>CM037090.1:47872628-48399821 GCA_020916435.1 Oxytropis ochrocephala | reverse complement strand
ATTTGTTCTTATTCTAGTTTTCATTATTTTCATATAATACTAAAGATAATAGTTTATTTAACATAATATGATCTCTATTCTACTGACATGGTGAGTTAATTTTTTTGCTTTCTGATAATTAGAATTTTATTGAAACAATCTCATCAAAATAAATAGTTAGACAAAGAGCAAGATATATACAGTCGTTTTGTAATCCATGAATTGTTCTATACATAGAGATCTTTAAGAAAAAAATATTAATAAAGTTGTTGTGTATTAATGCACATAAATATCAAATATTATGTGCGCTACATATTTAACAAATGTGTTCATTAACTATTACACTTAAAACTTTAGTAGTGGACCGTCCATAACCCTAATTTTTCAGTCTTCTACTCATAGAGCACAAAAGATAAAACTCTAAGATTAACAAAACACACATAGTTCTACTATATATATCTCAATCTAAAGAAAACATAAAGACTCCAATAGAGCACAAACATTCGCGCCTTACATTGTAACCCTACTCAACACTCTAGATCTAGACAACGATTTGGGATTCAAGCTGCCTTGCAAATTGAAAGGCCTCGTCTATCAAGAGCCTAAGTATATACCACCCTAGATCTATCAAATGTACACCAAATATTAAAATCACCCTTAGAAAATGCCAAAGGTGATTAGACTAGTTGGACATTCACAAGCATATTTTGCAACGCCATGGAAATACTTAGTTATTCTAATAAATCTTAAATAACTGGAAGCGAGGAGTAGTCATTCTCAAGCATGAAAGTATGGAATACACAGTTTTAGGAACCATAACGGTTTAACCATATCTACTCTTTTTTGTTTCTCTGACATCGTGTTATATTCACCAGAAGCCTAAGGAAGGAATGCCCAAGTGGAAATCTACCTTATTATAGGTTTCTGCTTTGGACTCGAGTACTAGCATAGTGCTCCTTGTTGAACATTTTAATTAAATTGATCTCCATTATGTTAGAATAAGAGTGCACGCTTGTTTTAACGTAATAAAGTGATTTGTATGTTGTTTGCGCCCAGAGCATGCTTGAAGCGCGAGTTAAGCGCGGTTTGGCAGTGTTGTTCATGCCCAGTCTGCACGCGGAGCGCGAACGGGGCGCCACTTAAGCGCAACTTGGATGTGCTGTAGTAAGCGAGCTTGGCTGCGCGAAGCGCAAACGGGCGCAAGTGAGCGCGCGATTTGGCGAGAAAGCGCTTTTTAAGTGTAAAGCGCCGTGAACTGCCATAAAACGTGGGGCATCACTATTATTGATCAATTGATGGTTCTGAAAGTCATATAAAACTACTCCATACACAAAAACAAGAGACTCTTGAACATAATCTTCTGATTTTATCCGATTGAACGATTTTGGTTGAATTCAAATTTTATTTCCTAATCTTCCGGCGAATTTAATTAGGAAATAAAAAAATTATCAATATATATATCCGCCAATAATTGTAGTTACCGTGGAATATTCTCGCTAGTAAATTACCCGAAAAAGCGCACCGACCGCCGACCGCCGCGAATCAAGTTTCGCCAAGAACGCGAAGATTCCGCCGTAAATGACATTATTATTCGCGCCACTTTCACGTGTCCGGCCTAATAACGTGGATCGCTCGCCCAAGACTTGCGCGCTTGGCGGGCTAATATTCGCCGCAGTTATCGGGCCGAAATTCGCCGCAATTATCGGCTAAAATTCGCCAAGAAATCCGCCGATGAATCAAGCTAAAATTCGCCAAGAATCCGCCAAGAATTATCGGGCAAATTCCGCCAGTAATGTTTCAATTCCGCCAGCACTGCGCCACATTTTAAATCAACCCAGCAGACACTCCCATTTCTATCATTTACCAAACACACTCTCTCTCATTTACTCTCTTCTTCTCTCTTCTTCTCTTCCACTCTCTTCTTCTCTTTTCTTCTCTTCCACCACCACACCACCACCACCCAACACCACCACCAACACCACTCTCTTCTTCTCTTTTCACTCCACTCTCTCTCATTTACTCTCTTCTTCTCTCTTCTTCTCTTCCACTCTCTTCTTCTCTTTTCTTCTCTTCCACCACCACCCAACACCACCACCACCACCACCACTCTCTTCTTCTCTTTTCACTCCACTCTCTCTCATTTACTCTCTTCTTCTCTTTTCTTCTCTTCCACCACCACACCACCACCACTCTCTTTTCTTCTCTTCCACCACCACACCACCACCAACCACACTACCACCACCACCACCACATAGAGGATTAAAATATTAAATATAAAAAGCATTTTTAAAATATTTTTAAATAAAAACGATTTTATAAAAAAATTAAATAAAAAAAAAAAATTAGTTTAAATAAAAATTAAATATATATAATAGTTTTTAAAATATTAAGAATTAGTTTTAAAAAATTAAATAAAAAACGCATTTCTAAATATTAAGAATTAGTTTTTAAAAAATTAAATAAAAACGATTTTATAAAAAAAAAAATTAAATATAAAAAGCATTTTTAAAATATTTTTAAAAAATATATATATATAATAGATTATCGGGCGGAATTCAAACAAGAATCATCATGATTTATCGGCCGAATTTTAGCCAAGAATTACTAGCCAATTTCGGCCAAGAAATCCGCCAAGAATCATCAATAAAAATCACCACCAACCGCTACCGCAAGCGCGCTCGGGTCGACATCGGGCGACTAAATCCGCCAAGAAAGTGCAATTTCTACGTCGATTTATGCCATTACCGGGGGATTGAGTCCGCCAAGAATACATTGAATTCTTGTAGTGACGGGATTCTCAATCCAAATATATGGCGTAAGATGCCTCAAGAACAAATTCTTGGTTAGTAATTTCTTTAATTACAAAATGGTTGACTCAAGGCCATGTATGGAACAATATAATGAATCTGCGAATTTTGGGTCGGCTTTACTCAACATGATTTGAAAATGGATGAATCCATTGCGCTTTCATCTATAATTGATAAACCGCTTTCTTTCTTGGAAAGATTTCAAGCATACCTTTGAAACATAAGAAAGAAGAGTTGACTTTGTTCAACTTGCAGTCATTTCATGATTGATGAGTCGCCGAGGGCTCGTGAAAAATGACAAAGTAAATGATAAAATGTAGCAGTTCCTCTTCCGTTAATACGGTAGAGGAAAGTGGAACAGCTTAGGCAAATTACAAAGGTAAAGGTAAGAAACGAAAGTTTCAAGGAAATAAGAACAAAGATTCAAACAAATGCACAAAATTGTCATGTTGGAAGTGTGGAAACTGGTCATCTAAAGAGAGGGACCGCCGTGTTCAAAGAAAAGAACAAGGTCGGGTCCAAGTGGATCGAATGATCCCGAAAAGCAACAAGGTCGATTGTTGTGAATAATTTTAATTCGAATACGAATTCAAATTATGTATCACTAATATCCGATGCATTCTATGTGCGTGATGATGACGTTGCTTGGTGGTTTGATTCGGAGCAACAAGCCATGTGTGCAAAGATCGCCGTTGGTTCAAGGAATTTAGACCAATCGATGATGGCTCTATTGTGAAGATGGGCAATGTTGCGACTCGAACCAATCTTAGGAATAGGTCAGGTAAATTTAGTTTTTACTTCCTAAAAGTTTGTATTTGGATAATGTCTTATTTGTACCGTATTCGTAAGAACTTATTGTCCAGTATGGTTTTAAATAATTGTGGTTTCAAGCAAGTACTTGAAAGTGACAAGTACATCTTGTCAAGACATGGTTCTTTTGTTGGATTTGGTTATCGCTATAATGGAATGTTTAAATTAAACATTGATGTTCCTCTTGTTCTTGAATCATTTGTATGGCCTCGTGTAGTTCTATAACTAATATGACAAAATCGTAAATTTGGCATGCTAGATTATGACATGTTCATTACAAAAGATTAAAAGATATGTCAAAAACAAGTATGATTCCTCCTTTTGATATGAACATAGAAAAATGCAAAACTTGCATGTCGACCAAGATCACTAGGAAACCTTTTAAGGATGTTAAAAGTGAGACTAAAGTCTTAGACCTTATTCATAGTGATTTGTGTGATTTGCATGCTACTCCATCATTAAGTCATAAAAATATCTTGTTACTTTTATTGATGATGCATCTAGGTATTGTTATGTATATTTATTAACTACAAAAGATGAAGCTCTTGATAAATTTAAAATCTATAAGAAAGAGGTAGAACTTCATCAAAATGGGCTAATCAAAACTCTTCGATGCGGATAGGGAGGTGAGTATTATGATCCTATTTATTTTCAATCTACCTAATAATACATCAAACTACAGCCTCCCTATACACCACAACAGAATGGTGTAGCCGAAAGGAAGAATAGAACCTTGAAAGAAATGGTGAATTCTATGTTATCCTATTCGGTCTAAGTGAAGGATTTTGGGGCGAGGCTATGTTGACACTGTTATTTGTTGAAATGTAATTCCTAACAAAAGGAATAAGGTTACCCCATATGAACTTTGGCACAAAAAGACACCAAATTTGAGTTATCTCAAGATTTGGGGATGTAGGTCAGAGTCGCACTTACAGTAACCTAAAAGGAAAACCTTAGGTGAAAGAGGTATAGATCGCATATTTATTGGATATGCTTGAGCATTCTAAAGCATATAGATTCTATGTGCTAGAATCTAATGATTCTCATTGTCGTGAACTCCTGGCCATGAGAGTCACTGGATGCAATATTTGATGAACAAAGGTTTACATCTATACCTAGGCTAAAGAACATGAATTCCATGTTGAAAGTCTCAGTTAATAATGAGGATATACCTTCATCTAGTACAAAAACAAGAAAGAGTACGAGAGTAAGAAAGGCTATGTCATTTGGTGATGATTTTCAACTCTATTTGGTTGAAGGGTCAAGGAATGATGTTGAATTTCAATATCAATATTGCCTCAATGTTGAGGAAGATCCAAAGACTTTTAGTGAAGCAATGGCTTCAAGGGATGTAGCATTCTGGAAAGAAGCAATCCAAAGTGAGATGGACTCCATCTTGCAAAATAATACCTGGAAATTGGTTGACTTACCTCCTGGATGTAAGCCATTAGGATGTAAGATGATCTTTAGGAGAAAGATGAAAGTGGATGGTACTGTAGACAAGTACAAAGCCAGATTGGTGATCCAAGGCTTTAGGCAAAAGGAGGGTATTGATTTTTTCGATACATATGCTCTCATTGCTAGGATATCCACTATTAGACTCGTTGTTAGCACTGGCCGCTATCCACAATCCGGTGATTCACCAAATGGATGTGAAAACTGCATTCTTAAATAGTGAATTGGATGAAGAGATATACATGAAGCAACCTGAAGGGTTTGTTATGCCAGGAAATGAAAATAAGGTGTGTAAACCGATGAAATCTCTTTATGGCTTAAAACAAGCACCTAAACAATGGCATCAAAATTTGATGAGGTTGTCCGTGTCTAAGTGGTTTTGTTCTAAACCAAGCGGATAAATGTCTATACAAAGAAGTTTGATACTCATGGCAAAAGGAGTTATCATTTGTTTGTATGTAGATTTACATGTTGATCTTTGGTACCACCAAGATCAAGTTGATGAAACTAAGGCATTTTTGTCCTCTAAGTTTGATATGAAAGATATGGGGGAGGCGGACGTGATCTTAGGAATAAAGATCAAACGTGGAAACAATGGCATCTCCATCTCTCAATCACATTATATTGAGAAGATATTGGAGAAATTTATTTTAAAGATTGTTCTCCCGTAAGTACTCCCATTGATCCTAACCTGAAGCTACTACCTAATAAAGGTACAGCAGTGTCTCAACTTGAATACTCAAGGGCGATAGGATCACTCATGTATGCAATGATTAGTACTAGGCCTGATATAGCTTATGCTGTTGCTAAACTTAGTAGGTTTACAAGTAATCCTAGTTCTCATCATTGGCAAGCTATGAACAGAGTATTCAAGTACTTAAAGGGAACCATTAATTATGGTTTGACATATACTGGATTTCCTTCAATTATTGAAGGTTACTCAGATGCAAGCTGGATAACCAATATGGAAGATTATTCATCCACGTTGGTCGGGTATTCCTCCTCGAGGAGGTGTTATCTCTGGGCATCCAAGAAACAGACTTGCATTACAAATTCAACAATGGAATCGAATTTGTAGCTTTAGCAAAGAAATTAGTAAAGAAGTCGAGTGGCTAAGAAATCTCGATCTATGAGATTCCATCAGGGCTCAAAGCTATACCTCCCATGTCTATCAGATGCGATAGTCAGGCAACTTTGGCTAAGGCATATAGTCAAGTGTATAATGGGAAGTCTAGACACTTGGGTGTTAGACACAACATGGTTCGGGAGTTAATCATGCATGGTGTGATATCAGTGGAGTTTGTGAGAACTCAACATAATTTGGCCGATCATTTAACCAAAGGGTTAAGTAGAGATCTCGTGAAAAGGTCGGCTGTGGGATTAGGATTAAAGTCCATCTGAAATCTCTTATGTTAAGATACCCAATTCCCATCTAATATGACGTTAGGTGCTGAATTCAATGTGGAAAGCTTAACATGTGGAGATTGGAACACATCATCGAAAGAATCCCAAAAGGTATGTGTTCGGTTCTGTAAGTTAAGGAGGTTGAAGTATGACTTCTTAATGGTTCTTTTGAAAAATTGAATTTGCAGGTGCAAGAAAGAAAAGGACTACCTATATAAGCATGAAGTTTAGCCGCTTCAAGAAGCTGGGACTTGGCTTTGATATGCTTATGAAGGATAGGGACACAGGCTAGTAAACTAGTGTCGAGTAAGAGTAATGTTTTAAACTATTGTGCATTACCTTCATGTATTCATTATGAATAGAAAGCGCTCAATCTTTAAGTGACACCCCGATATTCGAATATTTGAAACGTGTAATTAGCTAAGATGAAATTCAATCGCCACGATATTTCATTTATGCAGTAGTTTGTTGTATGCCATGACTTTGGTGATTTGATCAGTAATTACGCTAAAATGGGGGAGGTTTGTTGGACATTTTAGTGTAATTGATCTCCTTATTATGTTAGAATAAGAGTGCACGCTTGTTTTAACGTAATAAAGTGATTTGTATGCTGTTTGCGCTCAGAGCACGCCTGAAGCACGAGTTAAGCGCGGTTTGGCGCTCTTTGCTCATGCCCACCTGCGCGCGAGCGCCGAACGGGCGCCACTTACAGCGCAACTTGATGTGTCGTGTAGTAGCTAGCTTGCGCGTGAAGCGCAAACGGGGCGCAAGTGAAGCGCGATTTGGCAGGAAAGGCAGTTTTAAGTGTAAAACTGTCGTGAACTGCCATAAAACGTGGAGCATCACTATTATTGATCAATTGATGGTTCTGAAAGTCATATAAAACTACTCCATACACAAAAACAAGAGACTCTTGAACATAATCTTCTGATTTTATCCGATTGAACGATTTTAATTGAACCCGAAATTTGATTCAATCTGAAAGTGTTATACACAACTTCGATTTATCCAAGATCATCTTGAATTTTCAAATTCCCAACACTCCTTCACCAAATTTCATACACGAGCTCACTCCTCCGTCGCCATCGAGCTTATCCCGAGCATTTCCACCAAGTTGCTTCATGGTTCGAGCTACACCGGTTGTTTAGCATAGTAGAATGATCGAGTTGGGCTGGTACGTATATCATCGAAGGTCGGACTAGGGAATGTACAAAGGAAGTTCTAGAAGGCGTATCACACTTTTTATAGGAGAGCTTTACCAATGTATTCACACTTACTGAGTGAATTGGACGTACTTACGCTGATTTTATCCCTAAAAGGTAAGGTCTGAGCTTCAACACCTTCTAGAGGAGAAGATCTTGTAACTACTTCATCTATGCAAAGGGAGCTTGACCCAAGGTTTGACACTTCACTCTTAATCACAATTTACACTCCACTCAAACTCTGCCTGACTTAAGCATCATAATACCTTTTGAATACAACGCTTTGGATGTGTGTTCAACCATAAGGAGGAGAGTGAGTCACCACTACACACCCGTGAATCAACCGTTTCTAAGTTTTTATTTGTATTAATATTTATCAAGCCCCTAAATTATAACAATTATTTCCTTTTGTTCCATATCTTTGATATTTTTAGCTATTTATGCATAGATTAAGTACGAAAATACCCCCATTTTTAGTATTAATTATTTGCAAGTTTCAGTATATATTAATATTGGGTCTCTAAAACACTCGATAAATATAAAAGGACATACTTAGAAAAATTTGATCAATGATACATTACATTTTTAAAAGAACCATTATTTTGAAAAAAATAATTAAAAATATGAAAGATAAGAGTATTCATCGAGTGTGTAATACTAATATCTTCATTTAAGATTTTGTTGGGTCGACCTTAGAAGCCTGAGTCTTTGAGTCAATCGTGATTGACACAAAAGAAGGGGTTTACTTTTCCCACTCCCCCTCATACTCTTTCACACCCTTTAACAAATTTTATTCCGAAAATAACTCCGCGCAGTAAACGAGGACGAGGGCGTGTTTAATGATGGTTCAACGACTTTGTTCGAACACATTCGAACAACATCATGCGAACGCAATAAAATTGGCGAATGTGGTGTGAGGCCCATTTTTTTTGTAATAAAATAGGGTGTTCAACAAGCGTTAGTTAACAGAGTTCGAGTTACCCCATTCGAACAGTGAAATTACGACAAAAGGGTGTAAAATCAAGATTTAACACACTCGAACGATGTCGCTCAAATCGTGCTCAAGCCTCCGTGTTCGAACACGTGAAATTTCTTGGAAAAAAGACGCTTTTAATTGGCGCTTTTGGCCATTTCACACCCTTATGGATGTGTTTTGAGTAGGAGGAGCGTGGGAAAAGCGACATCCCAAAAGAAAAGTACAAAGTGAGTGGCAAATTGGACCACAAAAATGGGTGGCCAATGAGAAACTTTTACAATGACTAATGTTTTAAATATATAGGGTTGCTTTTCCCACGCCCTCCTATTTCAAAACACACCCCATAAGCAAGTGAAATGACCAAAATACTAAATGCAAAGCGATCTTTTTCAAGAATTTTCACGCGTTCGAACACGCCTTCTTCGAATGCGCTCGAATGACATCGCTCGAGTGTGTTAAATTTTGACTTCACACCTCTCGGCGTTTTTCACTGCTCGCATGAGGTCACGCGAACTCGCTCAACAAGGCCGTCGAATCGCCGCTTAACACGCCTTTCACAAAGTGTTTCACGCGAGGCTATTTTTAATAAAATTTGTAAGGAGCCACGAAAGAGAGAGAGGAGGGAGTGGGAAAAACAAAACCCTAAATATAATACATTTTTAGTTCAGCAAATGTCTTGTCAATAAACACAATTTGTTAAAAAAATATTGAAATTGGCTACTTTTTTTTTGTTCAAGAAATTGGCTACTTCAAACCGATTTATATCATCATTTTTTTACTGATTTTGAACTTGTTCCGCCCGAGATAAGATCCTCGAGAAATTGGGTCCGGCCCAATCCAACCTCAAAACACGACCCAAATACGCACTCCACAACGGACGCACGCCTCCAACGACCAGAATCTTCCGCCCGTATCTGACGCTCTTGGTACGATGATTTCCTTTATAAATAGAGGAACAACCCTCTCGCACAAGAACTCTTCTCATTCTCAGGCCTATGGCATTGCCTCTACTTTATTCTTTTCTCTCTCACTTTTTCTTAACTCCTGCCTATTATCGACTGAGCTTGGCGTCGAGAAATGGCTCTCATATGCACTTCACTAGACGTGGATATTCAAGCTACCTCGCACCTACCGAGCCCACATTCTATCATCAAGGCTTGACTCTTCTCTTCAAGGACATCTCCTTCTCAACCCCGGAGCACTTCAACCCAGCACTCCTGATCCGGATCGCCTCTGAGTTCCAGGTATCGAACAGAACTAAACTGATGGATTTTAATCCAATTTCTACGTTTTTGTTGACATCAATCTCTGGATTTAAAATTACTCGATTTGCAAGTTAAATAGATAGAATATTTGAGTGCTTCTAGTCTAATTATTGAATTATGAATAATGATAGAAAAAACATTTTGTCATCATTCGAACACGATGGATAATGAATAAGTGGTGATGGGAGATCCAATCAATCTCAAGAATGGCTTTCATGCATTTCCACTATTACTATCCATTTGCATTGTTTGGCAACGAGATAAAATTGTGCTGATTGGCCTCAATTTTGGTGTCAGGGAAAAAGACACCACTTATTTGGAAACGATTGCAACCTCACATGCGTCCACTATCCTCAAATACCAATAGTATTCAATTTTTATTCACATCCAAACAAAAACCATCAATGATAACGGTCATCAACACGCCACAATCATAAACATCCTCAAAAAGTACTTTTACACTTCTATGCAACACATATTTCATGTGAATACATGATCATTCCCGTTTAAAAACTAAAAACTACTCCGTGAAAGCATTTCCTTTATACTCCTCCGTCACATATTATATATCGCTTAAGGTTGTGACATACGAATTAAGAAAAGTAGCTTAATTTCAGATAGGAGTTGCAGATCTCTCGCTGATACTTCAATTAAGACTAATTTCATGATATGTGAGGCTCTCGGCCATCGTGGTATCAGAGCCAGTGCTAAAAGAGGGGGTGCATATGGTAAGAATATAATAACAAGAATGAGTAGGGAAGAAACCCAATTAAACATGGAAACACCTGAACCAGAAAATCAACCTATTACTCTCACCTCTTCCCTGTCTCTTTCCAGATCTTGTAAAAAGACTGATTCCCATAAAATAGAAAATCTTATTGAGTATTCACATGTTCCAAATGATGCTCAAATAGCCGAAACAGTTCCTCCCCTTCTAAGTCCTTATAATATTTTCAAAAGACAAAGATCAATCACTAGATCCATCAGAAACTTAATCTCAACCCATCGGTCCTCACATAAAAGAATATGTTCAATCATCTCGACTTGATCAATGCAAATTTAGAGCAACAAATCAGAACAATATGTTGATTTAGAGATTCCTCAAAATCTCATAAACCATTGGAAATCTGAAGGATATACAACTTTGCATTTTGGAGCAGTTAGATTAATCCTTTCTCTTCATGGAATGAAAAATATGTCTGTTTTTTTTTTTTGCAAAATAGCTCTCTTAGATTCGAGCTATCTTCACTATGAAAATGTTGTTATTGGAATAGTTCTAACCACACTCCATCTTTGGTAGTGTTGTTCTCACCATTTTTCCAAACTACAATGCCGCCTTAATGACGTAACCCCCGCCTAAAAGATTGAAAGTCCAAGTTCAAATTACTGGATCTGATCAAGTTCCAGAAGCCTTATCTGCAAGCCTTCATCACCAAATAATTTATCGTCTTCAAAATCACTCGATAGATCTGCCACACGCGGGATGTTCATCTGATTCCCTGTTGGTTGTCTCCAATAGAGAAGAAGAAGTACCTTCCATAGTTCGCATCCCAAGGAAAATCTCAAGAGAATAATTGACTCAACCTATTCATCTTGAATGGATCACAAACTATGAGAAGCTTCATTTTGATAGAAGACCAATACAATCCCAAGCAAATACCTTCAAGAGATCTACTGATAGAGCGGTCAAAAACAATTTTTAAAAACTGTAAGAAGGACCGAGTTCAACCTCCTCATCTATTTTTCAAACCATGATGATACAACCAAGATTAAGAAGATCGGTGTCCTATATATGTCATTGGTGAAGTAAAGCCTATCTATACTAATAAGATAGATGGCCATTTTATTTGGGATGTAAACCCAAATATGTGTGATCCAGATTGTGATCATTGGATCAATGATGATGATGATGATGAATATAATGACAGAAAGGCTATTTTTCCCAAAAAGAAAAAAAAAGGGGACGTGTAAGCCATCTTCTCCACCGAGAAGAAAATCAACCCTAATGATGGTCCATGGATAGGAATTCTTGAGAAAAAGGAACCTCTTCCAATTTATAAGCAAGCTCTCGAGATCCTCAAAAAGAAAACCTTTTACCACCAAATGATCCTACTCTTGTCACACGGTTCCCATCCGATCATTGTAAACCATCGAGTCATACCCCATCATCGAAGTCAATTCCTTGTTTTATGTTCTCGCCTTCACCTTCAAACTATGACCAACATTTTCCTGTTCTTGAAAGAAAAATAGATCCCATCACAAACCGATCATCTAAACCTTTCATACAACCAAATGAAGTCCAAATTTGATGGAAAACTTAAACCATTAACTCAAGTCAAGAAGTTCTCAACCGCAATCGTAAAATATGGTGGCTCAAAATGACATGCTTCAAAATCTTGACAAGAAGGTAGACAAGATTGCGTAAAAGCTGGATGAAACAGATGAGAACCTCAAAGTGCTATCTCAAAAGATGCAAAGACATTATAAAAACTTAAAATCACAGGTCTCTCAGTTGGACCAAGATTTGAGAAAGATGTTAGAAGATAGAATTTTTGGTAAAGATTTTGACTACAAAGAAAGAGATATCAGAAGGCTACAAGGCCAAGTAAAAGAAATCGATGATTTCTTAAAAGCTTCCAAAGAAATGAAACCAAAACCACCTGAAGATCTCTTCTTTAATCCTCCATCTTTCCTACTTATTTCGCCAACCGGAAAAACCATCTCCATTTTACCCGCCTTATGCTTCATCACCACCAGATTATGCCAAATACAACCCTTCTAAGATATAGACCAAAATCTATCGTAACCACCACTTCCACATCCAGATCCAAAGGAAAAACTGCCAGATTAAGTGTGTCATCATCAGACTCTCAAGATGTGCCTGAAACACCTCCTCCAAAATTTCAAAAGGAAGAAATTTCAGATAGGGGTTTCCAAACCATGGCTATTACAGAAAATTATTAGTCTTCTCAGGATATTTCAACATAATCTTCAGAATCTTCAAAGGAAAGTGATGAAAGTACCACAAGTTCATCCTCTTTAGATCAAGAAAACTTTTCCCAAAACACATCCATTAAGGAGACTTCAACTTCTGAATTTTCCTCATCAGAATCAGAAGCAAAGAAATTACATGAATGTCTCTAAACTTTTTATGGTGAATATAAAAGAAGAAGGAGGCTCATTTTATGAAGATCCATCTGAAAATGAGGAGACTCAAGACACTGGAACGCCTAAAATAACCAGTGGTCCTTGGTTCACCCTTGATGATATACCACTGAGCCGCTGGAGGAAAAGACTTGTTGAATTTGGTGCATGGCTTGATACCCAGATGATGAAAACTAGCTCAGACAACTACAAAATTATTGAATAATTTTGTTGCAGAATGACAGACACGCTAAAAGAATGGTATCATAACCTTGGTGCATTCAAACAAGATGAATTGCACAGATTAGAGAATGCTGCTTCTGTTCTGGGAGTTCTTCACAATAAATTTATTGGTGATATGGAAATATTTGACAGAAAGAGAAGACAAGAATTCTTTGAAATGAAATGTTGTTCTCTTAAAGTCGTAGATCTTGAAAAGCGCTACCAAAGAATGTCTCGTAGGTATTATGTTCTAAATGGGTTCAATGACCCCATCTTAAAAATACCTATGTCTCCTCATTACCTCAAGAACTTCAAATTGTAAATTCACAAGATGGTCGCAAACTCCCGGAAAGATATCAAAACCATGAGTCTTGGCCAGATTCATCAGATGGCATTAGAAGCTCTGGAGAAGTTGTGCCGATTGCATCGACATTTTTCAGAAATTGTAGAACAAAAATCCAGATTCACTAAGGCTTGCAATAAGCCTTACTTGGAGATTAAATGTAAAGATAAATGGTGCAGCTTGCACTACAAAGAAGAAAAATCATCGGCAAAAGTTCACCAGACCTTCCAGCACTTATATAAAAGGGGAAGACAAAGAGAACTATGAAGTTCTTTAAAAAGAAACGATTCAGGGGAAAAAGAAAAACCAGAGGTGCTTTGTCTGTAGAGAGAAAGGGCATTTTTCTAAGAATTGCCCTAATAAACTCACAAAGCCACAAAGTTGATCAACTCTCTTCATCCCTTGGAAGGAGATTTAGAATCCCTGTATTCTGAACAAAGCTCCACTGATGAGGAAACAATCTTTGCATTGCAAGGCTCTTCTTCTGATGAAGAATCTCTGACTGATTCAGGAGATGATGGATATTTTCCTATCTATTATTTCAAGGAAATAGGAAATACTCTGCCTACTCCTCTCCCTTGTGTAGAAATCCATGTCCTTACCTCAAAATTTTCCCATCCAAAAAAGGTCATAGCCTATGGATACTGGAGCCCAAATAACAATGATGAATCCAAGCATTCTCCCTCCAAAAGCATGGGTGAAACATGCTGATACTTTGTAGCAAAGAGATGGAAAGGTCTTCGTGGATCGATCGATAACTAAAGACAAGCTAGGAATCAGATTTTTTCCTAAATGCATAGTCTGGACTAAGGTCATTGGAAGCAGTCTTCCAAATAAAGACATTGTTGTGGGAATGGATGTTTACTCAGCAGCAAACAGGTTTCAAATTCTTCCTACAGGAATCAAATTCAAAAGAGAATTTAAGCCCTACTCTGGAATATTAAAATTATATTCTTTTTCAGAAGTCCCTGCTGGATATGAAGAAATAAAATCAAATTTACTCAAGCTCAGGCAGATAGCCATGAGGCATTCTCCCATCCAAACCTCTATGGAAAAATGAAGACTTTTTGTCCAACTTCCTTTCAAGCTTAATGAAGATATCAACCCCACTAAGGCTACTCATCCAGAATGAGTCCATCGGACTTAGCCTTAGCTGCAGAAGAAGAATGTAACCAGCATTTAAACAAGGCCCGATAGAACCTACCAAATCAGATGGGCATGTCAAGCCTTTTATGTGGAAAAAGATCTGAAAAATAAGAGGAAAAAGAGGTTAGTGATTGATTACAAACCTCTTAACCATTTCCTTAAAGATGACAAGTTTCCTATCCCAAAGGCTTCCTCATTAAACATCTTCATCAAGGATGCGCAACTTTATTCTAAGTTTGATATGAAGTCGATTTTTGCAATTAGAGTCGAACCCAAAGATCGTTATAAGACAACTTTTTGTATTCCTAATGCTCAAGCACCAAGGGATGAGCCTTGCCATTCGGGCTTAAAGTAGCTCCATCATTATTTCGAAAGCCATGATGAATTTTTGAGCCCATTCTCAATAGTATTCTCATCTACATTGATGATGTGTTACTATTTTCAAAAGATGAGAAGTCTCACAAACAGTTATTGAGCCAGTTTTTCCAGCTAGCTCAAAACCATGGCATGATGCTCTCTGAAAAGAAAATCCAAATAGCGAGATCCAAAATTGATTTCCGGGATGCATTTCTCTCAGGAAAATATCAACCACAACCTCATATTGTTTGAAGAACTACCGAATTTTCCCGATGAAAATCTCACCACAAACAGATCTAGCAATTTTTCTAGATTATCAATTATATCAGGGATTTTATCCCAAAGCTTGCCAGATATACCATCCCATTGTCACAGTTACTTAGGAAGAATCCTCCACCATGGGGGATAAAACAGACTAAAGCAGTCAAGGCTCTAAAAAGATTGCACACACTCCACCTACCTTAAAAATTCCTCGGGAAGGAAAGAGAATTCTACAGCATGGATGCCAAAGTGACCAATTTTGGGGGTGCAGCTAATAGAAGAAATTAATGGAGTCAAACATTATCAGGACATGCTAGTGGGCAATTCAAACAAATTAAATGCATTATCAAATTTGTTATTCAAAAGTTTGATTTTCATGTTAGAGGTTATCATTTTGAGGTACAAATGGATAATTCTTCTTTTCCTAGGATCCTTAAATTTAAAAATAAAATGCCACCAGATCCTCAAACTCTCCATCTTAAAGATTGGTTTTCTAGGTATGATTTTTCTCAGAAACATATCAAAGGAAATCAAAACTTGATCCCTGATTTGCTTTCCAGACCAACAAAACCTATCCAGATCATTACTAAAACCCACACATTTCCTCCGATCCTTATGGTTAAACCACTCCCACTTATGCCTCCACAAATAAGAGTTTACCTCCGTGGTTGACTCTACTTCCTCACCTACCCAACTCAAAAATTTTGCTAGAAATAATCTTTTTATTTTATGGCAAAAATCATAAAAAGACAAAACATTTTCCGCATCACTCTCCTTTCCTACCAGACACCCCTTTCTATTTACCATTTAAGATAGATCCAAATTCTAGTTTTATCAAGATCATTTGTGGTATATTTGGTGTGCGACATGTCCAGACATTATGCCCGTATATGTCCCAACCAAGCCATGTACAAACATCTCATGGATCCAAAACTCACAAACCGTTGATTTGGACAACGCTTGGATGGTATTCTCCTTTAGAATGGTGGAGAAACTAACCGAGTTAGTCTTAGAAAAGGTTAAAGGAAGAAAGTTACCACAGGAGGCTATATGCAAACTTAAGACTCGCTCTTCATGTTACATGTGCCATATCGAGATAGATCCCCTGACTAAAATTCTTATTTGTGAAAATTATGCAAATTAATGGGAAACTATTAATGATTATCCTCCAAGCTCCGTAATAACTAAGGAATTAATGGATTATGTTAATCTCCATGATCCCGGAAATATGGAAGCTGACATTACTTGCATAAGTCATGGAAATCTTTTATCCCAATGGCGTTCAGTTAACTCACAAGAAACAAGAAAGGGTCCCAAGGTGTCTTGTATGAGACAAGGTTTCCTCAATGAAGCTCAATGGCAGATAGTTGGTCTACCGGAGCCTGGAGAAAGTTTTAGCCACAATGTTCAACCAGAACAAAATACTCAAATGGATTTGAACAACAATTCACAAACTTGAATTTTGAAGAAAATCCAATGGATTTTGTTTCCTCCGAAAATCCCAGTGAAGAAACCATGAGGGAGATGCTAGAAGATATTTGGCGGTATGAGTCATACCATTCTCCAAGTTACTTTTCGTAAGATGATCCGAATTTGTCTCCAAGTCACGAACCTATCTTCAAGGACTCGATGATGTGTTGGTAGTATCCCCAAGAAGAGTCCAAATAAGTCACTACTAATGTGACATATAAGTCAAAAGTCTAAGACAATTTAGTCAAAAGGCTAGTTTAGACTACATGAGTCATTAGGAAAAGTGGAATTAGTGGATGTAAACTAAGTTTGTCTTTTAGTGCTACCTCCTAGTTATAAAAGGAGGAGTCACCTTTGTATTGGGCACGATAAAACTAAATAAAACCCAAAGATATTTAGTAAAATATGTGCTTCTAAATTTTCTCTCTTCCTCCTGAAAGCTTTAGTTATTATGTTCATATCATTAATCCTTCTATAGAGATGCAAGTATGCTCTGCACTCGCCTTAGAAATGAGGATTTTGTGTATCAGAACACATCTGACTATTGATCCATGCTACTGTCCCTCTCTATTATGAGATTCCAGCTTTAATTGATGACATTGGAAACATAAAAATAGAATTGAAATAAGAGATATATTAAATAATTAAGGCTTAAATTGTTTTTACCCCCTGTAAATATGGGTTGTTTTGCTTTTACCCCTTGCAATTTTTTTTTTAAAAACCCCTTGCAAAACTTTTTTGGTTTTAGTCCTTCGTTAGATGAACGTTACAAAAACGCCTATGTGACATTTTTAAATACGCTTTTACTCCCTCGCAAATAGGGGTGTTATGCTTTACCCCCTCAAAAATTTTCAATTATCATCTCCCCACCTCACGCTTCATTCATCTCTTCCACAAATTCCTCCATTATCCTCTCTCCTCCTCCTCATCTCATCTCTATCTCTCACTTCTTATCATTATATTCTTCTCCATTCAACTCTTACTTCCACAATCAAATCCCTAATATTCAACAGAACAAAATGGATCAAAACCTCAAACTTCATCTCTCTCTCTCTCTCTCTCTCTCTCTCGTTCTTCACCACCATTATTTATTCTCATTCCAAATCTCAAACTAGAACCCATCTTTTATTTCTCAAAGAACCAAAGACACGCTTTAATTAAACCACGCACATTTATTAAACCCATAAAACCTTGATTTTGAGATGAAGAACAATTCATAAACAACAATCCATAAAACTTGAAACAAACCCTAAAATCAAAATCGCAATAAAAGTTAATTACATGTGCTCATGGTTTGCTGGTTCTGTGAGAGAGAGATAGAGATAGAGAGAGAGACGAAGAAGATGAGTTCTGGTTTGATATGGAAACGTTGGTTTGTGTTGGAGATGGAAAAGTTGATATGAAGTTGGGTGGGTGCTGAGGAAGAAGAAGGGGATTTAAAATTTTTTTGCAGGGGGTAAAAGCAAAACACCCCCTATTTGCAGGGGGTAAAAACGTATTTAAAAATGCTACATAGACGGTTTTTTGTAACGTCCATCTAACAGAAGAACTAAAACAAAAAAAATTGATTTTGTAAGGGGTTTTTTTTAAAAAATAATTTTGCAGGGGATAAAAGCAAAACACCCCCTATTTACAGAGGGTAAAAACGTATTTAAGCCAATAATTAAGAGTATGACTAAAAAATAAAATTGATATTGTATTGGTATTCTAAAAAATCATATATTATGAGACAAATTTTTTTGCTTAAAAAGTCATATAATCTATTTATACAAACAAACCTCTTATGAAATTACTAATTTAGATCTCTTATTAACAGGACACATATATAATTTAAGGGTAAAAGTGTCATTACTCACTCTTTCTCATTTTTTCTTCTTACACTATCTTTCTTACTTTTTTCACTTTTTCTTACATTCTCTTTCTTCCTTTTCACTTTTCTCTTACACTCTCTTTCTTCCTTTTTTCTCTTTCTTCTTACACTCTCTTTCCTCCTTTTCACTTTTCTCCTACACTCTTTTTCTTCTTTTTTTCATTTTACTTTTCCCATAAACAATTATTTTCTTTCTCTTATCACTTCACACTAAAAAAATTATCACCTTAAAATTTTATTTTTCTCTCCAAAATCTGTTTACATGATCTATCTTTTACTATCTCATTATAATCTACTAACAACTAAAATAATCAATTGAAACTACGAGATAAATTGCAATAATATATAAAAACACCTGGATAATCTGCACTAATATATAAAAAAATACGAGATTAATATTTGTCATTGATAATTAAATTTTTTGAAGACTACTACTACAAACCTACTATCTAAAAAGCAATAAGACTTAATGACTATTTAAACTACTTATTAATATTTTAAATAAATATTTCTTATTAATAATCTACTATCTAACTTTTTACTATCTACTATAATCTACTAATCAACGAAAATAATCAAATGAAACTACGAGATAATCGCATCTGATATATATTAAAAACACGGGATAACTGCACTAATATATAAAAAAATACGAGATTCATATTTGCCATTGATAATTATAATTTTTTAAGACTACTATAAACCCACTATCTAAAAAAACAAGAAGACTTATTGACTATTTAAATTGATTAATATTTAAAACACACTTTAAATAAATATTTTTTTCACTAATACTTAAAAATGACAATTGTCACGATATATATAAAAAACACGATAAATATTTCTTATCGATAATCTACTATTCATCGCTTACTATCTACTATAATCTACCAATCCACTAAAATAATCAATCAAAACTACGAGATAACTACAATGATATATAAAAACACGGATAATCGCATTAATATATAAAAACGCAGATTAATATTTGTCATTAATAATTAAAATTTGTGAAGACCACTATAAACCTAAATTTACTATCTAAAAAAACAAGAAGATTTAATGGCTATTCAAACTACTGATTAGTATTTAAAAAAAATATTTCTTATTGATAATCTATTATCTCTTTTTTACTACGGGATAACTGCAGTGTTATATAACAATTGAAACTACAGGATAAGTGCACTGATAATCTATTATCTCTGTAGGCCTGTTAATCACCTCCCCGTACATAGCACAGACGTGTGTCCTAGTAAAAAATAATATTACAAACTTCTGGCAGTAAAAATCACATCACAGGGAGTATCATGACAACACTTTTAAAATTAAATATTAGTCAACAACAACCCACTCAGACATCCTTGATATCTTCAATGGATTCTTTACCACAAAGTAATGTACGACCAATAAAAATTAAATTACAATGCCCGTACAATGAAATATATCTAGAAACAAAATACTACAAACACAGCTAAGCAAAGCAAAAAAGGAAAATAAAGAGTAAAAATTTAAATTATAACTAATTTGTGGAGGTTGGAGGAGTAGTAGAATTAGGTTCAATTTTCCTCAACTGAATCCCTGGCTTATGTGACTCATCTTCATAAGCATAAGCAAACCCACCATGTCGGGTCATATCCATACCCGCAAGTTCATCTTCAGCCGAAATCCTAAGCAACTTCATTTTATTCAAAATAAAGAAAAGAGGACCCATGGTAGCACTAACCCACCCAATAATAACCAAAATCTGAATCACGTGCGCCCCTAACAGTTTCCCACCACCGCCCATAAATAACCCATAAGGCCGACCCGGTTTTCCCGGGTAAACTTGGTTCACATACTCCTCCTTCGCGAACAACGCAGTGAATATAATTCCCCACGCGCCACAACCTCCGTGTAATTGCGCTGCTTCTAACGGATCATCGAAACGCACCTTCTCCGCGAGTTTGTTACACGAGATCAATACAACCGCTGCCACAAATCCACACACTATCGCCGCCCATGGTTCCACCACGGAACACCCTGCTGTTATCGCCGCGAAACCGCCTAACAAACCGTTACACACATCTAAAACATTCCAATGACCGGAGAGAATCCTCTTCCCGAATAGTGTAGTCAACGCCGCCGTACATCCCGCTAACGTAGTCGTCACCGCCGTCCTACCCACCGCACTCCATTGCCCATAATAAGTACCTACAAAATCATCCAAATTAATTTAATACATTACAAAAGAAACTAAAAACAGAAACCAGAGTTTATTTAAATTTAAATTAAAGCAAATAATAGTTAGTTACCGGAATCATAAGGACTGAGAATCTTGGTGAAGGAACCAGGGTTAAAACCGTACCAACCGAACCAAAGCATGAAGGTTCCAAGAACAACGAGAGAAGCGCTATGACCGCGAAGAGCGACGGCTCGACCGGAATGATCGAACCGGCCAATTCTAGGACCTTCGATGAGAGCTCCCCAAAGACCAGCAATACCACCAACCAAGTGAACAACGCCGGAGCCGGCAAAGTCGATGACGCCGGTTCCAAACAGAAGGTTTCCACTGTTAGTAGGACTAGCCCAACCATCAGCGGACCAGAACCAGTGAGAAACGACGGGGTAGACGAAGCCGGTGAGGAAGGAAGAGTAGATTAAGTACGCGACGAACTGTGTTCGTTCAGCGATGGATCCACTGGTAATACCGGCGGCGGCGATGGCGAAAGCCCACTGATATAGAAAATAACTATAGTCAAAGGCTTCAGTGGGAACATCTTTGAGACCGAAAAAGTGTTTGCCGATGAAGCCGTTGGAAGGTGCGCCGAAGGCAAAAGCGAAGCCGAAGAGGTAGTAGAAGAGACCACCGGCGGCGGCGTCGAGAACGTTGGTAAGCATGATGTTCATGGTGTTCTTAGCGCGAACGGAACCAGCACAGAGCATAGCGAAACCAAGTTGCATAGAGAAAACGAGATATGCTGAGAATAGTAGGTAGGTGCTATCCACCGCGAATGTTGTGTCTACGAATCTTTTATCCACCGCTGAAAATTGGTCGCAGATTAGAGCAGCGGCGGCTGCTGCGTTTGTCGCGTTTGGACCGATGAGTTGTGTCAGTCGCGCCACCGAACATGGCGGTAGCGCTAAAGCCATCGTGGTTGGTTCGTTGGTTTGAAAACGAAGGTGGTTGGAAGGAGGATCGGAGATTTGAGGTGAAGAGAAAAGAAGAGCGCGTTTTGTGGCCCAAATGATTGTTCAGTAATCAGTATAAATAGAAAGAGGGAAGTGCAGTGCTTTCGGACTTTGCTTTGAGAGTGGGAGAAGACTTTTCAACACAAATATAAAACATTTATATCCTTTTTACATTGCTTTAGTAATCAAAAGATGATCAAAAAAACAATATGATCAAAAAAACAATATGATCAATTTCGTCATCAATTTTGGAAAGATAATTACATTTTTAGTAATAATAATAATAATAACAACGAGAACAATAAACATAAGGACTTAATTACAAGTTGACATATTATTAAAAAGAAATTAATCAAATAGTAATCATTTTAAATGTCAACCATTCATTGTTATTAGTTGTGGTTGTAAAATTTTATAGACCGTATGTGTACAAAAATTACTCTAAGCATAATTATTATGTTGTCAAAAAATATAATTATAATATTGACAAAAAAATAAACATAATTATAATTCTAATAAGAATTTTAAGTTGACATGAGAATTACATGTGTGTGCTTAATTTAGAAGATAATTTGGGAAGAGAGAAATAGGTGAGAGAGAGAGTAACCGAAGAGAGAAAGAGGTGAAAACAATGTACATTAGGGTGTTATTAGTAATAGAGATTGAAGTTGAGCCTCTCTAGTCAAGCACTAGATGAAGCCGGTAGACAGCTTCTAGAAACAGTTGTGAAGGCTTCTAGATTTAGTTCCATCTTGTTAGATTAAGTTTACATTCTGTTAGATCTGATATGCTAGTTAACATGTATGACAAATTTGTTACAATTCTAGTTCTTATTAGATCACCTGTATAAATTGTAACTTCCACAATTTAGTACGTTACTCTATCAATCAAATGAAAAGTTCTCATAATACACTTTATTCATCTTCTTTCGTTTATATTTAGCATGGTAACAATTTCCACTGGTGTTCCTGGTCCTATCTTCTTTCTATAGAACTTTGTTTCACTTTCGCACACCTTGAATTTGTCAAGAATCGCCCAAACAGACTTCTCAATAGGTTCACATGTTGCCACTTCTTTGATCAACAGTGGTGGCTTTCTCACAAACACCTCATTGGTGCTCTCCGTCCCACCGTAAATCTCCATCAAATTGGAAGACAAAAACTTCTTGTTGTGGAATCAACACGTGGAAGGTGTTAACAACTTACAAGCTCCATCGTTTGCGGGTGAATCCACAAATCCCACCGCAATACTCATCAGAGCAACCTAAACTAATTTTGGATTTGTAAAGCATCGACTATTTTAGTATAGAACTAAAAGGTTAAACGATCAAATATTATGAAATGGGGGGAGTTATTTAATCAGAAGTAAGTAGTTTTTTTGTGAAGTTGAAGTTTGAGGGGGACTGTGAATCTGTGATCATGGAATGGAGCGACATAATATAATATAATATAATATAATATAACAACGGTTTAAATCTTCTTATCTCGCGGCTACTCAAGACTACCTGTTTTTTATAGGCAATGTTATTGGGGGAGGGGTGTTTACAGTGATTTTTGGTAAACAACCGCTGGCCTGAATTATTAACTTGCGAGATCAACCAGTGAATCTCAAGAGCATATTGCGCTGATTACTTACAAGAAACTATGTGAACACTCCTCGTGTTCTTCGTAAATCACCAGAAATGTAAAAGAAAGGAAAATAAGAATTTCCTTGAACGCCGAGGAATCCTCAAAAGAAAACGAAAGATAAAGAAAAGAAAAGTTTAAAGAAATAAACTTAAATTGCATAAAAGTGTAAAAGGGTGGTGCATAGATCCATACATTCGCTTTTGTTGCTTTCGATTTCTATCATTTGGAATTTTGAGCGTAAGAATCGATATGTTGGGATTGTGACATGTTTTCCTTCTTAGGAAAAACTATATATACTAAGGAGAGAAAACAAACCGCTACAACGGTTAACACATTTAAAATTTAAACAAAGAACCTTTAATTCTTCGACACTTGAACACCAACGTCTTCGACAAAGATCGAAACGACTTCCTTCGACGCCATCTTCTGAACCTAGGCTTGCTACTTCATCTTTGTCTTCCCGTCGAAGTGTATCTTTTTAGTCTTCAATCTTGCCAAATCCTTTCAGTGGTCGAAGAACACCTTTGACATACCCTCTCGGAGTCGAAGGCTTAGGTTGCCTTCTCTAAAGCGAAAAGTCAAACAGCATTGACTGCATTTATTTAGCCTGTCGAAAATACAGGCTAACAAATTGCCCCCCAAAAATGTCGTTTTCGACTGAGGCATGGGCGAAGGTAGAAAATGATGTTTTTTTGAATTCTCTTCGACAACTTTATGTCAAATAATATAACGTCAATAATATCACTTTTCAGTTTTGAAAAGACGATTACCATCTTTCAGCGCTGACACTGGAGTGCGTCGTCGTATTGATGGCCACGTTTTGATGTTGGTAACTGTTACACTCCATCACTTCCATCACTCTTGTAACTGTCAACACGATCTCCAAGGGCAACTGCCATCATTGCTCTTTATTCTTTTATTTTTTCTTTTATTTTAATGAAAGCACTAAGCCTATAAATAGACTCTTCCTCTTCACTTGGCTTCTTTTTCGAATTCCTTGCGCTTGAGCTTGCCTCTTTTTCCGAAAGTGAACTCCATTCTATTCTTTACCGTAAACCTCATTCATCCTTTTTGCTTACTCTATTGAAGTACCACAACACTTCAAAACCCTTCCTGCGCTTTCATTTATCAGTCAGTATCATCTTCAATGGCTTCGGGATCGCCTTCCTCTGTGGGCTCGGGATTTTGGGAAGACTTCACTTTCCGCCCCGCGACATGTTCCCGACCACGATCTTGAAGACACACGAGCAGAGATATGGAAATCTCGTATTGATTCCTTCTCTTGACAAGTATGCTTATTTAGGTCCACTCCTAAATCCAAAATAGACTCTGATAAATTGCAAACAATTTTTCCTAGCTACCATAAGTTTTGTCCTAGAGCTTTCATTGAAGGCCCTTACGTCATGGATTTTATGAGTAAGCCTAGCAGGGTTTTTAGATCTTCTCCCCCTGTTGATAATGACAACCATGATTCTTCCTTGATTGGCTCGACAAAGGTTGAGTTGAAAAAGTGATTTTAGAAAGAAATAGGCATTTTCGACTTGATTCAGTTATCTAGGTTTGGACTTAGGTATCAGAGTTCCATGCTTATAACTGCCATTCACTTCTGGGATATGACTACTAACACCCTTCACCTTCCTTGTGGGATGATCACTCAACTCTTTATGATGTGGCTGCTATAACTGGTCTAAAACCTTTAGGGGAAGTTTTCGACCCTTTTAAGATTGGTGACACATACTGTTTTTCCTTCGACGTTAAACGCGCTTCTATAAATGCGTGATAAGAGTAGTGCTGAAGCCTCTGATAACAAACACATTGCTTTCCTCACCCTGTGGCTTTCTGCTTTTGTGTTTTGCTCTTCATCACTTCAAGTTGCAAAGATGTTCATTAATCCAACAATTCAACTCCTTGAGGGTCGTAGGAAGGTTGAAGGCACTAGGCTAGCACTTTTAAGGCCTAGGGAGGTTGGTAAATCTGAGAAGCAACAATTTTCCACTGCCTTCAAGATGTTCCAAAACTGCAACGTTTTTACTCCCATGATGGCGCCATTCACTATCAGAGTTTATGGCCCTAAGTGGTTCCTCAAAGAATTTCCAGCTGTTTCTCCAGAGGATGAAATAGAACTTAACCAAATTTGGCAAGCATATTTAACTCCTACCTACTTGTCGGCTAAGATTTCTACTATCAAGTCACAGTCTAACTTTGTGACAGCCAAACTTGGTTGCTAGGCAATTTGGTTTGTGCCAAATTCGACCTTGTCCCTTATACAAGGTGAAAGAAGATCTTAGACATCCTCTCAATGATCATGATTATTGGCAACGTCTTCATGATGTCGTCGAAAATGCCCCCACTTTTACCCCTTTGGAATTTGAAGTGTGTTTCTCTTGCACCATAACTTTCTCCACTTGGTGGGAAGCTTATTATCAAACCCAAACTGCTGTCGAAGGTCCTTCATTACTCCAGCAGCTAATTTCTGCTTTTCCTATTTCGCAAGGTATGCACCTCAAAGAAATTCAAGCTTTTCAAAATTATTTTGAAACTCCTTATGACCCCATACATCTTGATCGAACTGTTTATCAAGCCGCTAAAACTTTAAAACAGAAAATTGAGGATAAACTCTCAAAAATGAAATTTCCCCTATTCCTCCTTCTATTAGAAATGAGTATGTTTATGCTTTAAAGTTTAAAACCAAATTTCCACCCTTACCAACTAGTGAAGTAGCCATGCCATTTCCTTTGCAAACTCCTTCATGGTTGGTCTGTGGTTCATTTAACCACCTTTTTTCAAACCCAAAAACGGCTGATAAAGTAGTTTCAACCAAATATAGCATAAACACGTATGGGGGTCCCATTCATTGTGACTTGCAAGATGTTCGAGTTCTTACTCCCTCTCGAGCAGGTGATATATATTGAATTTTCTGAACAAGATTTGAATTTCTTTATGTATGATTTTCCTCACACACTTGTCGAATGTTTGCAGCTCTTCCTATTACACCCACTTCCACTGATGACAGTGCTACTAGTGCGTCGAAGAAAGATGGAACCAGCTCTTCACAACCAGGTAAACCTCCCAAACCAGTAGAAAAAGGCAAGAGAAGAAACAGAAGAAGAACAAGGAAGAAGAGAAGAAAAGGCAAGAAGAAAAGAAAAGGAAACAAGATGAAAAGAAACCAGCAGTAAGTTTTCTTTCGTTTCACTTTCTGACTTACCTTATTTGTTCTTCTATTTGTCTCATTGTGTCATTCTTCTGTAGAGTCGAAAAAGGTCGAATAGTCCTGTCGCTGATAACATCCCAAAGAGAACAAGGAGATTTGTCCCTTCACTGTAAGTGAGTGATGATTCAAAGGTCAGAATCTTTGAACTTCTTAATTTCAGTATTTACATTTTATTCTAATTTGTATCGACACATTTGTTAAATTGTGTAGTCTGATGAATCACCAACTCCTTTGAATCCTTCACCTACTATTGCCAATGCCCCAACTGAGCAAAAGGCGATTGAAGTCGAAAAAAAATCCAAGTATCGCCAAGATATCCCCAAGACTCTCTTTCCCCAAAATACTTCTACACAACAGTCATCTCAAGGATGGACACTGCCTACTAAGAAACCAACAAGGGTTCAAGGGAGAAGTATACGCCTGAGTGAACAACAAGCTTTAGGAATAGATCGAGCTAGTGTTGAAAAGGCCAAAAACCAGGTAGTCATCTCACTCTTGTTTACAGATCTCTTTATTCCCTTTTCATTCTTTTTTTTTCTTTTAAAGAGACTTGACTAAGTTTCTTTATTTCAGGAAAAAGAAAATGATCCTCTTCGAACTCAAGAGACAAGGCCCATCCTCATTCCTGCTCCACCACAATCAAAACCAGCTGAGGCTAAGAAAGCCGCTGAAGTAGCAGAGGAAATCCAGAAGGATCTTCCTGAAATTCCTGAAGTTTCACCAATGGGTGAGGATTTTGCTCCTTCGGTCGTCGAAAAGGGACCAGAGATTTTTGACTTTAATCAGGAGCATGAGGGCCATGTCATGCACATTGACGATGATGAAGTCCTTGGCAATATTGAATCTCTCATGCACTCCTCCCCAATCTTAAAGGAAAAGGAAATAACAGAAAAGGAGGAATGCCAACCCAAGGAAAGCATTGTCTTAAGTGATGATGACTCTGTGGAAGACATGGGAGCTGAAGAAGAGAATTACTTCACCAAGGTGATGAGTCTCCCAAACAAGACAGTTCTATTAAGTCTCTTCCCTCTTCCAGCAACAACCTGAGCCAACAAGAATTATCTGATCTGAAAAAGAAAGATCCCCTTGAGGCTTTCAAGTTATTGATGAGTGGAAGATCTTCAACAAATAATAAGCAAAGTGCCTCGACTGCTTCTGGAGGAGAAAAACCTGTTGACTCTCAAAAAGAGCTAGTTAAACAACTCCAGAATATGCTTTTCCAAATAGATGTGATCAAGTCTATTGAGGAGGATGAAATGACCACCATCAGAATCAAATAATTTCTTAAAAAACTTGATACTCCTACTGCCAGTTGTCGCACCCGAAAAAGTCCCCGAGGGAGAACCTTCCTCGTTTACAACTTTTCTAAGACAATTAAGCCGCCACCATACTTATTTAAGGAAAGTATTAGAAAAACCTTTTTGGAAAAGCGGATGGCCTTTGAAAACTGAGAGATTTGGGTTCGGGGGTCAGTTACGCGCGGGGGAATGTATTAGCACCCCACACGTCCTCTCTACTGAGAGGGAACCTTTAATTAAATGCGTGGTTTTAGTGTGTTGATTTAAAAATACTTAATTTTGCCTCTCTACTTCTTATTGAAAAAGTCTTAATGAAAATCTCATTTATTATGAAAAAAGGAGGAAAAAGGTTTTTAAGAAAGAGTGCTTGACGGGATGCGACCTGTAACGCCCCAAAAATAGTTCAATTATTTATTTAATTGGGTTATTTAAGGCTTACAACATTTTAACTAAGTCAAATAATTAATTTGGAAGTTTCATTTCATTTAGGAGGTGTTTGAGTAATGTAGGAGGTGTGATTAAAGGCCCATGATCCATTAAGGGGCCCATATCCATGATATAAGTGAAGGTGTCAAAGGGAGAAAGTTCATTTGCAATCAAAACAAAGAAAAGTCAAAGAGTAAAGTAAGAGAGTAGAGAGAGAGGTGCGATAGCTCAAGGAAGAAGAAGAGAGGATATTGGTGTGGAGAGCTCAAGTTCAAGGAAGAGGAGCTTGCTTGTTGGGGGATCTTGAAGTCTTGGTGGAAAGAGTGCTTATTCTTCAATCTATTGAGGTAAGGGGGCTCTCTTTCACCTATAATAGAGTATATAATGAGTGTTATGTGCGAGTTAGACTCTGGATGATTTTGAGTTGTTTGTGTTGCTTGTTGTGTGATTGATGTTGTGTTTGCTTCACTTTGGTGAAATTGTGAAGTGTGTATGTGTTGTTGATGATGGGTCATATGAGAGACCTAGGAAAGAAATTGGATTTGAGAAACCCTAAGTATCAGGACGTTATTTTTGGTGTAGTCACCTTTGTTGATTACTTTGTTGTGTGTGTGGGACAAATTTTGAATGAATATAGGAGTAGTAGTTGTGGTTTAAATTTGATCTTAGTATGAGAATCAAAGAAACGAGGGAAGATGAAGGTTAGGTGCCTAGGGCGACATATGAGCCGAGGTGTAGTTGCCTAACTGTAGATGTGTCGAAGTCTATGGAAGTCGACGTGTAGATGTGATGAAGTATATGGGAGTCGACGTGTAAGTGTGTCGAAGCGTAGGTGACTAAGTGTAGGTGACGAAGTTTAAGGGTGTGTGAGTCGAAGTGTAGGTGTTGACTTGTAGTTGCCGAAGTGTAACGCATGTATACCGAAGTGTAGTTGCCGAAGTGTAGTGTAAATATATACCTAAGTGTAGTTGCTGAAGTGCAGTTGTCGAGGTATAGTGTATATCTACCGAGGTGTGGGTGTACCGAAGTGTAGATGTACCGAGGTGTAGTGTATGTATGTCGAAGTTAGTGTTGTCGACGTATAGGTGTGTTGAATTGTAGGTGTATCGAAGCGTAGCGTGTCGAAGTGTAGGGTACCGAGGTGCAGTGTAGTGTACCGAGGTGCAGTGTGGTGTGCCGAGGTGCAGTGTGAGTGTGCCGAGGTGCCGTTTTGACGCCAGTGTGGCGCGCGCAGTTCTTTGTCGGTATAGCGCAATCGTGGTGTTGTTTAGCGCCGAGTGCGTCTAAGTTACTGAAATGTGAAACCCAGCTGGTCCTTATGTGACGGTTTAGTCCTTAGGTGACGATTTGGTCCTTGTAGTGACAGATTAGTCCACTACTTTTGGTGTCGATGTGTCCGGTGAAGTTGATGTTAGCCATAGAGACGGTGTAATGACGGTGGATTTAATGACGGAGGTAAAATCCAGTGACGGTGTCAATTCATACATGATATGATTGTTGGTGGTTGATGCATTGTTCATAGAGTCACATGCCTCATATGCATCAAAGTGACGGATATTGGGGACTTCGGTCTGCATATCACCAGTGACGGATATTGGGGACTTCGGTCTGCATATCACCAGTGACAGATATAGGCTTCGGCCTTGAGGCTTCGGCCTCAATGGTACCACATGCATTATACCCTTGGTGTTGGGTTGCATTCATGCATACACTCATGTGATTGGTGATGTTTATTGTTGATTATGAGTTGATGTGTTATAACTTGATGTTGTGTGTTGTTTATTGAGTCGAGGTGTTTCTAGTTGTTTTTCCTCTAACATGATGTTTATCATAGATCCTATTATATGTGTTAGAGACTCACCCTTCTGCTTTTATGTTGCTTCTTATGTCGGCAACGTGCAGGTGATCCCGAGTGAAGGTTCTTCCTTACTCAGTCTGGTTATGGCGTCTTGCTCTGATATGTAGCACTGGGGGGCCGAGTAGTCTATTAGTCGTTTTAATTAAGTTGTTGAACTGTAACTTGGTGGTGTATTTGGATATGTTTTATTTTGTTGCGTGGTGATTATGTGGACTGTTATGTCCTTAAACCGATGTGGTTGGGACTTCGTCCCTTTGACCGTGGTGCTATATATCTCGCTGTTATTTGTTGTATTGCGCCATTTATGTTTGTTGGTTTTTCATGAAGTAAATGTAGCACTCTCTTGTGGGTGATTTTCGAAAACTCTGATTTTATCAATTAAATAGTAGTTAATTAGAAGGGGGTGTTACACTACCCGCTCCTACGTATCTCCCAGTGCGATGGAGAACTCAAAGCTACGTAGTTCTTCTTTGTCTTTTCTTTGAAAAGGTTTTTGTCTTTTATATTTTTAGTGAGTTTTTGAAATAAGACGAGCATTTAGTGAATGATTAAACTAACAAAGGTTATGAGTAATCACCGCTAAGTACTCTTGAAAATGAGAGTCACTACCACTAGTCAGAAGAACAAAGGTTCTAATTGACTATTAAGAGTAGCAACTTCGTTTTTATTTGCTCTTTTGAAAGTGGTTTTGAAAGAGATTGATTGGCACGAATGATCAAACTAACAAAGGTTATGAGTAATCATCGCTTATTGTTCTTTTGGGAAAAAGACATTGCTACCAATGGCTAGACGAGACAAAGGTTACGATTAGCCACTAGCGGCGATAATGGGTTTGAAAATGATTCTTGAAAGGAGAATGTTTTTGTTCTGAAAATGATTTTGGTTTGCGAAAGTGATTCTTTTTTGTTATGAAAATAACTCTTTTCTTTTTTGTTATGCAAATGCTAATTTTTATGGTTGCGCTTGACGAGAATGTGGCTCCTCCTACGTATCCCAAATGGGAATCAAAGTGACGTAGTTCTAACGAGCCTTGAAAGTGAAAGTCTTTTGTTTTGGCTTTGAAAAGTGAAGGCGTTCATAATGATCAAACTAACAAAGATTATGGGTGATCATTACTAAAAACTCACTTAAATGCATGTAAAAATCTCTTTTGAAAAATGAAAGCCTTCATGATGACCAAACTAACAAAGGTTATGGGTGGTCATCACTAACAACTTGCCATAACTTTTGATGCTTAGGAAAATATCATTTGAAATTGAAAGCGTTCGTGATAATCAAACTAACAAAGGTTATGGGTGATTATCGCTAGTAGCTTATGCATATGAAAACATTTTTTTTGAAATTTAGGCTCTCATGACAACCAAACTAACAAAGGTTATGGGTGATTGTCACTAGTCACCATTTTCATGCTAAGCTATTTAGAAAAGAAAACAATGAATGCAAGAAGAATTGGAGATTCAAGCATGGCACAATCATTGAAATTGAATCCTTAGGCAAGCAACAACATGGACATAACTTGCAACTAATCTCATTTGAATTCTTGAGCAAATATTAGCCTAGACTACACATATTAGACCACAACACATAAATAGTCAAAGAAGGAACTTGAATTGGGCATTAAGCAAAAATGCAAGAGTAGGCAAGATTGAACCTAAATGCACATCTAATGGAAGATGCTAGGCGAGGACCATACTCAAACATTTCTACAAAACGCAAGGGAATCTAAATGCACATATAGTGGAAGATGCAATGTAAGGAATGGACCTATCTAAGTATTGATGATACCACATGAGAGTAGACAAGGAAGTTGTAGGCACAAATGAATTCAAAAGAGTAGCCTCAAGTATGATCATTGGCAAACCATAAACAAGCAAGTCATCTTAGCAATCAAAGCATCAAAGTATGTTGAATCACTTTGGTCAATCCTCAACACTTAAATTAGAGTGCACAAGTGTGAATCCTCTTGCCAATCATCAACAAAGACAAGTTTATTAAAGCAAACATTTAGGAACAAACCCAAACCCTAATTCTTTTGAAGTGTGCGAAGCACATGGAGGGGTGAAGACCTTCTTATTATTCACTAAATAACTTAACTAAACAAGCAAGTTAAAGTAAAAAGTTGGGGCAAAGTTTTAGTAAAAGTTTATGAATGCAAGAGGGTAAAAATGTCTTATGAGGTGAAGTGAAAATGTTTGGGTAAAAACTAAGTGAAATGGTAAAAACCAAAGTGGTAAAATGTTTTTATGTTTTATGGTAAAAAGTTAATGAAGTGGTAAAGTAAAATGGTAAAAGTGAACAAACACAATTGCACAACTTGCGATTACTCAAACACAATCAAAATGACAATTTTCAAGCAATCAAAAGGGGCAAAAACCTAGTCATGGCGAATGCAATTGTGCATTGAATCATCAACTTATTTCATGCAAAAATTGACAAATTAACACACAAAACATCACAAGATATAACCCTAATCTACCATGCAAGGTTCTAAGATAAAACATCAAGCAAATCATGCATTTTATTCATACAAAAATCAAAGGAATCAAAAGAAAACACAAACCCTAATTCTTGATCTTGAACCCGAGGCCACACATACCCACAATCAAGCAATTATTCAACTACAACTCATGAAATAAGCAAGAACACATAAGAACCCTATTTTTCCCTTCTTGGCCGAAGCTAATAAGCATGAAAAATGAGTTTTATTTGACCAAAAATTATGCAAACAAGATGGATATGCAAGGAAATGCAAGAAAACACAAGAACAACTCCTCCAAAGCCAAGGAGCCACCTCAAACCCCCAAGCCTCCCTAGGTGCTTGTCAATAGAGTTTGAAGTGGCTCCTCAAAGCAACAACAACAATATGAAGGAGTTGAGATGAGGAGAAGAGAGATTATGCAAGAATTTAAAGACTAGATGCAAAATGGTGACTAGTGGCTCCTCACAAAGAAATGAAGAAAGAAAGAAATGAAATGAACTCAAGAACAAACTTGGATCTACTCTTGAACTTCAAAAATAGCTAGATCTTGGAGATTTGATGATGAAACCTTGAAGAGAATATAATGGTAGAAGATGATCTAGTGTAGGAATCAAAGAAATGGAGGATTTGATGGTGAAAAATTGAAGAATGGAGGAGTAGTGGTGGTGGGTTGTATTCGGCCAAGAGAGTGGGAGAGGAGATGGAGTGTGTTAGGGTTTATGTGAGTGAGAAATGAGAGGCCAAAGATTGTGAGAGATGAGCTTAACAAGGTATTTATAGAATGCAATTAGGGTTGAGGGTGTTTTGGTCCTTGCATTCTAGTTGTGCTCTAGGATTGGACCTTAATTTTGAATCAAAGGCTAGGATTGATGATCACATGGATTGAGGGCATTGAGAAAGCACAAATGATGGAGTGAATGGTCAGCTCATGAAGGGAGTGGAGAGGGTGTGAATTTCCAAAAATGTTTCTCCACAATTTCATATTACAAGATTGCCATTAACTATGAATGAATGGTGGAGATTTGCATCTTAATTTGAATGGAGGGTCATGATTGAGATACACTTTGTAAGTAATGAAAATAAATCAAAAATGGATGGATAATGGGCTGGTATGTGGCGCCTCATGAGGAGTGGAGAGTGGTGCCCAAGTTTTGCAAGTTGTCATATTGTACTATTGTACTATTGTGAGATCCTTCCAATTTTTTTTTTTAATTATTATTCTTCACAAGTAATTCCATAAAATCTAACCATATTGGGCCAAATACTAGGAATATAAATGAATGGGCCATTTTCATGAGATCACTATGCCCAAAAATGATATAAAACCTCTCCTTGCATTTTTGAAGAATATTCCATTTTTTGTTGACTTTTTAAATTTGACTTTTTGTACAAAAACAACATTACATGCACAACACACATGCAATTCAAATAATTTGCCCCACAATGAAATCCTCTAACACTGCCCAATGACTTTTGGTGAAAAATTACCCCTTTTGTGTAAATTGACCAAAATGCCCTTTTGCCCTAAAAACCTAATTTGCTTTAAAATGCCTTAAAATGCTTTCCTAATCCTAAAATGATTTCTAAAACCCTAAAATGCATGCATGATGCCCTTTACAACCTTTGAAGTTAATGCCAAACCTTGATTTATTTATTTTTGGTTAAAAATTAGGGTTTTGACCTAGACGGACAAAATCAGGGTATGACATCAGTGATTCTGTTATGAGTTTTCTACTTGAATTTAGGCCTTTTTTAGAATCTCTGGCTAAAGACATTCAGAACAAGAAGAAAACAAGGGTCTGCAAGTTCAAAAAGATGCTCTTGTTGTTGCGCCTTGAAAAAGTCCCCGAGGGTTTTTTCTTCGTTTGCAACGTTTTAAAATAATGAAGTCGCCACCAATATTTTTTATAAGGAAAATATTGAAGAAAAACCTTTTTGGAAGGCGGATAGCCTTTTGGAAAACCGGAAGATTTGGGTTCGGGGTTCGGTTAGGCATGGGGAAGGTATTAGCACCCACACCTCCTTTCTACCGAAAAGGGAACCTTTAATTAAACGTGTGGTTTTAAGTGTTGATTTGGAAAATACTTAAATTTGCCTCTTGATTGAAAAGACTTAATGAAAATTTTTATTTTCAGTAGCTTGACGAGTTAACCGCTTTGGTTATTTGAAAGGAAAGATGTTTTTGGTTCGTTGTGCTTGACGGAGGATCCGCTCCTACGTATCTCCGGTCGCGATGGAGAATTCAAAGATACGTAGTTACGGGTAGGTTTTTATTTTTATCTTGTTTAATTGTGAAAACTGAGCTTTCATGATGATCAATTGAGTGAAGGCTCCAAGTGACCACCATTAGCATTCCATTGTTAATAATCATGCAAGCAAAGGCTTCGCAGGACCACTAACAAAGTTTTTTTGATTTATTGAAAGTCTTTAGAAAAATTAGGCATTCATGATGATCAATTGAGCAAAGGCTCCAAGTGATCACCACTAGTTCCTCATTGTTAATAATCATGCAAGCAAAGGCTTCGCAAGACCACTAACAAAGTTTTTTTGATTTATTGAAAGTCTTTAGAAAAATTAGACATTCATGATGATCAATTGAGCAAAGGCTCCAAGTGATCACCACTAGGTCCTCATTGTTAATGATCATGCAAGCAAAGGCTTCGCAAGACCACTAACAAAGTTTTTGATTTAATGAAAAGTATTTGAATTAGAAAGAATTAAAAAAACGAAAAAAAAGGGTGAAAATTGTAAAAGGGGTGCTGCTATTAGTCGCGAGGGGTTGTGTAATTGAATAGGAGGTGTAAAAGTAATCCCGGTTTGCATAGGAGGACCCAGTATGCGAAACTGGGCTTAAGTGAGGGGAGGTGCACGCGTAGAATTAGGGTGGTGCGCTTAATAATCTGAATGGGCCACTATATAAGTTCCAAATTAGGTTTTTGGTCTTCATTCACTCCCTCCCCACCAAATCACTTGTGACCTCTCTCCAGAGAGAAAAATATGTTCGATTCCATGGAAGAGAGAGGAGAGGTCCAAAAAAGCGAAGGAAAGAATGAGAGAGGAGAGTAACCGAACCGAGAGAGAAAAAGAAAGGGAGGGACGCGGCGACGGACCGGTGGCTCACGCCACGACGCGGTCCTTACGCCGGAGACGATGCGCGAATTCCTCGAAGGTTCGTTTTTTTTTTTTTTCGTTTCCGATTTGTTTCTGTCCTGTTGGTATATATCCCTTTCTCTTCTACTCTCAAATCTCTTGTCACTCTCCTAATTAATTTTTTCTGACAAAGTACAATACCCTTTAGTTTTGAACTTGTGATCCGAGGCTAAGCTAAACTAAAACTCGTTTTCTTTTAGTCTATGGTTTGGATCTCGAACTACTTTATCACATCTCAGATTTCATTTGATAAGCCTCAACTCGATTTAAAAAAAACGATCTACTTTGCGTCATTCAAATCACATCAGAATCAAAGTTTCTAACTACTAAATGATCAAAGAAATTAACACTACATTTCGCCGGATCCGTAAAAAAAAGCGTTTTAGACACTATAATTTTGATTTTGATCAAGTACTTAGTACATCTTTGCTCGATCTAACTGTTAGCACTAAAGAAATCGACTTTGCTTGATATTGTGGATGACCGTGAATCGATCCGCCTCTCGTGCTTGGTAGTTGCTATTCTTTGATTCTTGAAATTTTTCTCGAAACTTCAAAAGGAACCAAAACCGTTTTGGGATTAGGGTTTCAGTGTCAAACCACTAATCGTTTTTTTTGTGTGTTGTTTTCCTCGAAAATCGTGTCTGACCCCCTTGTCTGCTGCTGTTGACTGCTTTTTTATACTAAAAACTAGGTTTTTGCATTAATTGCTTTTTGACTGGGCCTTGAATAATTTTTTCAGGTTTTGGAGCGGATCGACCAGTGCCCAATGACTTGAAAGCAAACTGGAAACCCTAGCTTGTGGCTGCCTTTTCTTTTTTTTTTTTTATTGTATTTTCGGATTCACATTTTTTGTATTTTTAGTATTATTATTTTTTGTATTTTTTGGACATTTGGACATTTGAACACTTCTAAATTGTAAATAAAATTAAATAGATTTTTTTTGGCATTTTTGGACTATATGTATTACTCAAAATAAATTAAACGAAAAAATAAAAATAATGAAGAGAAGAAATTGGACCAAATACAAAAGTGAATCGGGTCCAACTAAATAAACATGCTAGAACGAAGCCCGGATAGAAGAAATAGACCCGTTAAACAATAAATGCTAAAAATTAACTTGGAACCACGTCTGTGGGCCCAAGCCAAAACGATAAGCCCAATAGTGAGAAAAGTTACTTAAATAAGCCCACTTAGGTTCGATTAGGCCCAAATATCGAGATTAAACTGAAGAATGCGCGAAAAGATCGATCATTCACGCGAATGCCTAGCTTAAGTAACGGTATTTCGGTTTAATTGAACTGGATGATTGAAATTGGCTTAAATTAAAAAAGGACACTATTCTAACTACTTGTAATCGCGTGATCTCGAAAACAAGTTGAATAAGGCAAGTGACAAAAAAGAAGACGGACAAAATTGGGGTATTACACTTGTGAGCCAAACTAGGTAGCTGCGTATGATGCTACTATTGCTGAACTTCAAGAGCAAATCGATATATTGCAGCAGAAAAAAGCTTTGGCTCAATGTGATGTTCTCGCTGTAGGAGCAGAAATGACCAAAGAAGCTGAAGCAGGTCTTGAACTCATTGAAGCATTCTCTGGTCATGAAGCTGAGATGAAGAAGTTTGCTGAAGAAGAAGCGTACATCAGCCGAAAATTAGAACGCTCTCAAAGCATCTTGACAAAGATGAAAATGAATCTGAAACTCTAATCTTCCAGCTTTACTTCTTTAATCCTTTGACATTTTAGTCTTCGACCACGTACATTCGCAATAATGCCACATTCTGTTTTAATTCACTTTTTAATTTCGTGTTATTGTTATTTCTTGAAGCATTGGCTTATACCTCTTTAGGTATTTGCCATTTACACGCAAAATTATTTTATCTGCGCCTATCTCTTCGATCTCGTATGCTCCATTTGAGAATACTTGCGAAATTTTAAATGGTCCTTCCCAAATTGGAGACCACTTTCCTAGGACTCTATTTTTTTTGTCCATAGACAAAATGACTTTCCAAACAAAGTCTCCTAAGTTGAATGATTTCAACTTAACCTTTTTATTATAAGCCCTGACCACTCTTTCTTTCTGCCTTGTAAGAACTTCTAAAGCTAATAATCTCTTCTCATCAATATCAACTAGCTCATCAACCATCATATCCCAATAATGGTTTGAGGGGATTTCAAATTGTCTTTAAATCCTAGTTGATTGCAAGTATAATTCGACTGGCAATACTGTGTCATGCCCAAATGTAAGTCGAAAGGGAGTAGTATTAATATATTCCCTAGGAGAAACTCTACAAGCCCACAATACTTGGTCAAGATTATTATGCCAATTCCTTGGTTTTTGCCCAACATGTTTTTTAATCAAGCTAATAACAATTTTGCTGGCTGCTTCTACTTGACCATTGGCCTGAGCATAATATGGCGTTGAAGTGAGTAACTTAAAACCTTTTTCAGAGGCAAAGTCCACCATTTTTCGACCAATAAAAACTGAACCTTGATTCGTTGTCATGGTTTCTGGAATTCCAAGTCTATACAAAATGTGTTTTTGAATAAAACTCATAACTGCCTCTTGATCAACATTGACTAAGGGGATAGCTTCGACCCATTTAGTAAAGTAGTCAATACCTACTAAAATGAAGCGATGACCTTTCGACGAAGTTGGTTTTATCTTACCAATTATGTCTAAGGCCCAACCCTTAAATGGCCAAGGTTTTATTATTGAATGCAACTCATTTGCTGGCACATGTTGAATTCCTGCGTGTTTTTTACATTCTGACACCCTTTGGCGAAGTCTATGCAGTCTTTCAACATAGTCGGCCAATACACACCTTGTTGAAATAAAAGCCATTTCATTTTGTGGCCTGTTTGATGTGATCCACAGGCACCACTATGAGTACTAGACACTGCTAAATAAGCTTCGTTTTCACTTAAACATTTAAGCAAAACACCTTCAGCAGTTTTCTTGAACAATTCATTTCCAGCAATCATATAGTTCAAAGCTCTATACTTAGTTTTTCGACAAGTCGTTCCTGTTGGATTTTCCAGGTATTCGACAATTGGCTTTCGCCAATCATCACTTGGCATGTTGTCAATGACAAAAACTTGAAAATTCTGAAAAATTTGAAAATCTAAATCTTCTAAATTATCTTCTGTTGGAGGAAATAATACTTCTAATTTATCCTCTGCCCCCCAAGTTTTTGCGTTGACAACTCGTTCTGTGAATTATCTGTAGAAAATAGCTTCTCTTTTACTTCTATGAATTCTTGGAGTTTCTCTTTAGAAACTTTATAGCCTGAAGCTATTTGTGCTAACTAATTTGCCTCTTGATTTTCTATTCGAGGCACATGCTTTATTTCTACATGTGTGAACTGTTTAAGCAACACATTGGCAATCACAAAGTACTTCACCAAGTTTTCTTTTATACATTTGTATTCCTTTGTTAGTTGCTTAATAACTAGTTCGGAGTCACCTTTTATTTCGACAGATGTTGCCCCCAATTCCAACAACAGTTCTAAACCCGTTATTAAGGCTTCATATTCTGCCTCATTATTGGAGCAACTACTTTGTATTTTGTATTTAAATTTTGTTGGTATCCTTGTTGGAGTTATTATCAAAACTCCAATCCTTGTACCATTTTTATGGCTTGAGCCATCAAAATACAATTTCCATGGTTGCATTTCTGCTGAACATATTAATTCTTCGACCAAAGAATGGTCTACTATGAAATCAGCCACTACTTGTCCTTTTACAGCTCTCAACGGCTGGTATGTTAAGGAATATTCAGACAATGCCAAAGCTCATTTGCCTATTCGACTATGAGGTATCGGTTTTGACAACATGTGTTTAATGATATCATAATGCGAATAAACATAAACATCAACAAGCTTTATATATTGCTTCAGTTTTGTACAAGAGAAGCATAAACACAAACATAGTTTTTCTATTGGATGATATATTGTTTCTGCATCATTCAATAGTCTACTAAGGTAATACATGGCCCTTTCGACGCTGCTTCTTGTGCTAACATACTACCTATTGTCTTTTGTGACGTTGCTATGTACAACTTCATGACTTTATTCCTAATAGGTGGAAGCAACATTGGTGGCTTTGTCAAATAAGACTTGATCTCGTCGAAGGCCTTTTGTTGCTCTGAATCCCATCTAAACACTTCTTCCTTCTTCAGTCGAAGAAATTGTGAGAAACTTGAGTTTTACCACTAAGGTTTGATATAAACCTTCTTAGGAAGTTGATTTTTCCCAACAAAGATTGCAATTCTTTCTTTGTCGAAGGAGCCTTCGTTTCCAAGATAGCCTTTGTCTTGTTTTCATGTATTTTGATGCCATTTTTGTGCACAACAAAGCCCAGAAAATCACCTGCACGAACACAAAAGGCACATTTGACTGGATTCATTTTCAATCCATATTTCCTCATTCTTTCGAATGAATTTCGAAGATAGTCTAGATGACCACTTTCTGTTGACGATTTAACAACAATATCATCTATGTATACTTGCATAAAATTTTCTATAAAATCGTGAAACATAGAATTCATCGCTCTTTGATACGTTGTCCCAGCATTTTTTAGCCCAAATGTCATTACTACCCATTCATAAACGCCTAAGGCTCCAGGGCATCGAAAAGCTATTTTTGATATGTCTTCCTCAACATATAGATTTGATTATACCCTGAATAGCCATCTAGCATACTCAAGTATTCAAACCTGCTTCTTTGAGTCAACCAAAGATTTCTCGCCCATCGGCATAGGGTATTCATCTTTTTGTGTAGCATTGTTTAAGTCTCTAAAATCTATGCAGACTCTAAGAGTCCCATTTTTCTTTATAAAAGGAACTATGTTTGCTAGCCAATCAACGTACCTTGCTGTCCTGATGAACTTGCTCTTGAGTAACCTTTCGATCTCTTCCTTAATCTTCATCAAGATCTGAGGTGCAAATCTTCTGGGCGTCTGCTTAATTGGTTTCTTATCTGGTCAAATTGGTAGCCTTAGTTCCACCACTTCGACTCAATCCTCGGCATCTCATGATAATCCCAAGCAAAGCGATCTTTATATTCTTTCAAGAGCTTTATTGTTTTGTCTCTCAAGTCTTTGTCAATTTTAGCACTAATAAATGTTGGCCTTTTTATGGTGCCATCTCCCAAATCAATTTCTTCCATGAGATCTTGTGCCTTCATTTTTTCTGTTGGAAAGAGTGGGTCTTTTTCAAAACCTAAAGGCTCATCATCATAAATGCAATCTAGCCTCTGGTCTTCGACCAAATCTTTCTCGACCTGATTTGACATGGTTTCTTCGACCATTTTCGTCTTGGCTTCTAAAGCCATGATTTTCTTATTTTCGGCCACATAGGCTGTAATCCTTTCCAATGCACTAGGTGTAGTCATCATATGACACTTTATGGTCCATCCCACCCAGTAGGCTTAACATAACCCTTTGAGTGGTTTGCTTCATCTAACACTTCTCTTTCCCATATGAATCCATGAATTGGGTGAAGGTCTAGTGAAGCATAAACATTGTCTTTTGGAACATAAGCTGAATCTGATGGTGTGCATGGCGCAATGTTTGCCAATTGTTTGTCGAAAGTCTTCTTGGTGATGTGATCCACTTCCGCCAAGAAATAGCTTTGATCACCTTCCACATTTTCGACCAAACCATCACCCCTTCAAATAGCAATCCTTTGGTGTAGGGTTGAAGGGACTGCACCTACTCCATGAATCCACTCCCTACCTAATAGGAGGTTAAAATTTTCCTTGGTGACAATCACCATGAACAAAGTTATCCTTTTCACACTGCCGACCACCAATTCCACTTCGATTGCTCCAAGTGAATAACCAGTCTTGCCTTCATAATTAGCAAGTACTATGTTACGTGGTCTCAAATCAGTCTCTGCTTTGCCTATCTTTGACAGCATGCATTGTGGCATCAGATTGACTGCGGCACCTCCATCAACCAAGACTTTATTAATTCCCACATTGTTTACTTTGGCTTGGATGAACAGGGGTTTCAAATGGTACTTCATTCCACCATCTGGCCTTTCAAACATGGTTGTCTGTTCTTCTATGCAGCCGTTGTTTATGACATAATAACATTCTGGCTTATGCTTCTCCATATCTTCGTTGAACTTTCCTTCGACCTCATTTACATCAGAAATCACGTCAAACTCAATAGGAAGAATTGAGACTATGTTGCACAGGACATCAAAATCTGGTTCTGAATCAGTAAAACCAGACCCTATCTCCTCTAAATTAAAGCCTTCTTTCTCATCGAGGCCTTTTTCCTTGTTTAAACCCTCTTTAACAACTAACAGAGGAGGAAAGATCCTCTCTGTTGCTGGCTTCCTTTGCACTTCAATTTTGGACACTACTTGTTTGCCCTTGTTGTTACTATTGGGGTTGGCTTTTGCTGTTGTAGTTACCTTCTTTTGGCGTTGATACCTTCGCCATTGTGTTCTAGTCATTGGGTTCTTCCATTTGTAGTTGTTGCTGTAGGCATATTTCTTCGACACTATCGTCTTACCTTGATTTGCAACACTTGAACTTCCTTTCTCTTTTGTAGAACGGTACCCTGCATCCTTTCCCTCTGAGCGGACCCACTTCTCGACAGGGGATTTTGAGTGAACTCATTTTCCAACTGGCGAAGCCATTGGTGGTACATAGGTCTTGATCTGGTACTTTTGTGGTTGCTTTGTTGAAGGAACCACTTTGTATGGGATTCCCCTCTTGTTGAAGTTGAACTTAGGCCTCTTGTCGACCCATTTTCCTTTTCTCTTCAGTTGAGGAATAAACCCTTCCAGACTTTTAGCAGCTTCTTTGTCGAATACAGAACTGCACCTTGGACACAACATAACCTCTGAGTTGTTGATCTTACAACGGTTAAGGAAGTCAATGAGTTCCTCTTCAGCCTTAGGATACACCGCTTGCATTTTCTGTATTGGTCTTCAGTAACCACTTCGACACCAACCTTTGGGTTTTCAGTGGTTGCTCTAGCACCATTGCCTGCGGTTGTAACCTTCACAACTTCGACCATGTGAATTTCGAATGGCTTAGCATAGGAGACATCTGCTGTTGGAAGAGGATCGGTATCAATCTTCATTGGAGGCGCTTTGATTTGTCTCCAAACTTCAGCCTTCCTTCATTCAGTGCTTTTTGGACTAGATCCCTAAAAAGAACACATTGGGAGGTATTATGGCCTAAATAATTATGATATTTGCAATAACCTCTTTTCTTTTGTTGTTCTAATGATGGTATTTTTAGGTCTTTAGGCACAATTATCTGACCATCAGCAACTAGACGATCAAAAATTTGATCACATTTAGTAACATCAAAGGTATAGGTTTTTGCAACGAATCTGTCATTTTTAGGCTCGACAGGATTTGTCCCATCTGAAGGCTTTAATAATTTACAAGCATAAGGAGGTCCAGGTTTCAATTCAGCAACATTAACCTCTTCTTCGACATCTTCATAAGAAATGTCGAATTCTTGGTCGTTACCATATGATTCGACATAGGCGACCTTTTCTTTTTTATTGAACTTATTAGTTCTAGTTTTTTCAGCCTTTAGTCTTTCGACTTGTCGAACTCTATCAGCGAGTTGTGCCATATCTCTTAAGTGTGAAGTATCTAACTTCTTCCTTATAGAGTAGTCCAATCCACCAGCAGCCATTTCGACTAACTCATGTTCAGGTACTTGAGTAAAGCACCTTGCTTTGAGAAGTCTAAACCTATTGAGAAAATCATCAATAGACTCAGCCACTTTACGTTGAACACTGGCCAGTTCTTTAAGGCTAATTTTCGATTGACCCATGTAGAATTGCTCATGGAATGCCTTTTCTAGCTGCCCCCAATTAAATATAGAATGAGGGGGAAGAGTAGTAAACCAAGTAAAAGCATTCTTTGTTAGAGAATTTGGAAAAATTTTAGCCTCAAGTACTCATTATGGGCTAAGTCCCCTGCCTCAGTCAAGTAACGGGCAACGTGTTCGACGGTAGATTCACTAGTTTCCCAAATAATTTTGTGAACTTAGGGATTTTCCAACGTCTAGGCAACTCAGTTTGTAACACATATTCTGACAAAGGAGAAACAAAATTGGGTCTGTGCAGGCCTAAATTTAGGCCATTTTGGGCTAGAATTATCTCGACAAGATTGGTCAAATTGTTCTGAAGACCAAAATTGTTTTGTTGAACTTGTCTAACCACTTCATCAGCATTTTGACCCCTATTAACCAACACTATTTCGGGATTCGGTTCGACTTCCCCTGCCACAGGTTGTTCGATAACAATTGGTTGTGCCTGATTTACAGGAACTTCAACAGGCCTATTAATCTGAATCGGTGGCACTAGCTGGTTTTGCACTGGTGGAGTGCCAAAGAAGTCTGCAATTCTACCCATTTGGTTGGCCAACATTTGATAACTTTGGTTTGTGTTCTGTATCAAAGGATTGAACATAGTGCCTATTTGTTGGGTCAACATATTAACTAGGAGTGGACATCGGACGGATACAGTCGGATTCGGATGGAAAACAGCTCACCCAAAGTTAACCGACGAACTGGAATGTCCACCCATCTCCGACCATTTAAGTTACGGTTAGAGTCAGTTGCGGGTTGGGCGATTCTGACGGTCGCTGTGATCGGTCACGTTCGGTCTTCGACTTCTCACATGGTGGCTTTTATCCTCATGGTTGAAGCTCCATTTTTGCTTCAAAGGTCGCTGCAGATGTTGAAGCTTTTTTTTCTCTCTCTCATATATATATATATATATATATATATATATGTATGTATTGTCAAGGAATCAAAAGAAATCACATTGCTTTTCTCTCTCTTGTCGTTTTAATTTGAGTTTCTTTTCTCTCTCTTGTCATTTCTACACTAGTTTATTTTAAAGTATTATTATTAGACCGTCATCGACTAAAGCTGTAGCCTATACTCCCTCTGGACTCATATATAAGAAATAAAGAACTTTTTACATTCATTAAAAAAGTGATGTATCTGGACTAGATGTAGTCCAGATACATCACTTTTTCAATGAATCTAAAAAGTCATTAGTTGCTTATATATGAGTCCGGAGGGAGTATGTCTGTTTGTGGCCGCTAGTGTCTCTTTGCTTTGCGAGTTTTATTGTTGCGAACGCATACGATCTGCGATACTTTATTGCCTATTAGTATATGTTTATTGCTATAAGTTAAATCAAACGGTCGGTTTCTAGTTGTAACAGATTTATCATCCAAATCTGCATCCGTCCGGTATAATCCGCATCTGTCTAGTATAATCCGTTCAAGTTGTAACGGGTTTAACATCCAAATCCGCATGCATCTATTTTGCTTCGGTTTACTCGGTTTTCGGTCGGTTCGGACTGATCTGTCCACCCCTAATATTAACCATGTCATGATTACTGTCATCCATTTGTTGCCTTAACGCTAGCAAGGATGATGTGGTCAAGGCTGGTTGGGCGTTTCGACCAAAAATACTTTCTGGGGAACCGTGAATTGGGGAAATTGTTGTTCCCACAGTGTCTGCATATGCTGGCAAATTTGTTTGTAGGCCTGCCATCATAGTTGTTGGCATACCATATGGATAACCTCTAAACTGAGAGAGGTTTTCAAATCTTGTGTCAAAAGAACCCCCAACCAAAGGATTTACCATCAAAGGGCTCGTTGAAGACCCCACTATCAATGGTTGTGATATTGCTATAGTATTTGACACAGATACAGGGGCAGTTACCCCTACCAGTGTTGAAGAAGGCATGGGAGCAGTTACTCCTACGACGGTTGCAGCGTTAGCATCACCCTGTGATGCTTGTTCTTGTGAACTTTGTGGATTTGGTGCATTCGACGTTGAAACATTGTTTGAACTTGCACGTGTCATTGTAGAAACTGTTTTTTCACTTCTCAAATGCATATACCAAACCACGAAATGCTCATGCAAGTAATAAAATCAACACAATTCGTCCCACCGGGCGTGCCAATTTGTTTACGGTGATTTTTGGTAAACAACTGCTGGTCTGAATTATTAACTTGCGAGATCAACCAGTGAATCTCATAAGCATATTGCGTTGATTACTTACAAGAAACTATGTGAACACTCCTCGTGTTCTTCGTAAATCACCAGAAATGTAAAAGAAAGGAAAAGAAGAATTGCCTTGAACGCCAAGGAATCCTCAAAAGAAAACGAAAGATAAAGAAAAGAAAATTTAAAGAAATAAACTTAAATTGCATAAAAGTGTAAAAGGGTGGTGCACAGATCCATACATTCGCTTCTGTTGCTCAGTTTTCTCTATCGTTGGAATTTTGAACGTAAGAATCAGTATGTTGGGATTGTGACATGTTTTCCTTCTTAGGAAAAACTATATATACTAAGGAGAGGGAAACAAACTGCCTACAACGGTTAACACATTTAAAATTTAAACTAAGAACCGCTAATTCTTCGACAGCTTGAATACCAACGTCTTCGACAGCACTGAAACAACTTCCTTCGACGCCATCTTCTGAACCTAGGCTTGCTACTTCATCTTTGTCTTCCCGTCGAAGTGTATCTTTTTAGTCTTCAATCTTGCCAAATCCTTTCAGTGGTCGAAGAACACCTTTAACATACCCTCTTGGAGTCGAAGGCTTAGGTTGCCTTCTCTAAGCGAAAATTCAAACAAATAAGGATCGCATTTATTTAGCCTGTCGAAAATACAGGCTAACAGGGGGATATTACTTTTTTAGGTTTGCACTCATGACCTTCTACTTGCACTCTTTTAGTTCACTCCTTCGACATTTCTTAGTTCACCAACTGTTCTACCTAACTGAGATAATTCAAGACTACTTTATTAGTTAGGGTTACGTTGGGGTGAACAATGAACACTGCATATTTTTAATGTCATGTTGTGTGAAAATAATAACATAATATTAGTTGATGCGATTACGGCACCCATGTCTATAAAATATGATAAATTATTTATGTCTAGATTGGTAGATTGACAATTTTTTGAATAAAAAATAAAAAATAAATAATGACAAATTATTTTAAACTAAAGGCTCAAATTAGTCTCAGACTATTTCTTCAAAAGAAAAATTCATCCCGGACAATATTTTAGGACATATTAGTTCGTCACATTTTCAATACGTGACATGTTAGTTAGAGCTGTCAAAATAAATCCAACCCGACGGGCCGACCCAACCCGCCCGACAAAATAAGTAGTTTGGGCCAGCCCAGGGCAGCCCGAAAAATTACCAGCCCAGCCCGGGGCCCGCCCAAAAAAATACCAACCCGTCATGGGCCAGCCCGCATGGGCCGAGCTTAGCCTGTTGGCCCGACAATTTTTTTTTTTTAAAAGTGTAATTGATGTTGATGCTGTGGAATACATAATCGTGGAATACATATTTCTATTTGTTTAACTAAACTAGTTTTATTATGTTGTTTTGATTTAGTGTACTGTCCATCAATGTGTATGAAACAACCAGTAGAATATATATATGTGTTTTGGAATCCAATAGTTGCATATATACAAGGTTTATTTAAGTAATTTTATGTTAGTTTCGTAATTCTGAGTAGGTGAAAGGTTAATTGAATAAATCTGTGCATTTTGGCACCAAGTGGTGCCCTTGAGAGCGTTTTGATGCTTTTTGTGCTTGTGCAGGAAATTTAGTGCTGAACGTTACCACGTCCCTCACCACGTCTACTGAAGTGCAGCAGAGCAAGGGTGATACATTTTCACATAAGAAATGGGGGTTCATTTAAAGCATGACAAAGGGTCTTAATTGGGTGCTAGGACTGGGTTAGTGCACTAATTTACTGACTCACACACGCAAAAGACTGCAACCCCCTCATTACTGAGCAACTCTCTTTTATTTGCTCCATTTTGGAGTTCTTTTTTTTTTATTTTTTTTTATTTTTGAGTGCTCAGCATTTGTTTCAGGGTATTACAGGGAACACAGAATACATGTGGATTTTCCACTTATTTGTATCAACACACTCTTTTTGGTATTTTTGGGAGTAGACGTTACAACGTTTATGGGTGAGACGTTGTAACGTTCGGAACATATTACACAACACACACGGCGGACGTTATAACGTTACGGGTAGACGTTACAACGTTGCACTCACACTACACCTGCACTTAACCATCCTATAGTCTTTGCACCCAGCCTTCGTACGACTTGATTCACCCCCAAACTTAGCTTCTACTGCTATTCTAGGTTTTTAATCAAGTTTTATTCTCACCATAGTTTGCCAAGACTAGCTTCAGCACAAAATATTCCCTAGCTAGCTAGATTCTTTCTTAAAAACAGAGTTTGTGTAGGAGCAACAATCAATTCTTTTCATCTAATCATGCATAGGCTACTCACACACATATTTTCACCATTTTTAGCCCAAAGAGAATTGTTTTCATGCTTGTTAGAGTAAGAACAGAAATTGCTTTTGCATTTGATTTCATATAGAACAGAAACTTAAAACATTGAGATTCCCCCCCACACTTAAAGTTGAGCAGTGTCCCCACTGCTCAAAGATAAACAACATGATTTCTGTGTGTTTTGTTTTTTTTTTATTTATTTATTTGGGGGGTCTTAAACAGAACAGAAAACAAAAACTACTAAAATCACAACTAAAATTAAAACTAAGAATAAAGAAAACTACAACTACTATTAAAATTCATGGGGGACTTACTTGTTTGCTGCACCAGACCTGAGCCTTCCGCTCTGTCTGGTGGGAACTCCTGCCTGACCTTCTCCTTTCTTCTTTTCCTTCTTCTCTTTCTTCACCTTCACTCCTCCTTGCTCGGTGGTGGTGGTTGTTGTTGTTTCATCAAATTCTTTCTCTTTTGAGCTTGCACCCACACTTGCACCAGCAGCACTTGAGGCTTCAGCAATCCTCTTTTTGACCTCCTCCCACATCTTCATTGCCAATTCAGCAGGGTTGACATGCATTGGTTCGTTGGGGATCATCTGGGCTTTTTCCACCTCTGGCTCTTTAGACGTTGCCACGTCTGATGATGATCCTCCAATTCCAAAGAATCGCACTCAGGCTTGCTTCAACAGTGTGCTCGCTAGTTTCTAAGTGGCCTCCTCCATTGCTTCTTCGCTTTACCTTTTCAACGCAGCCTTCACGTTCATTGGTGATTTGCATTTACGCAAGTTTGGCTGCGCGCCTCTTTTTTCACAGACGTTGTAACGTCGTAGGCGCTTCTTCAAAGAATAGTAGGAAGGGTTTCTGCAGAAACACTAGTAGCAACAAATGCTTTGCACTAGTAGCGATGCGAGCGAGTTTCAGTAGCACCTTGATCTTTTCTCTTCACGAGAAGCTTTTGCCTTAATGATGTGGGGGCTACAACTTCCTCTTTATCTCCACTCCTTGAGCTTGTTTTGACTCGTGAGCTAGCTCTTGTCTCTTCTTCCTTCCAAAGGGATTGTATGTGAGTGCACTTTTCACTCGTGTTTTCTTGGGTGGGGAAATGGGTTGGGAATGCAGGTTGCTCCTGTGTTTGTTGGCTCGGGCGTCGCCACGTCTGGTTCTTGCACTTTCGGGGTGATGGTTGCTTTTCGTGCTCGGTGTTGGGGTGGGGTGTGTGTGATTGGTTGGTCTTGGGCTTTGGATTGTGGGGTCTTGGGTGTGTTTTGGTCATGGGTGGAGGTTTCTTTTGGTGAAGGTGGTGGTTGTGTGGCTTGTGGGGATGGTGGTTTGGATTTTGTTTGGGCCGGCTCTTTGTTTGCTTGATTTCTTTGGGATTCACTTTCACCCCTCTCACTTGAACTCCCTTTCTCCTCGGGCTCTCTCTTCTTCTTCCTCCTCACTGATTACTTCCATGCTCACTTTTCTTGATTCATCTGCATCAACATCAGAAATATCATCCAAATCATCAGAATTAAAATCCTCTTCACTACTTACCTTCTTTTGCCTCTTCGCTGGGCTCTTTCTCTTTGGTGGGCTTCTTGCTCTCTTGGCCCTTTCTTTCTTTGCAGCTCTTCTTTGGATTGTAGACAGGGGCACATCATCATCATTTTCTTCCTGCATCCAGTTTGGCAATACAGGCTCTTCAATCACTTTCTTTCCCTTGGATACTTGGGCAAATACCTTCTTTTGCCACTCGAATTGTTCCTTGACAAATTTGACCAGGAGTTTACTCGCTTTCCTCCAGACGTTGCAACGTCTGTGCATCAACAGAACTTGAAGCTCCTGCAGATTTCACCCTAGGCTTGAATTTTGTTGAAAAGGGGCCTTGAGGCTGCTCCCTTAGCTCTGAGGCTTCAATCTCTACTCCTGCCTCCATACACAAGTCAGTAATCAGACATGGGAAATACAAGTACCCATCTTTCCTGTTCTTCCATTTGTTGAGCTCACGGTTGATTAACTTTCCAACCTCCACTTTGTCTCTTGACATGATTGCATCAATCACAATCAGTCTCTTTTTGTCTACCCAGGATGTGTGAGAGGTAGGAATTAAGCAATGCCTTATGAAATGAAACCAAGTGTTGGCTTCATCACATAGGTACCTCTTCATGATTTTGAATTCACTACCGTGCTCTCCACTCCTCTCCCGCATAAAGACCTTCTACACGGATCCTTTCCTTTATAGCTTCCATTTCAGTCAGTCCATAAGTCTTTTGCTTGGTCTCCACAGCCTTTCCATAGTATCCTAGCCCAAAGTAGTCATTGATGACTCTCACTCCAAACTTCACTTCCTCACCTCGCACCTTTGACACAATGGATGACTCTCCTTCTGGTCTCTCAACGATTCCCTTGTAGAAATCGTGAACCAAAGTAGCAATATATTCTTTTTTGTGCACCACAAATTTTTGCCAGCCCAACGCTGCGACGGTTGCGAGGAAATCAGGATTGGGGCTTTCTTGACTAAAACCCCTTTCAGGAAGTAGGGCTTTCTTTTTGGATTGGTTAGGTGTTTCAGGGATAGGGGCTGAAGATGAACTTAGGTCAGCATGTTTGCCTTTCCCAGAGGATTTGGTAGCAGATTGCTTCACTTTTGTCATGTTTGATTTCGCAGAAATGGTTTGGAAGGGAATGGGGGTTTTTGGAAATTTTAGGTTTTCTGAGAAAGAGAGGGAAGATTTTTTTGGGTTCAGAGAGAAAGGGATTAGAAAGAGGTTGCAGGTGGTGGGATAATGGTGAATGGTGGGATTTTTATGGGGAATTGGTTATGGGGAGTTGAGAAATGGTAGAGTGGAGTAATGAAGAAAAGTAACCGTTGATTAGACAAGTAGGGGAAAGGAGATGACGTCGTGGTCAGTTACCACGTTCGCGATGCAGAGGGAAATGATTTCTGACACGTTATCACTTACGCCTTAGACTTAATTTGAATCAGTCTTGACTGCCCAGACGTGCCCACATCTAGTTTATACTGAGACGTTACGACGTCTATCACCCTTTGCCTTTCTTCACTTCAACTGTTATTCCTGCAAAACAAAAGTTAAAAAGACACAAAAAAACTTGTTGGTTAATTAAAAATCATTGGGTTGCCTCCCAAGAGCGCTTGCTTTAAGAGTCTTCAGCCAGACTTTTGCCCTTTTAATTCAAGAATTATTGAAGGACATTTGGATCTTGTCCCTTTCCACATGCTCTCCATGATAGTGCTTCACACGTTGGCCATTAACTTTGAACATGGTGTTTGTCTTTTCATCAAAGAGGTCCACAGCACCATGAGGATAGATTTTCATTAATTTGAATGGACCTGACCACCTTGATTTTAGCTTGCCTGGGAACAACTTTAGCCTTGAATTGAATAACAACACCGCCCTTCCTTCTCGCCACTTCTCTCCTTTGTATTCTTTGATCATGCCACTTCTTTGTCTTTTCCTTGTACATTCTTTGAGCTTTCATAGGCATGGTGTCTAAACTCTTCTAGCTCATTTAATTGCAATAACCTTGCCTCACCAAATTTGTATGATCCAAGTTTAATTGCTTCAATGCCCAATAAGCCTTGTGTTGGAGTTCAATTGGTAGGTGACAGGCCTTGCCATAAACTAGCTTGTAAGGAGACATGCCCAATGGTGTTTTGTACGCTGTCCTGTAAGCCCAAAGTGCATCATCCAAGTGTCTTCGACCACTCCTTTCTCGTTGGGACCAACCATCTTCTCAAGTATTCTTTTAATCTCTCTCGTTGGATATTTACGCACACCACTGGTTTGGGGGTGATAAGTCAGAGCAATTCTCGTGTTTCACTCCATACTTAGCCAAGAGGTTCTCAATTAACTTATTGCGAAATGAGAGCCCTCACATGATTATGGCTCTTGAGTACCAAACCTTGTGAATATATTCTTTTTCAGAACTTGCTCACCGATTTAGCTTCATTGTTTGGTAATGCCACTACTTCAACCCACTTTGATACGTAATCCACAAATACGAGAATATATAGATTTCCATGAGACATAGGAAATGGTCCCATGAAATCCATTCCCATACATCAAACAACTCAACTTCCGAATGTTCGTGAGTGGCATCTCCCCTTGTTTGATATATTTCCTGTTCTTTGGCACTTGTCACATCTTCTTACCAACTCATGTGCATCCTTGAATAGTGTTGGCGATGTGCTTTGATTGTAGGACCTTGCAAATGCTTCGGTACCTCCAAAATGTCCACCATAAGGTCTTTGAATGACATTGTTGCAAAGACACATGAAGTTGTTCTTCCTCACTAGACACCTTCTTAGTAATCGATCTGACACAATTTGTACAAGTATGGTTCATCCTGTAAATATTGCTTTATAGTGTGGAAGAACCTCTTCTTACGTTGATAGTTGAATCCTACAGGCACAATCTTGCTAACAAGGAAGTTAACTATGTCGATACCATGGTGCGATAGTATCGGGCGTTATAACGTTTGGACGAAGTGTCATAGACGTGGTAACGTCTTCAACTATCGAGGCTACGACAATAGTCTCTCATCGTCGAGAATTTTTCTTTTATCTCTTCTTCACTTGCACTGCATCAACATTCTCAAGCCTAGAAAGATGATCAGCAACTTGGTTCTCCACCCCCTTTTTGTCACGAATTTCCAAGTCAAATTCTTGGAGGAGGAGAACCCATCTAATAAGCCTTGGCTTTGCATCTTTTTTTGAAATTAAATACTTAATGGTTGAATGATCAGTAAAAACAATAACTTTTGCACCCACTAAGTAAGATCTAAACTTATCAAATGCAAACACAACAGCCAAAAGCTCTTATTCAGTCACAGTATAATTCAATTGGGCATCATCTAAGGTTTTCCTGGCATAATAAATAGAATGAAAAAATTTTCCATACCTTTGCCCCAATACAGCTCTTACAGCATAATCACTTGCATCACACATCAACTCAAAATGGTTTAGACCAATGCGGAGTGACTATGATCGAGCGAATACCAAGGCGATCTTCCGTTTGTTGAAAGCCTCATGACATTGTTCATCAAAGTTGAAGACGTTGTCACGTTGCAATAATGAGACAAGGGGTTTTGAAATCTTTGAGAAATCCTTGATAAATCTTCTGTAAAACCCTGCATGTTCTAAGAAACTTCTGACTCCTTTGATAGTTGTTGGTGGAGGCTGCTTGTCAATAACATCAATCTTTGCTTTATCTACCTCTAACCCTTTCTTTGATATTCTCGTGTCCCAACACTATTCCTTCTTGTACCATGAAATGGCATTTTTCCCAATTGAGTACTAGGTTGGTTTCTTCACACCTTATCGTAACTCCTTCCAAATTATCCAGCATGCCTTATAGGAATCTCCATAGACTCGAGAAATCGTCCATAAAGACCTCCATGGAATTTTCTATGAAATCAGAAAATAAGGCCATCATGCACCTTTGAAATGTTGCAGGAGCATTGCACAGCCCAAATGGCATCCTTCTGAAAGCAAAGGTACCATAGGGACAAGTGAATGTTGTCTTTTCTTGATCTTCAGTGCTATAGCTATCCGGTTGTAGCTTTGAATAACCATCAAGGAAGCAATAGAAGTCTTTGCTGCGAGCCTGCCTAGCATCATCGATCAATGAATGGAAGAGGAAATGATCCTTCTTAGTTGCTTTGTTTAACTTTCTCGTAATCCATGCATATTCTCCACTATATCATCCTTGTTGGAATTAGCTCATTTTTATCATTTGTTACCACAAAGAACTCCACCCTTCTTTGGCACACACTGCATCGGGCTTACCCAGGAGCTATCACTAATAGGGTAAATGATTCCTGCATCCAACCACTTGATGATTTCTTTCTTAACCACCTCCTTCATTATGGGGTTCAATCTCCTCTGTCCTTCAATACTATTCTTGGCATTTTCCTCCAACACAATTCTATGCATGCAGATTGTGGGGTGATACCTTTGATGTCCGCCATTTGCCAACCAATTGCCTTTCTATGTCTCTTGAGGTAGTAATGAGATCATTTTCCCTTTCTTGGGTGAGCTTGGAAGAAATGATCACGGGTAAGAATCATTTTCCCTAAAAGACATACTTTAAATGATCGGTAACACCTTTAATTCCAAGGTAGGTGGCTCTTTAATGGAAGGCACATTCTTCTTCGATTTGACTCCTCTTTCCCTAAAGATTCATACCTCTTTGTCCATGACTTTGGTGCGGGGGCTCGAGGCGTGGCCACGTCTGCAATGAGCGTTACAACGCCTGAGAGGAACAACTTCTTCCCGCCAACAATTCTTGTATTTCATTGTTGCCCGAATTTTCTCCAAATGATCATTATCCTTGTTGAATTGTTTTTGAACCATATGATCAATGGCAACCACATACGAACATTCCTCTGTGTTTGGATCTGGATATTTGAGTGCATTGAGGACGTTGAACTTGACTTCTTGGTCATTGACTCTCATGATTAATTCTCCTTTCTCAGACATCAATGATTGTCCTTCCAAAGAGCTAAGAATGGTCTTCCGTAATGATGGGAACTTCTTTATCTCGCATCAAAATCTAAAATAACAAAATCCACTGGAAACACAAACTTGTCAACTTTAATCAAAACATCCTCTAATATGCCTTCAGGATAAACTCTACTTTTATCAGCTAAAGTTAGGCTTAAAGAAGTAGGTCTGGCAGTTCCTATACCAAGTTTATCATAAATGGACTTGGGCATCAAGTTGATACTTGCTCCCAAGTCACACAAAGCTTTTTCAATGTAAAAATCTCCAATGGAGCATGGTATAGTGAAACTGCCAGGATCCTTGAGTTTTCTAGGAAGTTTATTCTGCATAATTAAACTACATTCTTCAGTTAAAGCAACAGTTTCAAACTCCCCTAGTCTTCTCCTTTTGGTGATGATGTCCTTCAGGAACTTGGCATAATTTGGCATCTGCTGTAACGCTTCAACCAAAGGAAGGTTGATGTGTAGCTGCTTTAACATCTCCATGAACTTGCTGAACTGCTTGTCTTCATGAGCCTTCTTCAATCTTTGAGGGTATGGTGGCGGAGGATACTCGTGTACAAGCTTCAGGCACGATCTTGATTCTGGTTCAAAATTAGACGTCGTAACGTCTGGCTTAGACGTCACAATGTCTGGAGTATCCTTCACGCCACTTGTGCTTGCCTCTTTCCCTTTCTTTTTCTCTTTTTCTGGTACTTCTTTTTGCTTCTCCTGTACTTCTTCCTCCACAGGCATAGTTGGTTCAGGATATTCGGTACCACTTCTTAAAGAAATTGCATTTACTGTCCATTTCCCCCATTATTACCATTAGGGGTTGATGATGATGATGGTGTTTCTGTTGTAGAAGGAAGAGATCCATTCTCCCTTTGAGTAAGAGCTGAAGCTATCTGCCCAATTTGATTTTCCAGAGTTTTGATTGAAGACTCATGAGTTTGCAAAGTTGTCTTGCAATCACTTATGAAGTTTTTCATCATGGCTTCCAAGCTGCTATTGTTGTTATTCTGCACATACTGCCTCTGTTGTTGTTATTGAGGAGGAAATCCTCGAGGTATTGCGGGAAGCAAGATATTCTTTGGTATTCGATTGCATTGTTGTTTCTCCAATCAAATTTGGATGATTTCTCCGATTTGAATTGTAGGAGTTGGAATAGGGACCATTTCCTTTGTTCTCGAGATACAAAGTTTACTGAGACCGAGGTTGTAAGGACACTCCTCATACACATGCCCTTCTTCACAATAAACACACACTACTCCACCAGAGTGGGTAGGTTCAACCTCCTGCAAAGTTCTGCTTCTCAGACGTGGCCACGTTTGAAGTACTCAAAGTTTTGATCATGTTGGTCAGGGTAGCCACTTGAGCAGAAAGAGCAGCACTTCACTTATTTCATGCACTCCTGCCTTCTTTCCAGGAGTAAATCTATCAGATGGCCAATGAGAATTATGGGTGGCTATGTCATCAATGAGCTTGCATGCCTCAGAAAAGGACATGTTTAGAATGACACCACCTGATGAAGCATCAAGTATCAACCTTGTAGGCCGATCTAGACCATTATAGAACGTCTCCATTTGGATCACCACAGAATGCCATGGTGTGGGCACATTCTCGATAATTCTTTCCACCTCTCCCAAGCTTCAAATAGTGATTCCCTTCCTCTCTTTTGAAGGAAGTGATATCATTTCTTAGTTTAGCATTCTTGTTGGGAGGGAAATACTTTGCAAGGAACTTTTCTGCTAGCTCATCCCAAGTATGAATTGAATTTGGCTCCAAGGAGTTCAACCAATTTTTAGCCTTATCCTTGAGTGAGTATGGGAAGAGCTTCAATCTAAACGCATCCTCTGAGACTCGAGGGATGATAAAGTTGCTTTGCACACATCCGTAAATTGCCTTAGGTGAGAATATGGATCTTCTTGAGGAACCTCCAAATTGGCTGCGGTTTGCGGCATTTGGAACATCATTGGCTTGAACTCAAAATGACCAATATGAAGGGTTGGTCTTGCAATGCCTGCTTGTAAATGAGCGGGTTAAGCCGCGGCATAATCACGCATAGGCATGTCCCCGTCATTGACCATATCTTGTGGTCTGCGCATTGATGAGTTCTTTGCCTTTGGTAGTGTTCATCATCAACAATTATTGTCTCTGTATGAGTTTGTGGTCCGCGACCTTGTCCTCTAACTCCTCTTGGTGTGTGTCCACCTCTAGAACCGGTGTTATGTTGCATACGGTTGGGTGTTGTTCTTGTTGTTGTTGCCTCCTTCTTAACCTTTGTTGTCTCCTTAGTTATGCAAAAGTTCTTTCGAGTTCGGATCAAACTCGAGTTCGAGATTCACTCCTTGGTTCAGTTGAACTAGAGCTTGAGTTGGAACTAAGCATACGCTGTAACGTCTACCTGTTCAAACACAGAAACAACAAACAACACAGTAAAATTCTTTCAACTTGTGTTCTAATACTTTGAACAATAAAAATTACTACAATCCCCGGCAACGGCGCCAAAAACTTGTTGCGCTTGTGTAATAGTGTGGTTTTTTTTCGCAATTATAGTGCAAGTATACACATCGTACAAGTAATAGAGTGGTTTTAAGTAAGAGATCGTTCCCACGAGGATTGGTATACTTTTCAAAGTTCAAGTTTCAAAACACAAGAGAATCAAGTAACAAATCGGCAATAAGAGTTGGTTTTAAAGCTAAAGATGTATTCAAAACAAGTAAACAAAAGTTGGTTGTGAATATGGATGAGAGGTGAGTTGAGTTGTTGCATGCAAAATAAATTCTTTCTAGTCAGACGTTATAACGTTTACACGTTATAACGTACAAATGCTATTTCGTATAAACGTGGCCACGTTTGAACGCTGTTGCAAAAGAGCTATGCTTTTCATCACAAAACGTCAGAGTTTCAAGTATAAGAGGTCCTATGTCTAGGTTCTAAATAGGCCCACTCCTGTATTTTAAGCACCCACAGCAATGTTCTATGAACTATTTATCCTTTCTATGTCTAGACTTAGATAAAAAATGCCTAAATGTCTTTAGTACACCGTTCGTTCATATAAACCTTTGAGTTCTTTTCATAGACCATGTCTGTACCTATGAATCTACCTATTTTAAGAGGCCAACCTCAAAACAAGTTTGGAAATATTTTCACACAAAGATTTAAAACATGCAACGCCAATACTTTATAACATTAACTAGAAATTCATTATAAGCAAAACAACAACTCAACTACAAAGTGTTTAGCTCATGTTGAGCATCTTTACAGAATAATAAGGATTTACAATCCAAATACCATACATTACAGAAAAGAAACTAAGTGCAAAAGATACACCTAAGTAGCTCTTCAGCATGTACGCTGTATAGACGTTACAACGTCTGAGCCTTACAGTAGTGAGTGTGCGCGAAAATAAAACAAAGTTCGAGAAAAGTAAAAACAAAGCGATAAGTCCTGCTTTCGGATCTTCTTTAATGCCTTCTCTGAAGTGGATGAAGGTAGGTGATGAACCGGGTGAGTGGATGAAGGTGTATTCGTGTATGCGAGTGATGTGTGGAAGGATGCCTTGAGAGAGAGAGTGAGCCTTCATTAAATAGCCTCCTTGCTCACGTGTGGGTGATGTCACTTGCCCACCTACCAGTCTGCTTTCTTCTCTTACGCGACACTTGCTCGGTGCTACGGTGTTCTGCAGCGTCACCATGGGAATAGAAAGATCTTCTGACTTTATATCTTTGACTATCATTGCTTAGCGCGCCAAAATTGAGATCTTTCACCCTTGCTCTGCTGCACTTCATGAGCGTGGTGAGGGCGTGGTAACGTTCGAAGACTAAATTTCTGCACAAGCACAAAAAGCATCAAAACGCTCTCAAGGGCACCACTTGGTGCCAAAATGCACAGATTTATTCAATTAACCTTTCACCTACTCAGAATTACGAAACTAACATAAAATTACTTAAATAAACCTTGTATTGCTAAAGAACTTGCATGATTTATTCTTGAGTGATTATAAATAACTCATATAAATATGAGTTATCACCTGCATCTTTGAAGAACTCTCACATCGCACCGAGCGTGTTAGCGTCGTCGGCAGTTACTTTAGCCTATGCGATGTAAGCCCCATTTCGGTTTCCGGTGAGGCGAAGGCCCACGTCGAACCGAACTGGTGTGCCAAAGGGTGGGGCGTGGCTCGTCGGCCCCCCTCACTGTCGAGACTTTAGTCTTCATCGCCCCGAGGGCAACATCGAGACGCTTCTTTCGGTCCTTGCCTATCGGGGGCTTTGTTATTGTGGCGCATTCTTGTTTTGACCTTCGGGATTAGATTTGTTGTGTCGCTTTGTTTGGAGAAAATAATTGTTGCTTTTGAAAATGCAATGAAAATCGGTTCTCTTTATTCATGATGAAGATGAAGTACATTCGGGCTTTTATATCGCCACATACAAATGTTACATGAAGTGAATGATGGGTGATGATGAGAACCGATGACTAGTATCTTGATTTCAATCGTAGTAAACCGGAGGTTGGGCTGCGTTCGAGACCTCGGGGATCTTGCCTCCATCTAACTTTTCCAACTTGAAGGCTCCTTGGCCGATGACTTCTTTTACTCTGAACAGACCTTCCCAGTTTGCTGACAGCTTACCTGTGGCGCCGACACGGTTAGATCTTCTGAGTACTAGGTCTCCAGCTCTGAAAGTCTTTGGCAGTACTTTCAAGTTGTATTTTCTTGCAGCTCATTTGTTTTGCTTTAACTCCTTCACCTTTGCCACCTCTCTTACTTCCTCTATCAAGTCTAAGTTTGCTCCGAGGAGGCTTCATCTGGAACTGTTTCAGTGAAAGTTCGCCTTGGACTAGGCTCCAAAGCACCTATGGGGATGAGGCGTCGCTGCCAGTATACCAACCGAAAGGGGGCCTCCGAAGTGGAAGATCTGCGGAGTGGTGTTGTATGACCATAGCACGAGTGGTAACTCTTGACCCCATCCTCCTTTGGATTCATCGAGTTTCTTTTTGAGTCCGCTTCGGTATGACTTTGTTTGCGACCTCGGCCCGCCCGTTGGTCCAGGGGTGCTCGGCCGAGGTGAAGGCTTGGTAGATGTTCCATTTTCTGCAGAGTTCGACTCATCGAGTCCGGCGGGCGAGTGCCATTGTGCATCACTATGGTAGCCGGAATACCGCCGCGGCGGATGAGTCTTTGCCGTGAGAATTTCTTCACCCTCTGCTATTTGAGATGGTGGTTATGGGCTCGGCCTCTATCCACTTAGAGAAGTAGTCGATCTCCACGAGCAAGTATCGACTGTCCCCGGCCGATGGAGCGAATGGACCAAGGATATCGACTCCCATCAATGACAAGCGGCCATGGGAGACCATTACTGAAGGTTGGTTGGTGGAGCTCTTGGGATGGCGGCATGGCGCCGCACTTGTCACACTTTTTCACATATTCTATGGCGTCCTTTTTGAGGCTCGGCCAATAATAGCCTAGGCTCTAAGGTTTTCGCGCAAGGGCTTGTCCTCCTATGTGGTCTCTTGCACACTCCTTCGTGGATTTCTTTCAAGACTTTTTCAGCTTTCTCACCAGCCAGGCATTTGAGGAGCGGCCTGGAGAATCCCCTCTTGAATAGTTCGGCCTCTATGAGAATATACTTAGCAGCCATCTTCTCTAACTTTTTCACCTACTTTTCTTACAACTGCAACTGTTCTCCCTGCAAATAAGCAATTATATTGGTCATCCAGCTCTTTGGTTCCTCCTCAATTGAGTGGACCTGTGTTTTGACTAAGCTGGGTTCGGAGAGTGACTCCTGTATCACCGAGTGGTTGTTGCCAGGCTTTTTAGTACTGGCTAGTTTGGCCAAGATGTCGGCCCTTCCATTTTGTTCTCTGGGGACATGGGTTAGTTCGAAAGACGTAAATTTAGATTTAAGTTCTTGTACCTTCTTTGCAGATTTCTTTGAGTAGTTCATCTTTGGCGCTGAAGGCGTTGGTAACCTGTCCGGTCACTAGGAGGGAGTCGCTCCGCACCTTCAGGTGTTTGACGCCGATGTCAGCTGCAAGGGTCATACCGGCGATTAGTTCTTCATACTCTGCCTGGTTGTTTGTAGCTCTGAAGTTGAACCTGAGAGATTGCTCGATGAGGATACCATCCGGTCCTTCTAAAGTTATCCCTGCGCCACTTCCCCTTGTGTTAGAGGATCCATCTACGCAAAGTGTCCAAAAGGGGTCGGCTACTGGGGCGACCTCATGCTCTGCTTCCACCAACTCTGCCACAAAGTCTGCCAGGGCCTGTGCTTTGATGGGGCCCCTGGGTACATACTTTATGTCAAACTCTGATAATTCAATAGACCATGCTACCATCCTCCCGGCTAAATCTGGCTTTGCTAAGACTTGGCGAATTGGCAAATCAGTTTTCACTACCACCGAGTAGCTTTGGAAGTACTGCCTAAGTTTTCTTGCTGCGAGGACGACTGCATAGGCGGCCTTCTCTATTTTTTGGTATCTCAACTCTGCTCCTCTCCACATTCTGCTGATGTAGTATATTGGCAACTGGGCTCCGTCTTGTTCCTGTACTAGAACTGCACTGCAAGCGTCTTTGGAAACAGCTAAGTATAGTAGTAGGGGTATACCTTGCTTTGGCGCTTGTGAGAATTGGGGGTGATGCTGTATTATCTGAGCCGTTGGAGTGCATGCTCACATTCTTCCGACCAGATTGAAGCTTGAATTTTTCCTAAATAATCAAAGAATGGCTTTACTCGTCCATGGCGCCAAGGAATCGGGAAAGCGCCCCTATTTGGCCTGCTAGGACCTGCACCTCCTTAGCTGTGGATGGGCTTCTGGCGTTGATGATTGCTCGGCATTGGGAGGGGTTGGCTTCAATACCCCGATGAGAGAGGATGTATCCCAGGAACTCTCCTGCTTGGACACCGAACGAGCACTTTTCTGGGTTGAGCCGAAGATCATATTTTTCTAGTAGCTTGAATATCTTGGCCAGATTGGTCACATGATCAGGGTCTGTTGCAGACTTTACCACCATATCATCGACGTAGACTTCAATGGTCTTGCCGATCTCTTCTTCGAAGATCCTGTCCATCAATCGCTGATAGGTTGCGCCAGCATTTTTCAAGCCGAACGACATCACCTGGTAACAGTAGTTGGAACGGCCGGTCATGAAGGCAGTCTTTTCTTCATCAGTGTGGCTCATCCTGATCTGGTTATAACCGGTATCGTCCATGAAGTGAGAAGCTTGAAACCGATGATGCTCTCGTCGACAAGGCCGTCAATGCTCGGCGGGGATACGCGTCTTTTGGGCAAGCCTTGTTGAGGTTCTGTATAGTCGATGCACATCCTCCACTTGCCGTTGGACTTCTTGACAAGTACTGAGGTTCGCGGTAAGTGTTGGATACTTCACTTCCCGAATGAACTCTGCGAGAGTAACTTTTCTCGCTACGCTTTATGGCCTCTGCTTTTTCTTGCCCCCGCTTTCTTTTCCTTTGGGACACAGGTTGAGCAGAAGGTTTAGTGATAATCTATGACCGATAAAATTTGGGTCGATACATGGCATGTCTTGGGGAGACCATGCAAATATGTGGACGTTGTCTGCTAGGAGCTTTAGGAGCTGGTCTTCAATCTCTGCCGAGTCTCGTCCCCTATCTTTGTCTTTTGATGTTGCATTGGGCCTATCGAACTTCCTTCGGATCACTCTTCTGGGCGTGGTCTCTTTCCTTCTTTCGCTGGGTCATACATTCTGGGATCCAGGTCAAGGAAACTGCAATGGTTGCTTTTCTGCGCTCGGTCCTTCTGAGCTGTCTTGATGTTGGCACTTTCTGCGTAACACCTGCGAGCCATCGCCTGGTCGCCCTTCACTGTTCCGACTTCCCCGTTGGGCAGGGGGTATTTGAGCGGTGAGGTAAGAGATAGCAGCCATTAGAGCGTTGAGTGGGGCACGCCAACAATTATGTTGTAAGAAGACTTTGCGTTCACCACCATACACCTCAAGACCACTGTTTTGGTGATTACGCCGCCAAAGGTTGTTCTCAGATCCAAATAGCCTCGGACCTCTACCTGTTCGCCTGCAAAACCGACAAGTGTACCTGGGTAACTCTTCAACAGCTCCTCTGGCGGCTTGAGCTCTTTGAAGCACTTCCAATACATCATGTTGGCGGAGCTTCCCCCATCTACAAGTACTCGGGCCACTTTGTATCCGCTGGTGGTGACGCATATCACCATTGGGTCATCGGAATGGGGCTGGACTCCATTGAAGCCCGTGATGTCAAAAGAGATCGGCGGGTAGACCGGGACTGGATCTTCGGCGGCGCTTGCGGAGACCGACATGATGGATCGGGCGTACTTTTTCCTGGCCGAGGATGAGGGGCCTCCACCAGAGAATCCGCCCGGAGATAGTGTTGACTACTCCCGGTCGGCCTACTTCATGGCCGCTTTTTCTTGTTGTGACTCCTTTCGGTCCTCCCTCTTGGGGTTGTCTTCTTCGTGGGCTTTCCGCCCGCCTCTTCTTTTGTTCGTCTGAGAGCACGAACTTCTTCAGAACCCTCGCCGGATGAGCCGTTCGATCTGCTGCTTCAAAGTCCAGCAATCGTCGGTGGTGTGACCTCCGTCTGTGGAACCTCGCAATAAAGCTTCAGGATACTTACCCATGGTGCCGACGAATGGAGCCGGTGCGGTGATAGTTCCGCTGGCGAGACCGCTGCGTCGAGAATGGCGGAGGTCGGGCCCTGAGCGGGTGTAAGTGCTTTCGGATTTGGGCGGGACTTCTGTTGCGAGCTCTTCCTCCCGGTCTCGGCGGCCGAGGCCAGGAAGGGTTCGGGTCGGCTTCCTCGTTCTGGCGGCGACTGTGGCCTTCTGGGTCCTCTAGCATCTCTGGCGTCCTTGGAAGCGGCAGTGTCCTCGGCTTCGATGTGCTTGTCTGCTCTCGCTCTGACCTCGTCCATGTTCCTGGGAGTGGTGATAGACGATGCTTCACTAAAGGTCCGTTTACGAGGCCCTTCATGAAGGTCATTACGAAAAACTTCTTGTCGTGGTCTTCAACTCATCACTGTGACTTTGTTAAAGCGCTCCAAGTATTTCTTCACGGTTCGCTTGTCCTCGTGCGAGATCGAACAAATCTCCCGTGGATGAGCTTCTTCTTGTTGGCGGAGAATTGTTGGACGGCGCGTGGCGCGAGGTCCTCGAAACCATTGATGGATCGAGCGGCTAACCCCTCAACCACTTGAGTGCAACATCGGTCGTCGCACTCGCGAACATCTTGCGCAGGTGGCGTCATTACCTCCACCGATCATCATGCGGGTGCGGCGTCAACGTGACTCGGGGGATCTCCTGCTTCCATCATAAGTCCCAATAGCGGGCTCGAAACCGGCGGGGGAATGGGCACGCCTCGATCTCCTCGTGAACGGCTGGCAACGCCTCGGGGGCACTCGGGTGGTATCCGCCCTGTTGTTACGGAGCGACTAATCGCTCGTGGGCCGAGCCTCCTGGTCTCGGTGCTCGAGCGCACGCAGTGCATTCTTCATTCCTCCGAGCTTGTTCTGCATTCTGTTCCTGGAGTGTCCTCACCGCTTCCATCAGCTCGAGTATCCTGGGATCTGTGGTGCTCGTGGAAGCATTACCGTTAGCTCTGGTTCCTACCATGATGAAGTAGGGCTTGCTTTGCTCGTAGTCGTGGGGTGGGAAAGTTCTACCGCGCCCCACGGTGGGCGCCAATGTTCCTAACTATTCCCTTGAGTAGGGTTTAGCAAGAACACAAGAATAATAGAGTGTGAGAAGTAAAATGTTCATCCCCTTTCATTGGCCTCTTGGGCGTATATTTATATTACAGTACGTCATAAATGCTCATAATGGTACATGAATGCCCCGAGATCTTAGGCGAGATTCTCGGGGTTGCCTAATATATCTAGCAGGGCTTCTGCCTGAGGCCGAGCCCTTTAGAGGCGTCGGCCCTTTGATTGGGAGGTGGTCTGTGTGCCGGCCTCATACGCCAGATTTGTTTAAAAAAGGCGCCCCTATAACCAGCGTTTTTAAAAAAACGCTGCCCATCGCGTAGAACGCGTGAGCCTTACCCAGCGTTTCTTTAAAAACGCTACGCATCTCACATGCGTTCTCACCATATAACCAGCGTTTCTTTAAAAATGCTACGCATCTCACATGCGTTCTCACCATATACTCAGCGTTTCTCTCCAAACGCTGCGCATCTCACATGCGTTCTCTACACATACTCAGTGTTTTTACACCAAACGCTACCCATCACGCGTAGAATACTCAGCGTTTTTACACAAACGCTGCCCATCACACAACGCGTTCTTGACATATTCAGCGTTTTTTTAGAAACGCTGAGTATTGCTTTAATTTTTTTTTTTTGCCCGTTCGTTTTCTCTCTTATTTTCATTTCCCTTCGCGCTTCTCTTCTCCTCTCTCTCTCTGCGTACGTTCTCTGCCTCACTCTCAGCAAAAACCCACACCCAAAAACCCACAAACCTCTCTCTCTCGCTCACGTCTCTCTCTCACGGTTCTCTTCTCTCCCTCACTCTCATTAGCTCTTCCTCTCTCAACTCTCCCTCACTCTCGTTCTCTCTAGCACCACCCACAAACCCCCAAACCCACAAACCCATAAACCCACAATAACCCACAAACCCCCAAACCCACAATAACCCCAAAACCCACATTGCTTGTCTCAATCCTCTCTAGCACCCATAGTCCTCATTGCTTGTCCTCATCTTCTCTCAAAGGTTAGTTCTCTATTTTGTTTTTTGTTTTTTAGGTTTTTTGTTAGGTTGGAGATGAATATGTAGTTTGATTGGAATATGTTGAATGTGTGAAAAAAAAATATTTGATAAGAGAGGAATATGTTGAATGTATTTGTATGTGTTTGATATGTGTAAAATTAGTTGAATGTGTTTGATAGGAGAGAAATTAGTTGATATGTGTTTGTTGCTTGGTTTTGTTGAGATTTTGATTCTCAAAGGATAGATTTTTTTAAGCAAAGTGTGTGTCATCTATATTAGTAAAATCAAATATGCCTAAATCGAATATGCGAATTGTTTGTTAGGTTTTGGGAGTTTTTTTTGTCGGAGCTTCGCGATCGTTGTTCGAGTTTGTCTTGGTTCGAGAGTTCGTTCTAGTTCGAGTTCACAGCTGGTTGGATATTTGTCAGTGTTGCTTCCACTTGTTCAGGTACTTTTTTGTTCTTTTGTTTATTTTATATGAAGAATTAATGACTATATAGAAGACATCAAAGTCTTTGATTTGTTTAGTTGAAACTACTAGCTAGTTGATTGAATGTCTTAGCTTCAATAAAATTGTAAATTCTCTTATCCGAATTTATTATAGATATTGGGACATTATGGATAGAAAGTGGATGTCTGCCAATCGTCTGTCCAAGGAATATAGAGATGGAGTGGATTATTTTGTGAATTGTCTTTGTTCAACGTTTAGGGAGATCTAGTAATATGATATGTCCTCGCTTACGTTGTTGCTATGTAAAATCGCTTAATGCGCATTTGAGTTGGGGACATTTAAAGGGTAATTGAATTGATCAAACTTACACTTGTTGGACAATGCATAGTGAGGAAAGAGTTGAATCTTCGAATATGGGTAATAGTCTTGAGAGATGTGCACCGGTTGACACCAAATACCTACGTTTGTTGGGGATGAATTTGAAGAGATGGCAAAGGCTTTTGAAGACGATCTTAATGACCGTCCTCAAATGTTTGAGAAGTTGATAACGGATGCAGAGGCGCCAGTTGTATGAGGTTATCTTGAATTCACAAAATTATTGGTGTGATAAAGTTGTATAACTTGAAAACTTGCCACGGATGGACGGATAAGAGCTTTCTTGAATTACTCACACTATTGAAAGAAATGTTGCGAAGGATAATGTGCTCCCTTCTCGGACGTATGATGCAAAACAAATGTTAGGGTCCATTGGCTTGAACTATGAGAAGATACACGCTTGTCCCAATGATTGCATTCTATTTCTGAATGAACATGCATTTTTAAAGTCGTGTCCTAAATGTAATGCATCACGGTATAAAAAGAAAGATTCTGCTCCGAGAAAAGGTGTTGTGGTATTTTCCCATAATTCCTCGATTTAGGCGTATGTACCGTAGTTCGAGAAGATGCAAAACACTTGACATGGCATGAGGATGAAAGGATTAAAGATGGCATGTTACGACACCCTGATTCTCCGCAATGGAAAAATTTGATATTGATTATCCCGATTTGGGTTGGATCCAAGAAACCTACGACTTGCATTGTCTGCCGATGGTTTTAACCCGCACGGTATTCGAGTAGCTCCCACGATACATGGCCCGTGATATTAGCGATTTATAACTTACCTCCATGGCTTTGCATGAAACGCAAATATATGATGTTGTCTTTGTTAATTTACTCGGCCCAAGCAACCGGAAATGATATTGATGTATACTTGGCTCCTTTAATTGAAGACTTGAAGCTAATGTGGGAGAATGGAGTAGAGGTGTATGATGGGTTCGGAGAAGAAAGTTTCAACTTGAGGGCTATGATTTTTGGCACAATTAATGACTTTCCGATATCGGCAATCTATCTGCAGATGCGATCGACGAAGGTCGATGTGCATGCCTATATTTGAAGATAACACCGATTGGATGTGGTTGGAACATGGTAGGAAGAATATCTACCACGGTCATCGTAGATTTTGCCATCTACTCATCGAGATCGATTGTTGAAAAAGGCATTCAATGGGAATACCGAAACCCGTAAAGCTCCCACGGCTTTGACGGGTGAACAATCGTTTGAAAAGGTGAAAGATTTGAACATTAAATTTGGGAAGCCATTTGCGGGAGAGGTTGCCAAACGGGGTGGAAGAAAAGTCGATTTTCTTTGACTTGCCATCTTGGAAGTCATTATATGTAAGACACTTCATTGATGTGATGCATGTTGAAAAAATGTCTTTGAAAGTGTCATTGGTACCTTACTCAATATGCCGGAAAGACTAAAGATACCATCAACTCGAGGTTGGACTTGCTTAGTATGGGGTTGAGACCAGAATGGGTCCGATAAAGAAGGGTACACGTATATATCTACCTCCGTGAGCTCATACTCTATCTAAAAAGGAGAATACCGTGTTTTGTAAGTTTCTTCATGGAGTAAAAGTTCCAGAGGGTATTCTTCAAATGTTACAAACCTTGTATCCATGAAAGACCTTAAGTTAAAGTCTTTAAAGTCCCATGATTGTCATGTTCTAATGGAGAATTTGCTCCCGATTGGTATACGATCCATTTTGCCTAAGAAAGTGCGCGGACGCTAACCAAACTTTGTTACTTCTTTAAGGCGATTTGTAGTAGAGTGATTGACCCTAGAAAGTTGCCATCATTGCAAAGAGAAATTACTGTCACTTTGTGTGAGCTTGAGATGTATTTCCCACCTTCATTTTTTGACATAATGATTCATCTAACAGATTCATTTGATTAGAGAGACACAATTGTGTGGCCCATGTTACATGAGATGGATGTATCCGTTTGAGCGTTACATGAAGATATTAAAAGGATATGTGAAAAACCGATCACGACCCGAGGGTTGTATTGTTGAGCGCTACATAGTTGAAGAATCATTTGAGTTCTCGCACCGCCTATCTATCTAGTCTTGAATATTCTCATGGACTTCCAAGGTCTCGTCACTTAGGAAGCATTACTAAAGGGATGTCAGGATATAAAATAGTTATGGTGTCAAGGGAAGAACTACATCAAGCACACTTATATGTTTTGCACAATGATAGTGAGGTTGATTCATATGTTGCCAAGCACATGGACATACTTAAGAGTGATTACCCATATAAGAGTGAAGTTTGGTTAACAAAGGAACACAATCGGAGTTTCATAGTGTGGTTAAAAGACCACATTGATTTCGAGTTTGTTATGAATCCTACTTCGATTTCAAAAGATTGAGATGGTTAGCAAAGGTCCAAATATGCATGTTTTCTCTTACACCACTATCTAATTAACGGTTACCACGTTCTATACAAAAACCCATGATGATCGAGTAAAATGCAAAATAGTGGGGTGACTCTTGTTGCTCAAGCTATGCATACATCAAGTGCCAAAGACAAAATCCCGTATCTGCTGAATATGTCATACTTGGGGTCATTGAACAAATATGGGAGTTGGATTACACCATGTTTCAGTCAGTCCGTGTTCCAATGTAAGTGGGTTGACAATAATAATGGTTTCTGATTGATGAGTCGGGGTTCATGCGGGTGAATTTCAAGAAGTTGGGATATAAAGATGAGCCTTTTATTTTGGCATCACAAGCTCAACAAGTGTTTTATGTCACCGATCCGATTGATATCAATTGGTCTATTGTTTTCTTGACACAAAAAAATTAGTGAATTACATTTATGATCAAGAAACCAATGATGATGGTATCGAGGGCGACCACTTTCTTAGGGACATCACTAGAAGAGGAAAGTACTTATAGAGAGGATGTTGTGTATGTTAGAAAGGATCATACGATGGAATTACGATTCGTCAAAAACAAAGTACCAAGGAGCGAATTGCAAAAAAATTGTATCGAAGAAAAGGAAAAGGTAACCGACATAGATGTTATTTTATAGACATGGATCTTATTTTCATCTTCTTTGACTGATTATTTATTTTTTTGTTGGATGTTTTTTAAATGGATAAATATAACAAACAATGATTATGTTTTATTGCGAGGTAAGATGGCGGGATCATAGTGATAGTGGGCATGACACCGGTGAGGGCAGTGATCATGATGTTACAAACTATATCAGGAAGCGTGCTCCTCGTGGAATGACAGTAAAAAAGGATATCATCAACCGGTTAAGTAAAGGAAAAGAAAAATTAAGTGTAAGATACTAACTAATTGCTAATTAACTTCATTCAATACTAAGTTTTAATTGTTTGTGATCTAATTTACTATTTACATAATGCAGGTCCAATGGAATGTTAAGGGTCTGCCAATTGGAGAAAACAACACTCATTTGATTACTTTCCTTGGTAGTAAGGTAAAACAAATGATACCAATAACAATCACTACTTGGGTTCACACAAAAAATCCTGGTTTGGAGAAACAAAAACATGAGTTGTGGGTAACAATACAGGTATATAATTTTAGATCTTTTTGGTTATCTTATTTAGTAATTTTGTAGTCCCATATATATATATATATATATATAAATTTATTTATATGATTTTCATTTAATGTGCATAAGCAGAAATATTTTGATGTGCATGATTCTAAAAAGGACTGGATAATGAAGGAAGCCGGAAAGTTACATAAAAATTTCAGAACGACATTAACAAAAACATGGCTGAAAGATGATAATGGAAACATCAATTGGAATCCTCCACCAATATATAGTGGGTTTATTTCAGAGGAGGATTGGCACACATTTGTTAGGAGACTCACTGAAGATCCAAAATTCTTGGTTAGTGCTACTATCTATTAAGTTATAACATAAAATATATTTGACAATTATCTATTATACATTAATGTATACTTATCTCTCTTAATAGAAAGCAAGTGAACAAAATCGAAAGTGTGCTTCTGGCTGTGAGTATCCTTATAGAGGTGGTGCTACTCCATATCAACATATTGAAGAGAGATTGGTAAGGCACAATAAGCTTGATTTTTTTAGTTTCATGAAACTTTTTATAAATAGTTTCTTAATATTTGGTAAATTTAAATATAGTTGGTGGAGAGTGGGAAAGATCCTACTAAAGAAGGTGTTGAGCGACATGTTTTGTGGGTAGAGGCTCGACTAAACAAAGAAAAGGAGATTGTTGATCCTAAAACTAAGGAGGTGTCGGAAAGAATTGTAAGTATTTCCTAAATTCAAGCTCACTGATTTTAATTGTAACTTTTATGATTTTTATAATGTATTATACTTTTGTTTTGTGAATCAGGAAGCCATATCACAGTCAGTGTCACAGGGAGAGCTCACTGATTGCTCTGAAAAAGAAATCCTTACACGTGCCTTAGGTAAAGAAGAATACTCGGGTCGCACAAGGGGTGCTGGATTTGGAGTAGCACCAACCGAGTACTTTGGACCAAAACAGAAAGTCTATGATGAGAATCATGACTGTCCACCACTGAGAAAGATGATGGCATTGTATGAAAGTTTGCAAGCTCAACTTAATGATATGCGATCGCTTTATGGCCATGTTATGCCACCAGCACCAACCTGCACCATGCCGTCAACTAAGGTATTAATTGTTTTTATTATTTTGTGGTTTATAATTGATTTATTGTACATATATATATATATATATATATATATATATATATATATATATATATATATATATATATATATATATATATATATAACATCAAATAATGTCTTTATTATTTTGTGGTTTATAATTGATTTAGGACAACAATGAGTGTGAGTGTGAATTGTATATCTCAAACCCACATGAAATGGTTGCAATTGGCTACACATGTAACGAATTGGGTCCCTTGATGCACAATTTACCCCTACCTCCAAATCATGTTAGAGTCGAGTTGCGGTACCATTTAGGGAGGATGCACCATTGCCTGCTCCGATTGACGGTATTGATATCTCGACGGTGTCACAAGCGATTGGTACCTTTGTGGCATGGCCATCCGCTCTTGTCGTTGTAAGTGACAATATATTTGAAACTAACTAATTATAGTTTTGTCATATAATTTGTGCTAACTAAGTAATTATTTTTGTTTAAACATAGATGCGCCAAAATGAAAAATCTAAGAAAGTGTCTACCTAAGCAAGAAAAGGTCTCCTTTGAAAAGTGTTGGCAAGGAAATATCTATTAGCAAGAAAGTGTCTCGATCCACCCCTTCTACAAAAATGTCTCGGTCCACCCCCTTATGTAGAAGTTTCACACCGCTGCCTCTCCTCCAAAAGTGACTGATCGGCCCTCCTCTTCTCGCCAGTGACTCATCCCTCCCTTCTCCAATTGTGTCTCACGGCCCGCCTCTTCCTCTTCCATTGAAGCTTATATGAAGATTGGTGAGGCCGACGCAGCGTCTGAGAAATACATGATGAAAGACAAATTGCTTATCATAAATTTTGATGAAGAAATTTTTGAGCCGGCTTGCCTCATATAGTCGGACGTGAGGATATCCGTCTTTGTATGTGATGCGGATGAGGCAACCTAGTATTGTTATGAATATATATGTCGGGTACTATGTAATTTATTATTTGACATTGTCGATTTAATTTTATTATATCGTTAATTTAATTTATATATATATATATATATATATATATATTTATATATCTAAATGTAGGAGGTACTTATGCGAGGACATTGTGGTCCCTTCCGAATGCAGACACATAGATATTTGTTCTTGTGTCCTAAAAGTACAACCTTTCATCAAGTTCTTCCCACCGCCAAATTATCAATCACTTGTGGAACAAAACCAGTCATTGTTCAAACTTATGTCAATGACCGCTTCATTGAAGCTCAAAATAGAAGTGATGATGTCTTACTTCTAGCACCTGTTAATCTAGGGTAAGAATTTTTACTCATTAAATCTTATATAACATGCATTTTTTAATAGTAGTCAATTACTTATTCCTAAATTTATTTTGTAGGAGACATTGGGTTTTGTATGCAATTAATCCTACTGAAAAAAACCGTGTATTACCTTGACTCACTTCAAAATCATTACAAAAACCACCTGAGTTTGTGGAGCTTTTAACAGTGTGTTTATTTTGTGTCATTCTCGCATTTCTTACTTTTACTTATATATGTATATATTGTTATTAATATAGTTATATGACATTCTATTCAAATGGGTTTAAGGACATATTGGGAGTGGATAAATTAACGGTCAAATGGTTACCAATAGTTGTAAGTTTCTAACTTATACATTACATTATTTTGTCAAAAAACTATATTCAACTCAATTTAACAATTAACTAATCTAATTATGTTTTGTAGTGTCCTAAACAATTCAATAACATTGATTGTGGGTATTACGTCATGAAATATATGAAGGATATTATTACCCGAAAGAAAACGACTATCCCCCGTCAGGTATCTACTTATAATATATTTTTATATGATTTCGATTTAATAGTGGTTCTTTCCAATATTTAACCATTTCAATTCTAATTTTATTTATTTATATAATTTCAGTATTTTAGCGATTGTCAAAGCCACACATACTCTGTTGAGGCAGATTCTTGAGCTTAGGGGAGAATGGTGCGGTTATGTCTCCCGTTTTTTTAAAGTTTCATTTGGATACATATAAGTTAGCCTAGCTAGTTTTTGGTTCATAATATTGTAACTTGATAGCTTGTTTTGGATACATATGAATTAGATAATGAAACTTCTTAGCTATTTTGTTTTGGTTCCTCTTATGTAATTTGTTTCATTATATGTAATTTGGGTTCCTCTTAGCAAATTGATTACATTATGTATTGGATTGGATTGGTATGCAGGTAATTTGTAAATATAAAAAGGAAAACACACAAAACAGAAAAAAATTAAAAAAATTTAGACAATATTAGTAGCTTTTGATGAAGCTGGTGGGTATTTAGTAACACAAATAGGCAATATTCAGTAGCTTTTAATAAAGCTACTTGGGTATTTAGTAACACAAATAGGCAATATTCGCGCTTTTAATGAAGCGCTGCGTATAAGGGTAATATTCAGCTTTTAAAAAACGCTAAGTATCCGGAGGACGCTTTGGATATATTCGTAGCTTTTTAAAAAGCGAGTATTTGGGAGGACGCTTTGGATATATTCAGTAGCTTTCTAAAAAGCGGCTGCAGATCTCTGAGGGCGTGTTTTGCAATGGGTGGCGCTTTTTGGAAGCGCTACCCATTGTTGGAGTGAATAGTCGGTATGCTCGTTAGCCGCTCCAGCGTTGCCGCCATGGATAAAAAAACGCTGCCCATCTACTAGATGCATTTGTAGTGCCTTGATGTGTTGCCGATGGAAGCTTCGGTGATGAGGTGCAGGGACTTGGTCTTCGTCCTCCGAGCCCGATGATCGGCCAGGGCGTGTCATATCCGAGCGCTTCCGCGGTGGTGGTGAACAGATCTCACATTGAGTCTCCCATTTACTCAATGTGGGACTCTAACGGGGGATGAATGGTTCTCTTTGTGGAGAGTCTTCTTGGTAGATAGACCGATAAGGACTTTCCTTTGTCTAGACCTGATACATAAATGAAGTAACTCAATAACTCAGGTTAGACTTGCAGAGCATATATGTGACATATGGTTAAGAAGCGAAATTTCTCAGGTTAGACTTGCATTTGTCAATGTAAGTTTAATTGCAAACCTCACATTAAAGTCAATATCAAATGATCTAGTTGGGAACTTAAATATATTCAGTCTAGTCTGCTATACCATTAATTATGATAAATTATAATAATAGTTTAATTATTTTTTTGTGACCAAAAATTTAATTAGTTTTATACAGTACATTCATGGAAATTTTGTTATAAAAAAATAGGTCACCGTTTTTCTGATCAAAAATACGTCACCTAGATTCAGATTGACAATTGGAATTCGGAGGTCGAGTTTTTTTTATTTCTAGAAAGACATTACTTTTTTTTTTTTGGGTCAAACTAGAATTACTAAGAGTTGCCTACGGACGTATACATCACACAAGTCTAATTTATGGTACTCCATGTCTCATATATTTTGATATTTTAGCATTTGTATAAGAAATAAGAAAATAATAAGTAGTAGACTAAAACACCCTTATTTAACATTTTGTTCTTGACAATTTTACTTTGATAACACATGCTCAACAATTAACGTAACAATAATGATAGCAAATGGAAGTGGGATTTCTCTTAGAAACTCAAATGTAAATAAGTGCTGAGATGATTGCATCATATAGGGTATTGGGTTTTCTCTTGGAAACTCAAATGTAAATAAATATAGAAGAGATAATTAGTTTTGGTATATGTTCTTAATAAATATATGAGTATTGATTTATTAAGTGTAAAGTTGGAAGAAAGTAGTTAAAATAGGTTTGGGTTTGTAAAACATCAAAAGTTTTGGGACAAATTTTAGAGGCTAAAACATAAAAAAAAATATGGGACGAAGGAGTACTAAATAATAGTTGGTATTCTCTCCGTTCTTAATTTTTGGTACTTTTATCTTTTTTATTTTTGTTTCAAAACAATGATAGTTTTAGAAAATCAATGTACAATTCACTATACTTTTCCAAATACATCCTTCATATTTATTGAGTTTTTTAGAGTTTCAAAGCATAGATTAATTGTTTCAATGCACCTTTATTTTGATTTCAATTATCCCAAGACAATTATAAAGTGATATTTTTGTACTTAGCTAACACTAAGCTAAAAGTACCAAGGATTATGAACAGAGGGAGTAATTGTTATTAAATGAGCATGATAGTCATTTCTCCATTAATTAAAAAATTCGGTAACTACATCAAAATTATATTGTGGCAAAGCAAAGACTTATGATACTAAGGAATTCCTTAGTAACAATTACTATAATTTTTGGTACACAATGTAATTGTTAGTACATACTAACCACAATTTAGTGTTAGTATGGTGAGTAACCACAATTTGGTGTTTGTGTGGTTAGTATGTACTAACCACAATTTAGTATCTGTGTGGTTACCGAATTTTTTCATTTATAGGGAAATGACTATTATGTCCATTTAGTAACAATTACTAATGAATTCCTTAGTAGTACTAACCAATAGTTTAGTAATTGTTACTAAACAAGCATAATAGTCATTTCCCTATCAATGCAACAATTCGGTGACCACATCAAAATTATATTGTAGTAAACATGTACTAACCAACGTTTCATTTATCCGCTCACTAATCACACAAAAATTAAATTGTGGCTAATATGTACTAACCATTGAATTGTTGTATAATAGTAATCAAATATTTAGTAACAATAACTAAAGAAATTCCTTAACATCGTAAGTCGTTGCCAAGACACACAATGTCAACCAAATTAGCTTTGCATCTAACTTACTACGAATTTTTAGGTGCTATAAACATAAATTAAATGCAATGCTATGTGGAGTTGCCTTGATTATAATTGTACTGAGATATTAATACGAGTTAAGATAGTATCTAGCGCAATATGTTTATTTTTACTTTCATAATTTTTTTTCTTAAATTCTAGCGGTCATGATTTTGTAATGGATATTCAACAATTTCGGAATGAGACATTCAGCAATCTGGCAAATGAAAGGGCTGGGCTGAGATTGGCGGGGTTGACTTTGGTGTTGCCTGGAGAACTTCGACTTGTACTCCTTTCTTGGGGGAGTTTCTCCCTGCGAGGATGACTCGAGGGAAGAACCGTACTGACTAGGACTTGAGCTTGGTGAGGTAGGCGGAGTGGGGGATCTGTGACCTCAGTCTTCTAGGCGAACTGGAGAGCGATGAACATGATGCCTATGCACAAGTCGACGTCTGGGAGGAGAGCGGTGTCGCCTGGACACTACTGTTTGCTGAGGCGGAGAGTTAGGTCGAGCCCGTCTTGAAGGCGAGTTGATGTTGGCGCGTACTGCAGCAGCTTCTTCCATTTGGCTTAGTCGCATTTCCTATTGCACAAGGTCTCTGCTGCGATGTTCCAGAATATCCAAAATATGATTCACTGGCTGTACCGGGACCGGGACGACCTTGGTAGTAGGGAGTGGCAGAGGGATTGGAATGGGGTGTGCCTCCTCTGTGGGCAAAGTCTGCACATTCCCCTCTGGTGTCTGCTCGAGCTGTGGTGGAGCTTCACAACGCTTCGTGGTCGGGCTTGGCCTCAGGAAGGAGGACGTCCTCTAGGAGCCATTAAGGATATGAATTTGATGAGAATAAATGATACACTCCCACTGTGGTCGCCAATGTTCAGTAACTGAGGTCGGTACCTGGATCAGAATCTGGGATTGCCGTAAGTAGATTCGTTTGGGATCTGGGTGATCTAAGCTAGTGACGATCCTCCGAGGTTAGGGTCGCCAGAGGGTATGTACCTGCAAGCACTCTGATACCTAAGTCAACAAACAGAAGTAGAGGAGAGATACAAATCAATGAAGCTACCTGATTTTAGGGAATGATAGTCTATTTATAGACGCAGGGTTTGGCGTGGAGCCGTTAGATGGGCAACTTTGATCCCGACCATTGATTCTATTTCTGTCTTTGAGGCTAGTGCCTGGGCCGAAACTTATGTTAAATTGAGCCTAACTTCGCCTCGGACTGACCCTAGCCTAGTCCGGAACAGAAGGCCGTTCGACCTACTCACGTGTCTTCAGTAAATTTAACAGCAGCTGAAAAGTCAAAATTCAGAAGCATCCAGAGACAGCCCATTCAACCTATCTCTCCTTCTGACCAAAATCAGTCTATTCGAATTTAGGAGTAGTTGAGTCCACGTACCATAATTGTCAAAAGCCTGAAATTATAAAGTTTCAATCGTGTGAATGCTCTAAAGAAATTTTCAATAAAATTTTTAAATCGTAATGAAATACATTTTGCTAATATGAGATCCTTATGAACTTTGTGACACCTCATCTATTGAGTAAGCATGATGGGGTGAGTGAGAGTGACCTTCAATCTTGCAAATGCACGGCTTTCATATAGAATTCTAATAATCTTCGTTGCGACAAAATTGTTAAATTTTCTCTTTAAATATTCTCACTTCTTTCACTGAATTAAAAAAACCGAATTATTTAAATCAATCAACTATCTATTCTATCTAAGAAAATAAAGGGTGGGGGAATTATGGGCTAATTGATCAACTTTTTTTGTCAAGAAGAGGCTATGCTCATCAAAAGCATGCCTCGACTTGGTGACTTGGAGGAAGATCAATTTTCTTGGTGGCGTGTCGGAATCGGTCCACTACTCAGCTTAGATCGGCCTACTATGCACTCATGGATACTATAGGTATTGTAAAAAATTCTCATGTTCGTATTGACGGTGATTAGATGTCTATTTGGAAGGCGGGTATTCCCCCAAAGGTAAAATTGTTTCTTTGGCGCCTTGCTAGGGGATGTCTACCTACCCAGAGTAATTTGGTCAAGCGACATGTTGAATGTTCTCCATTATGTCCTTTTTGCGAGATTGATGAGGAAACTGACAACGATGTTTTCGTACACTCTAGCGCTGCTCAGCTGTATGGCAGCAGTGCAATTTACTGCAGCAGTGGACGCTACTCCCCTGTGGCGTGATGCCACTTTCTCATTGCTTAATTCATTATCTGGGAGTACTAAAAATAGGTTCCTGATGTGTCTTTGGGCCCTTTGGCATCGCCGGAATGATAAGGTTTGGAATGGGGTGCTGCAGACGGGTGAGCATGTGATCAATAGCGCTCAAGACATGCTTGGCAGCTGGTCTAGCGCGTGCAAGCAACAACGCACCACTGTTGTCCCTTCGGATCAACAGGTGCTGAGAGCGTGTGGTTGGACCAAACCCGATGACATCACTCTCAAATGCAATGTTGGTGCAGCGATTTTCGTGGAAGACAACAAATATGGTATTGGCATGTGCATCCGCTCGTCTACTAGTAACTTCTATAGCGGAAAAACTATTTGGTTTGATGGAGTCCCTACACCACAAGAAGGGGAGGCAATTTGTCTCAAGGAAGCTCTAGCTTGGTTGGAGGCACTATCTTCTGTTTCCATTGAACTGGACTGTGCTCCGGTTATCGATGGCTTGAAGGTAGCACCTTTACCAAATACCGAGTTCGGGTCTATTTTATTGTATTGTCGTAACCGTTTATTACTATTTCCTGGCTTTAAGGTTAGCTATATTAGGAGACAAGCTAATCTTGTTGTTCATACGTTAGCAAGGGCATCAAGATTGTTTGCTAGTTCTCACGTTTTAGATTTGATTCCAACCTGTATCACAACTATTCTGGTTAATGAAATGAATTAAGTTTGTTCTAGTCAAAAAAGAAAAGAAAATAAAGGTTTGGTAAAATTACCAAATTGCCCTTTTAACTATTAATTTTTTTAGAGTAATTTTGTAAATTTATAATTATTTTATCTCATTTTTTTGTGAGTCCCACTTTCTCCCATATTTTCTTAATTTTTTTATCTCACATTTAAAACTTATTTAATCAAAATACTAATTTTCAACTATCAACCAAGTATCTATTTAATAAACTTAATCAAAAATACCAAACTACCCATGTCTAAAATATCTATCATTCCGGTCAAAAAAAAATATCTATCTAAGAAAATAAATAACTAATCAAACTACCAAATGCCCACTTGATTTTCTATTTTTTTAGGGAAATCCATAGTTATTCTATCTCATTTTTTATTTTGGTGTCTTCCACTTTCTCTCATCATTTCATAAATTTTGTATCTCACATTTAAAACTCACTTCTTTACCTCTCTCACATTCTTATCTTTCTCAATTTTCACTCTCTCTCTCCCACCTCTCTCTCTCTCTCTCTTCACATTTCATTTTTTTAATCTATCTACTAACTATTTAATCAAAACACTAATCCTACACTACCTATTTATCAACTATCTATTTATAAATATTATTTTATCTTTTTTTATAGTTTCAACGAGTAAACTTTTTTTTTAAACGAAAGGAATGGTTATGGAGCCTCGTTAAAACCTTCTGATGCAAAACCCTCCTTATGGAAAAAACACCATGAAGGAAAGAGTACCCTCCCTAAATATTATTGATAAAAAGGAGAAAAAGAACGGGAAACATGGGGGGACTAGACCATAACCCATGAGCAGAAACATCAAAATAACTGAAAAATAAAAGCAAACCTACCAAGGTGCGCAAAAGCATCACTATAGTGACTCTCATCCCAACCAGGTCGGCACCAGAGCTGCTAACAATCATCTGCAGCACACCAAAAATAGGAAGCAAAAGGCGGACCCATCCCATCAAGGGATAGAGGGACTAACAAAACCTGTAGTTAGGCAAACCTAACCTATTCCTAAAAAAGTCCTCCGCAATGAAGCTCGGGATAAGATTTCACCAGGTAAATCCACTTGAGTTAGTTTCATGACCTGCAAGCTTATCAGCCCAAGCATTACCTTCTCTGTAAATGTGGGTGCAAACAAAATTCATCTGTCTAGTCAAGGATAAACAATTGTTCCATCTATTGCGGAGTTTCCAGGGGACAACATTACAGTTCTTAAAGGCCGAGACAACTAACTAAGAATCACTTTCTAACCACAAAGACATCCAACCTTTATTAAAAGCAATCTCAATAGCCAACATAGCTCCAATAAGCTAAGCATGAAGGGCATAACTGATACCTATTGACGCAGAAAAACACCCAAAGACAGCAGCACTCCTGTCTCTAAAAATACCACCACAAGCAGCTGGACCAGGGCTCCTTTTAGCAGCTCCATCTGTATTGCACTTAATCATGTAGGGAGCAGGTGGGGTCCAGATACCTCTTTGATGGTTGAGGAATTTTTGTAATTACCATTGACAATAAAGGCTTTTATAATCATAAATTCAGCAACAGAGGAAGACATTGTAGATTTAGAGGCATTTCCTGCTAAAGTTACATTGGAGATAACTAAATTGATAGCAGCATGTAAGAGGATCATGTGATTATCAAATCTAGCGTAGTTCTTGCAATACCAAATCACCCAAAAATTGTTTACAATAACAACACAGATAATGTCACTCAATTGAGGACTCCAACCATGAGAAGTCAAGGATAAAATTATCTAGAAGGAAACAATGTCGATATTGAGTCCTAGGATTCCTCCGAGCCAATTCCAAACGTGTTTGGCAAATGGGCAACCCAGGAAAAGGTGGTGAGAAGTCTCTGAATCACTACCACGGATGCTACAAACGAAACCACCGTGGAAACCTCTATTCCACGGTTGGTCATCTATTGACATCTTATTATGAATAGCCCTCAACGTAATAAAAGATTTTGAGGCGGAATAAAATTGTTCCACAATCGCTTTTTTAGTCCAGGGGACAACTCGCCAGTGGGGGCGAGAAAAGGAAAGAGTCCTCGAAAGTCAGATCGCCTGAATTAGAGCAATCCCACATCAATTGATCAGGCACCGAGATGTTGGGGATAATAATTTTTTGAATTTCGAGGTAAATTTGGGGGAAATGATTTACGAAATCGGTAAGGATAGACCATCTGCCGTTTACAATAAAATCACTAACAGTAGCTTTGAGGTCCCTGTGCACATTAGTAGGTATACCAATGATATCCACAATAGGCCTACAGAGCCAAGAGTCCGTCCAAAAATTAATGCTAACACCATTTCCAAGCTTCCAAGTTGAGTGCTTGAGAATCACAGAAATACAAGACTTAAATCCAAGCCATATAGAAGAATAGACGTGATAGTTCACCGGTTTATTGTTTTTATAGACCCTGACTTTCAAAAGCATAGCCCATTGTAAGCTGGTAGAGATGAAACTCCACCCAAGCTTTAACATACTAGCCCTATTAATTGTTTTGATAGATCTAAGACCCAAACCACCCTCTTGAAAATGTTTGCACACCGTATGCCAAGCAACGGTAACAATTCTCCTAGTAGTAACATCTCCAGACCACACAAAATTTCTAATCCAAGTGTCAACAGTATTAAGGAGATTTGCAGGCTAGACATAAATGCGAAAGCTGTATACCAACATGCTCAGAATGACAGAATTTACCAACTGAACTCTACCCATAACAGATAATAACGAGCTTTTCCAAGAGGATAATTTAGCCTTAATCCTATTCGCAATAGGCAACAAATGAATTCGCCGAGGCTTTCCTGCGAATAAAAGGACACCAAGATGAGTAAAAGGGAGAGACCCTTTAGAGAATTTGAGCAAAGCTGAGATGGCATTGACACGATAGGAAGATATGTTGCCTGTGAAAAATTTAGACATTTCTTTACTAATAATCTGGCCTGAGACTTGTTCATAAGAGGAAAAGAGTTTCATTAGACTAGAAATACTCTTTTTAGAAGCTCTACAGAAGATCATTATATCATCAGCATATAACATATGACTTGGCATACGACAACCTCGCGGGCCAACCATGCGCTGCAACTTACCATCTACCACAAGTTGGGAAATTCCCCGACTTAGAACATCTTCAGCCAAGCAGAATAGAAGAGGGGACAAATGGTCTCCTTGTCTAACTACCCTTTTGCAACCAAAGAATCCAACAATAGAGCCATTAATAGAGAAAGAGAGCTTAGCAGAGTGAAGAATAATAGGAACAAAATTTCTCATTAAAGCCAAAAGCAGCCAGAACTTGAAGTAAGAAATTACAATCTATAGTATCAAACGTTTTTTTAATGTCAATTTTCAAGGCTAATTGACCTCCAAAAGACTTTTTCTCGAGGCATTGATAGTTTCGAGGTCATGCAGATGCAATCAGGGATATTTCTACCTTTCACAAATCCCCTTTGACTATCAGAAATAATGGCAGGAGCGACTAGAGCAGGCCTGTCAGCTATAGCTAGAGCTATAGGTCTATAATGCTCTATTCTATCAGCTCCATCAACTTTTGGAATTAGAGCCACAATATTAGAATTAAAGTTAGGGAGCAACCAACCTTGTTGAAAAAACTGTTGCACAGCATTATAAACATCTTGAGCAACAATACCCCAGTACTATTGAAAGAAGAAACCGCCAAATCCATCTGGACCGCCTTCGCCATTGAGAGAAAAAACTGCAATTCTAACCTCATCCAGAAAAGGAAGCTTAGTAAGCATAATATTGTCCTGATCTGAAACTAAAGCAGGAATAACATCCTAATTAAGATCATTGGAACGAAAGTCATTATTCACCGAAAATAAATTCTGATAGTAATTCAAAATGTGGTTCTCAATATCAGCAGCATTGGTAAGAATGCTATCCCCATTCTTCAAAACAGAGATCCTCTTGGTAACATTTTTAATTTTTGTCATTTTATGAAAAGACAGTGTTTCTATCCCCAAATTTATGCCAGTTAACTCTAGATTTCTCCTTCCAATATGCTTCTTCATAATTTAGCGCATATTGAAAATTAGTTTGAACCTCCTTCTCAAGAGAGGATAACTCATCGGAACCACCTAGACTATTTATCTGTCCCTAGATATTATCAAGATTGGCTGAGGCCTCCTTAACATTAGTAAAAACATTACCAAAGACGGTAGTATTCCAGTCCTTCAGCTTGGATTTCAAGTTTTTCAACTTCTGCGATAAGATGTGCATGTGGCAGCCAACAACAGGGTTTTGCCAGACCTCAGAGACAGACCTCTTACAATCAGGATGTTGAGCCCACATTTTCATAAAATTAAAAGAAGAATGATGTTGTAAAGACTCCTTTTTCATAAGGAGGAGAAGCGGAAAATGATCTGACTTACTTCTAGTAAGAGTGAAACAATCAACACTATCCCAAAAATTAAGCCAATCCTCGTTACAAATGGATCTATCAAGTCTCTTCTCTGTATAATGATTTCCAAGTCTACCATTGGACCAAGTAGATTGAGATCCCTGCGTAGGAATATGGATCAAATGATTCAAGTTGGTTCATGAGGAGAAATCAGCACAAGAAACATCTGAAGGAAGCCCCTGACCTCTGTGCTCATGAGCACCCAAAACTGCATTAAAATCACCAATAAAACCCCAAGGAGCAGAGAGATCCCACTGCAAGTTAGTCAAGTCGCTCCAGAGTTGCCGCCTAGCAATGTGATTATTGGACGCTGCATACACAGCAGAGAAGTAAAGTGTCTGATTATCCACAACTATGGAGAAAGCCACCTGCTGGCTAGTAGAAGAAATAACTGCAGGATTATAAGCATCAGTACAAAAGCACCAAAGTTTAGAGGACAACGATCCTCTATTATTCTCAGCAAACAACTTCAACTGCAAATTAGAGAAAAAATTAGTGGGAATCTGATCAATATCAACCCATGGTTCAGAAATAAACAAAAAATCAGGCTTATGCAGTCTGCAAAGCTTTTTTAACACTACTCTTGTATCAGGATTGCCATTGCCCCTGGCGTTCCAATAGAGGATTTTTATCATTGAGAAGAGTTTTGGAGACCACCCTTTTATCGGGTCATATAGCTTCCTTTCGCTTGAATTTGCAATCGTTGTTGCTTGCGCAATCTTTTCTTTTTGGATTTAGATAGAACCTCTATAAACGTATTGTTGTTAGAGTCCACCAAATACTTAGATGACTGAACCTCGGAGTCGCCTATTTCATAGTTATGCTCATCTTCAGTCTCACCACCCTGATCACCCCAAAAGCAACTAGCAATACACATATTGTTAGCAACAGTTGCATTAGAGTGAATATTAGGAGTATCCATATTACAACCACTAACGGTATCAGAAATTTCTTTTATCTGCACAGAGATATCTTGAGCGGATTGATTCACACCCTCTTCTGAGGCGAGGGAGTCTGGGATGATTAGGATCGAATTGGTTTCCTCACTAGGAGCACCTCTATTCGCTTCTTGCGCCTTAAGTAGTGCAGTAAATCCCATTAACGTGTTATCATTACCTGCCATAGCTATGTCTGCCACCCCACCCAGGAAATGATTTAGGTTCGTTTCTACCTCCTTGGGAGTTAAAACAATGTTGTTGATACCCCGAAATCGATTACTATTATTATTGTCCTCTATTGATGTAGAAATCTCTGGGGCCTGTATCTCCTTAGATTGAGGCACAATTATAGAAGGCCCAACAATAGTCACTTTGACAGTAGAATTTCCTTTAACAGTCTTAGGAACGTACGGAGGCAAAGGACATTAGGGATTTTTCTGTGGGTCTTTCCTCACTATATTATTTGTCATAACAAAATTAGCTTTCTTGACAGGCTTTGTCGTTGTAACTCCATGCTTGCAGTTATGAGTCGAGTGCCCTAGGCAACTACATGATTTGCAGAATAACGACACATATTCATATTCAACACTAATAAGAAAGGCATACCCCTCTCTTTTTACTAGCAATTGATCATGGAGAGGCGCATTTAAGTCAATATCTATTAGAACTCTTGCAAAATGGCCACAGGATCGCTTAGCACTGGCTTCATCTAGAGCAATGGGGACTCCAAGACTCCCACTAATTTCAAACAATATTTTCGGTCTTCAGTATTCACGAGAGAGCCCGTGCAATCTGACCCAACAATGAGCTGTGAGTCCCACTTTCTCCCATCATTTCTTAAAAAAATTTTATCTCACATTTAAAACTTATTTAATCAAAATACTAATTATCAACTATCTTTTTTTCAACTATCAACCAAGTATCTATTTAATCAAGTCAATCAAAAACACCAAACTACCCATGTCCAAAATATCTATCTAAGAAAATAAATAACTAATCAAATTACCAATTGTCCACTTGATTTTCTATTTTTTAGGGAAATTTGGAAATCCATAGTTATTTTCTATCTCATTTTTTATTTTGGTGTTTTCCACTTTCTCTCATCATTTCTTAAATTGTTTATCTCACATTTAAAACTCAATTATTTACCTCTCTCACATTCTTATCTTTCTCAATTCTCTCTCTCTCTCTCTCTCTCTTTTACTTCACATTTCATTTTTTTTAATCTATCTACTAACTATTTAATCAAAACACTAATCCTACACTACCTATTTATCAACTATCTATTTATAAATATTATTTTATCTTTTTTATAGTTTCAACGAGTAAACATTACAATTTTGTACAATTATATTATTTTTGATTTCTTGCGGGGAAATGTAACACGTTGTCTTTATTTCTTATAAGTTGAGTATTTCTTGAGCCGTGAAAGTACTAGGTATTGTTGAAAAAAAATTATTTTTCTATTTTTTAGTTTCGGGTAAACATTCCATTTTGTTGGTATAATTTCATTACTATTAATTTTTTATGATGGAACATCACACATAGTCAAAATAATTATTTTATAGTTTGTATTTAAGATACAATGGAAAAATATTATATGTTGTTAATATAATTTTATTACTGATAAAATGTATTTGGTCACGTTCAAAAATGGCAAAAGAAATTTTATATATATATAGTTGTTAAACTCGATTTCTTAATAAATTGAAAGATTTATTATAATTAAATTTCGTCTCTATCTATTTATACAAAAAATATGATGTTAGCTGTGTGTATGCACGGGTATACATCTAGTTTATTTAAGAGCAACCATCGATTTTGTCTTAAGTTTACACCATTGGCGGATCTTTGTATGGGCCGGGGAGAACCACGGCCCGCCCTAAAGATTCATATGAATTCACTATAATGCCCCCTATTTTAAAACAAACAACTACAAATATATTTATGCGCATATTTTCAAAGTAGATGGCGCAGTGCAGTGATTGAGAGCAAAAGCAATCGTTGACTTGTCCTGGGTTCCACTCCCTGCTCGTCAATTTTGTTTGATTTATTTGTTTGTTTTTTTACCAAAAAATGCAAACACAGATATTACAACCTCAAGATTACGAATGCAAAGCTTAACCACTAGTGTTGCAAAGATTTATTTTACATTTTGCACAAACAGCTATATATACCAAGTAAAATTAAAAACAACTTAATTTAAATTATCTTTTTACAAACAACTTCAATCGAGTCAATATGTGAAATTAAAATTATTTTTTAGTCATTTAATTTTGTTTATAAATAATTATTAATTCGTATTTATCTATTTTAATTGTACTTTTATTAAACTTCGCTAATGTTATTACTTTTTATTTATCTACCTCGCCCTTCTTCCATGTCTCTTTCGTTGCCGGCTCACCTGAGGTTTTTGTTCAAGATGAGCCACTGGTTTACACCTCTATCTTCTATTTAGTCTTAAGGTATGTAAAAATAATAATTAGTCCTTAAAATTTATGAAATCCATCAAATTAGTCTCTAAAGATTCATAGTTAGTCCTTTATGGAGTCAAATGAAACAAATGTTTTAAAATTTTAGTAACTAATTTGACAAATTTCACAAACATTTGGGATTCTTATTATTTTTACATACTTTAGGTATTGATCGTACCTTGACCAATGAAGAGTTGAAGTGTTTGTTGCTTCGTCTAATGGGCCTGGCCGTTGAGAGGTTGAAAGGACCGGCCCGGCTTCACGCTGTTGAGCACCTCGGGTGGTACGCGCAAAGACACTCCGACGATCTAGTGAGAGGTCGCCGCGCGATATAGCACAAGGTTAGAGAACGCGTGCACTGATGCCATGTGCGAATGGCGTATATATCGTGGAGGTCCGACCGTTATGCGAAGATTTCGGCCGGCGAGAATTGCGCTCCAAGCGCCGTGTATGGGCCGACGAGATGGGCCGGGCCGCAGTCCAATTGCTTGTTGGCGATCCTCGTGTTTGCTAATACACCCAGAACGATTGCCCCCAAGCCTAGGTCGCGCAAGAGCGGTGAGGCTTGAATTGATGCCCCGTGAGTGTTCTCTTGAAGAAACGCGCGCGGCGTTCGCTTTCTCTAGGGCGGCGTCGACCGCTAGTCAACCATCGGCCGTCTTTGCCGCGACGGCTGGTTTTTTTCCCGACATTTAAGACGTGACGTTTGGTGTTTCCGAGGTTGTGCGAGACAACCATTGGCGAGAAGCGTGAAACGCTATGACGCCGCCTCTCCGGTCCCTTCGCGCCATGGGTCTTCACTATAAATACCCCTTCGCACGAGTTCATATCTCACACTTTCTCGATTTGCTCGCAACGACCGATTCGTCTCACGACTCGCATCTGTAGAATCGCTTACGCTTGCTCGCGACCGATCTTCAACACTGCTTAAGGTACGAGTCGACCGCTCCCTTTACTCTTTTAAACTTGAGTTTTTCTTTAAAGTATTTCGTGCTTTTCCACGCCTCGTGATAGGGGTGTCGTCGAGGATGGCCACCGCCTCTCTCATGAGTGCTTCGCTCGATCGACTGACTCGATCCCTTTATCACAGTGTTTGTGTATGCCACGGACAAAATTAATCGCCGTATTCGGAAAACCGCCCAGTCCTTCGCCACATATATGTCGAGGTCGGGCGAGCCCAATGCCCCGAGGCGGACTCTAAGTCGTCTTCGGATGACAAAAATGCTGATTCTTCGAGCGGTATTTCTCGAGCAAAGCACTAACTCTAGCTCCCACTCTTCTCATTCACTCTACACCACCGTCTTGGTCGATGCCCCGTGGCCCGAACAAGATGAGTATGTCGAGGTGATCGACACGGATGATGATGAGGAACCGAGAGCCGTCCAGGTCGAGGACGAGGCTATGCCCGATGCCGGAGACGGCCGAGGTGAAGCGGTGATGAACAGTCGTCGTCCCACCCACGCTAGCTTCTCGTGCCGTGAGGCCAACAACGGCGAGTGTCGAATGAAGAAGCGGCCGATGTTCACCGGATATAGCCCGAGATCCTCTCGATATGTCTTGGGTCTCCGACACTCTTCGGGCGCACGAGAGTATCTTGACGGCCGATCATTACGCCTTGCCGACATTGAGCGTTATTTCGCCGACTCACCAGCCGAGAGTGAGGGGTATGAAAGACGGCCAAGATATTGCCACTTACTCCCGGTTCAAATTCACCATGTACCGGATCGTGGTCGAGAAAATGAAGATCGCTCCTCCTTTCACCGAGTTCCAACGGACGCCCCTGCGTCATATTGGGGTTGCCCTCTCGGCTCCATCCGAACGCATGGGCGCTTTCTCAAAACCTTTGAAGTCTTGCTAACTAAGCTTGGTCGGCCGGTGTCGATCATGCTCTTCTTCACCCTCTTTGAGCTCACCGGCTCGTGGAGAAAGCAAACAAAGAGAAGAGGAGCAGGTCTCCTTCAAAATGCGTAAGACTCATCATCGATTCTTCAAGGCTTTCCAAGAGTCGCTTCGGTGCGGCTGGAGAGGCCACTACTTCGGGTCGTTCCAACCAAGGAGGCCGGGATGGCCATTTCGAGATCCACCAGGATGGGATGCTCGGTCCCCATTCTTCCCAATCATGTGGAATGAAGCCCACTTCTTCGTGGAGGCCGGCGATTACATTTACTCACAAAGATCCGGGGAGGCCGACACGAGTCTTTGGAGATGATTAAGGCGTCGGCGAGCATGATGCGCCTGCATCCTAAAGGCGACATACCTTGCCGACCCTTCGCCTTGCAATGGCGCGAAAACCGAGGAGGAGATTGGTCCGCTTTGAACTTTTTCTTTATATTCTTGCCGTAGGCCTTGTCAATATGTTATTCTAACCCATAGCTCGTTATTTTGCGTAAAGGATGTCCGTAAAAATCGAACTCGCTGCTTCTGGCCCCGAAGCTCGGCGAGGGGCTAAGGGACCCGGGTTCTTCTCGGTGGGGATAATCCTCGAACCTTCCTCCAAAGTCCTCATACCCCTAAGAGCTAAGTGAAGAAGCGGTCGGCCGGCAGCTCCTCGGTCGCCTCCTCCCGCTGCCGATCGCTCACCCAAGCGGGCCAAGCGTGGCGTTCGGGTCCCGCTCGCAACGGAGGAGGTTCCCATCATTCACTCAAAGCTTGGGTGCGGCCGATCGGAGGAGCACCGGCGAAGCCCATGGCGCTCTGCGCTTCTCTGCATATGGGGTCGATAAAGTCATGCGGCCGAGCCGGTGGCCGAATCGATGGTAACTTTACTTTCTTAGTCTTGTAATTTCCTTCTTATCCTTGTTCGACCGACTAACCAACCTTCGACCAATTTCGCAGGGAAAGGGCAAGGCTTTGACCGAGGCGCAGCAGAAATATGACAAGCTCCTCCAAATCGAAGAAGGAGGCCCTCAAACGGGGAGGAAGACCGCCAGTCACAAAGAGGAACAAGGAGCTTGCCGCCGGTGTGAACGATCTGAAACCGATCTTGAGTCCGCCGAGAAGAAGGCGGGTTGAGGCCGTAACGCCGAGCCGCAGCGAAGATCAAAGTGGTGGCAGGCGGTCGGTCAGAGGCCGCAATCGAGCAATTTTACAACGCTCTTGGCGGTAGCGCGGGTGTTGAATGCCGATCTGCAGATCAATTTCGATGACAAGATGATCGTGCCCACGCACTACGCCGAAAATAACAAGATCATGTTGCTCGCGAGAATATGACGAAGCGAGGCAACGCCATTCGCCCGACCACCATTCTTTTTGAAGCCCGCTGCGCGAGCGGTAACTTTGTAACTTGCCTTCTGGGCACGACAATTTTTTCTCGCCTTCGTGCGCTTTTTAATTGTGGGCGCTCGGCTTGGCGGCCCCATATTTGTAATGACAATCTTTACTTGCTTTCAATTATGCCCGTTCGAATTTATATTGCTATGTCTGCGTACTTCTTGCATTTATTCGCCTTATTCATCTTTAACTTGTGGGCCGCTCGGCGGCCGTTTCGTGCTACTTCGATAGCGCTCGTTGTTGGTCGCTTTTCTTTGCGCCTCGTATGTTTATTTTTCTTTAAGTCTTTGAGCTTTAAGACCGTTCGGTCGTCATTCGTGCTTATTTCGGAAGCATCCATTCTTTGATAAGTTAATGTTCCAACGGGGCCTAGGATCGCTCGGCGACCTTCGATCAGCCCTTTCGATGGCATTTAAGTAGATCGTTTTCGACGGCCTACCGCGATGGGTTATTTAACTTATGGGCCATTTTCGATGGCACTCGATGTAGATCGTTTTCGACGACCTAGTGTTGTTGGGCCATTTTCGATGGCGCTCGGTTGGGACCGTTTCGACGGTCGCTCGACCCGCATCGCTTCGACGATCTAAGGTTTCGGGTTTTAACCTCGGGCCATTTCGATGGCACTCGGTTGGAACCGCTTCGACGGCCGCTTCGGTTTAGATCGTTTCGACGATCTCAAAGAACTCGATAAGTCTTCGATCGCTCTTTGCCACGGGCAACATCGAGCGACCGGCCATACATTCTTGCGAAAGTAAAGAACACACCATGTTTTTAAAGGTCAGGCCTCTGTAAAAAACCCAGTGGGAAAAAGAGCGCCTGCCTGCTTTCATTAATAGATCGGTCGTTATTACATTCAAATCCTTGGTTACATTCAAACGTAATACTTCCTAAGTTTTTCTGCATTCCATGTTCTGGGGATAGTCGCCCCATTCATGGTTTGCAGCTCGTATGCCCCCTTGCCAGTCTTCGTGATGACTCGATACGGACCTTCCCAATTTGGCGCCACTTCCTCCTTGGCGTGCATTCTTGTTTCCCACGCCGGCCCGCCTTAACGAGCCGCCGACCGAGAATTCCCTCTTTTGAACTCGAGCGTTGTACCTGGCTGCGACCTTCTGTTTGATCAATTGCTCTCTTAGCGAAGCTTGGGTGCGCAGTTCTTCAATTAAGTCCAGCTCTTCTCGGATAGCCCGGTCGTTGTCAACCACTGTAGGGGGGTTTGAAGTCCTCCAATTCAACTCGCCCATTTCTATGGGTATCACAAAGATCGATTCCGTAGACCAATCTGGGCGGCGACTCCGGTCGATGAATGAGGGTCGCCCTGTAGGCCTGACGTAACGGCGATTCGCAGCTTCGACCCGCCTTTTCGCTTCATCCGATTCTTCGCTTTAAACCACGTAAGATAACTCGCTGTTGGCCGCCTACCGCCGTTAGTCCGAGGGTGCTCGACCGAGGTGAAACGCTTGTTTGACCCTGCTTCGACCAACATTTCTCTCGAATCTCTTGTCCGTGAACCGGGTGTCGCGTGTATGCATTATCAATTGGTGGGAATCCCAAAACGGGCTAGCACACACCGTCCAAGAACTTGGCGACTTTGGCCGATGTGATTGTTGCAAGCGGCTCGGCCTCGATCCACTTAGTAAAGTAATCTATCGCCACGATCAAGAATTTGAACGGCCCGGAGCGGTGGAAACGGGCCTAGAAGATCCATGCCCCACCAAAGTAACGGCCAAGGTGAGACAAGACTTTGTAATTTCGAGGAAGGTGCGATGTGGACATCGGCGATGTACCGCATTTCTTGCACTTCAACGAGCTTCTTGGCATCCTCGCCCATGGTCGGCCAATAGTAGCCGGCCCCGAGAGCCTTTTTAGCTATGGAGCGAGCGCCCGGTGACTCCTACAAACACCTTCATGAATGTCCTCAAAACGTGGTCGGCCGACCGACGCGTGGGACACCTTAACAATGGAGAGGAGAATCCTCTTCATGCATAACTTCCCTTCAATAACCGAGTATTTGGTCGCTCCGAGTCCGACCAACTTAGCTTGCTTTGGATCGTTCGGCTCCTCTCCTTCGACAATGTACCTTAGGATGGGGCGATCCAGCTCAACTCGTCTTTGACACACGTAACGCCAACGATTGACTTGGCTTGGTCGAAACGCTTTCGGCCGATTTAATGTTTCTTGAATCACACTTCTATGATTGCCCGAGTCTTGGTACTTGCCACCTTTGATAGAATATCCGCTCGAACATTTTCGGTTCGAGGCATGCACCACTTCGGCTCTATTAATCGTTTGAGCGCTTCTCTCACTCTTGCTAGATAACTTTTCAAAGACGCTCGCCTTTAGCATCATATAATTCTTTGATCGCGAGACTACGAGTAGGGAATCGATCCGAGTTCAACTCGGTCAACATTGAAGTCTCTCGCGAAGCCGCAGTCGCACTATACACGCCTCATATTCGGCCGGTTGTTTGAAGTGTGGAACGCAAAGGTTAAAGAGACTTCCACAAAGCAAGGCCTTCCAATTCTCCAAGATTAGGCCGGCCCCACTCCCCTCGCTATTAGACGACCCATCTACGCAAAGATCCGTGTCGTTCCAACCTTGATCTTCCGGAGTAGGAGTCATTTCGCTATAAAGTCGCCAACACCGCGCTTTGCGGCCGATCTAGATTCGAATTTGATGCCAAACTCACCGAGTTCTACCGCCCACTTTATCATTCGTCCCGCTGTGTCCGGCGATGAAGGACTTGCTCGATAGGTCGGCCTCGGTCCTTACCACGACCGGTGGGCCACAAAGTAGGGTCTCAACCTTCTAGCGGCTATTAGGAGTGCAAGGGCAAACTTCTCTATCTTCTCGGTATCTCACTCGGGCCCTCGAGTACTTTGCTTATGAAATAGATGGATTCTCGCTTTAGCTCGTTCTCTAACTAGCACAAAGATCGAGAACTTCTTCGTGATGGCTAAGTACGAGATATAACGCCTCGCCTGCAGAACGGCTTGGTCATGATCGGCGGGCAACCAAGGCTTGCTTTAATTGGCCCAATGCTCACGGCATTGCTCGGTCCCACTCAAAATCCACTTCTTTCTTCGCAAAGCCTAAACAGTTGGAGCGACTTGCGAGCCGCTTTGGGGATGAACTCGATAGAGCGCCACCATACCATTGAGTTGTTGTATTTCTTTTTTCGATGTGGGCGGCCTCCATATCGCGCCCGCCTCTACACTTTTCGGGGTTTGCTTTATCCTCTTTTCGCCGTGAAAACCCAAGAATCTGCCGCCCTCACCCCAAAGGTACACTTTTCAGATTAAGTCTAAGCGAGTTCCTCTAGCTTCTTCTTCAAATATTTCTCTCGAGGTCGCCACGTGATCTCGGGTCGGTTACACTTTTAATGATCATGTCGCCCGTATACACCTCTCGAGATGCGACCGATCCGCCTTTTAAAAATCTTGTTCATCATCCGCCGGTAGGTCGCTCCAGCCGCTTTTTCGAATCGGGGGCATCACCTTGTATCGAAAAATTTCCCGATCGGTCATGAAGGTCGCTCTTGTCGATCGATCGGGCGGATACATCGTGATCTCGATTGTATCCAGAGTAAGCATCCGTAAAAGACAAGAGTTTGTAGCCCAAGCCCCATCGACCGACTTGTCAATGTTAGGCACGGGAAGGCATCCTTCGGGCATGCCTTATTTAGATCGAAGATAGTCCACACACATCCTCCACTTTCCATTCTTCTTTCTTAACTAGCACGACATTGGATAGCCAGTGTCGTGTATTTGATCTCTTCTATAAAATTGGCCTTTATGAGGTCCTCAACGGCCTTTGCGGCTTGAGATTTTTCCTCGCTCGAGTGCACGCCTTTCTTTGAGCGCGACCGGCTTGATCCCTTCATCGATCGAAAGTTGATGGCGTGCTACTTCGATAGGAATGCCGGGCATGTCCGATGCCCGCCATGCGAATGTGTCGGCGTAGTCTCTCAAGCATTGCACAAGGTCTTGCTTCACTTGCTCGCGTAGGTCGTTACCGAAGCTTCACCGCTTTTGGATGGGTCGTCGCCCGATTGAACATCTACCAACTCTCCATGAGGCTCCGGTCTTATCACCGCTGTTTTTCGGTTCTCGAGCCAAAACGTCATCACCGCCCTCCTGCGGGTCATTTATGCGGATCATACCGAAGCGCCCAAATCAGACATTGACTTGATGGCCTTCACTAGTGCTCGAACGCTCGGGCCACGATCTACCTCGCCGCATATTTCTTGGTATAGAGCGTGGCTTCTTCTTGCCGATTCTAGGTCGGCGCCGGGTAACTACTTGGTCGCCCTTGCTATAGAATTTCATTTTTAGATGCACCGCCGATGTAACGGCCTCTAGCTTACCCAAGGTCGGCCTACCAATAATACATTGATAGCGAGGATTTGAGGGGGAGTACAAGGAACGCCGTCTCCGACCGGCCCCGCATGCAGTACTATCCCCGATGTCGCCACCAAACGTGACCAAAGAAATTTCGATCGCTCCCAACGGATAGTCGTCACCCCGTTGAAACTCGTTAGAGGAGTAGGCTCGGCACGGGAATTATCTCGCCTCGATCAACCTTTATTTTGTCGATCAAGCCTTCAAACATGATATCGGCCGAGCTACCTTGATCGACCAGATTCTCTACACTTCGTGTTTGCCATGCGACTCTGATTACTAATGGAACATAGCTATTAGGCTTGCCGTCGATAGTCGCTATCATCGAACGAGATGGGAGGTCCGCTTCGAGACCGGTGGTGGTGCCGAGGTGGATGCGACCATTAACAATTCGGCCCCACTTTCTCTTAGTGGCTTTATTAGACTCCCGCGATCCGGGGGTTTCCACCATGAATAACCATCGCAACATTACGGCCTCGGGATCGCCGAGTGTCACGATCTTCGACGATCCTTGTTTTGGTGCCTCTATGGCCGTGAGGCCCCTTTCCTCTGCTGCGGATCGGCTTTTCGCTTCTCTTGAGGTCGGTCGCCTTCCTCCGACCTCACATACTTTCCCAACTTGCCTTTCTCGAATAAGCTCTTCAATATCATCCTCGAGAGCCATGCGCGATCGTTAGTATCATGACCCTTGCTCTTGTGGTAACGGCAATATCTTTTGGTCGGTCGTGCCCTTCTTGAGCACGCAGTGGTTCAGCCGCTTAACTCCCACAAACTCATTATTCGACACTCGGCGTAAATCACGCAATGGAGGTGTTGAGTCGAGTGCGATGATCAAACTTTTTGTCTCGAAAGTCGTGCCGATTGTCGCGGCGACCTTCGTGCCCTTTGGCCGCTTCTGCTTTCTTTAGGTAGGTCGTGCGCGGACGGCCTTTCTTGCCGCCGAGTTTCTTCATACCGCATGTGGACGTTAGCCTCGTTAGGAAGTGACCGAGATCTTGGTAATGATTCAATGTAAACTCTTCAACGAACCTGGGTCCGGCCGGATACCACGCTTTCGATATTTCAACTTGTCCTTGTCGACAAGTCACGCAATGAACTTCGGCCTCGATGTTAAACCGGCCGATGTACTCGTCTCAACGTCTCATTATCTCCTTGAACAACAGAGTCCAAGTATTCTTCATACCTGTATTGGCAGCGGTTTGCGCAGTAGTGAGACAAGAATATTCTAATCAGTGTCGTCCCACGAGGAGATGGTATTGGGCGCAAAGACTCCCACCATTCCAATGCTCTACCGTCCAACGATCGGGAAAAAGCCCGCATTTCATGGTCGGTCCCAATTCAGCAGCGTGCAGAATTATTGAAGTAACGGAGATGCTTGTGCGGATCACCTCGTAGTCCAAACTTGTTGAGATTGGGCGGCTTGCGAGATCTCTCTGAATCTTATAACGCCTGATCTCCCTGGAGAACGGGCCATGTTCATTCTGAATGCCGTTCGACCCAAAGGGTTGCATTGCGGGGCATGCCTCGTTGCCCGGCATTCCATAGAATCCTCCAGATGGGCCAGTTGGCGGAAGCTGAGGAGGCCTTCTGGGTCGCTCGCTTTGGCCCCTCCTAGGCCGATGCGAAACGTCCCTAATTCTTCCATTTCTGTACTCTTCCACTCTTCACGAAATCCCAAGATCTGCTTCTCGACCGACGTGACCCGGATGACTCGTTAGATGAGTATCTGGTGGGCGAGCGACCGGTGTCAGGACGGTAGCTAGAATCTTCATAGTCATCGGACATCGAACGGCGTCTACGCGCGTTCTGCTCGCCGGCGACCGGCGCGCCTCGCTTCTTCCGCCGAGAACGATGAGTAGTGCTTCTCGGCGTGAAATGCTCCTTCGAGGAGGGGCGGTGTGTCTTCGTGCGGCCGGCGACGAGCCGAAGGTTCTCCGCCTTCACGCGCGCGCCGCCAAATCAACCCTTTTCATACCGGGAGATGAAGTGCATCTCGATGCGATCACTGATTCTTGTTTTGCAAGATCTGCAAAACGGCTTGAGTAACATGGTCCGCAGAGGTTCCCTGGATGCCCGCTTCAATCGCCTCGGCGCAAGTCTCGAGAACGGACGGATGGATCTGCGCAGGAACGGACGGATGGATCTGGCTGGATGACCGGTCCACGACCGCTTGTGCACATCAAGGCTCTTTGTCGTGGAAGTCTCGAGATTCGTGGGATCAGATCGCCACGCCACCTCCCGGTCTCTTCTTTGGTCTCGCCGGAGGATTGAGTCGGAAGCGGCCCGCGTGCGGGGCGGCCGCGTGGAGCCATAAGAGAGGTAGGATAGCGCGCGGCCTCCCATCGTGGTCGCCAATTGATCGTACCTTGACCAATGAAGAGTTGAAGTGTTTGTTGCTTCGCCTAATGGGCCTGCCGTTGAGAGGGTTGAAAGGACCGGGCCCGGCTTCACGCGTTGAGCACCTCGGGTGGTACTGCAAAAAGACACTCCGACGATCTAGTGAGAGGTCGCCGCAGAGATAGCACAAGGTTAGAGAACGTGCTGATGCCATGTGCGAATGGCGATATATATCGTGAGGTCCGACCGTTATGCGAAGATTTCGGCGGCGAGAATTGCGCTCCAAGCGGCGTGTATGGGCCGATCGAGATGGGCTGGGCCGCAGGTCCAATTGCTGTTGGCAGTCCTCGTATTTGCTAATACACCCAGGAACAGGTATCAAAAAGGAGAGAGAGAGTATAAGTTAAGAGACTAAATTAATAGTTTATTATTTATTTATTTGTGAGACTTGAGAAGTTTAGGTGCAAAATTTTAAACTCAAGACGTCAAACATTGATTGGGAAGGCTCTCAAGCACGTTGAGGGGTCCAAGTGCAAATTTTTTAAACAAAACATACGTTGAAATGATAAATTCTAAGGTGATGTTGGTGTTAAGATTATCTTGCTTGACGATGAATGGAAGAAATGGTCGTTGCCTTGGTATAAATGTAAGTGCAAACGAAGTTCATCTGTTTAGTCAAGTATAAATAATTTTCATCTATTTTTAAGCTTCCAAACGTAACTACTTTTTGCAATTTTTGAAAGTAAAACCACTAATCGAGAATCACACTCTAACCACAAGTTCACTGAAAGACCTGATTACAAACAAAAGAGTAGGGGCTCAATTAAAAATATAGTTCCACAAATTATTGAAAAATCTCCAAATAGTTTAGCGGCACCATAGTTAATTTACTTGTTAGTAGAACTTATATTTTTTACATATTATTTTTTGATCAGAGCAATACAAAAAAAATACTAATATTAACACTACATTATGAAAAGTTGATAATTACACATTCAAAAGTGCTTACACTGTAACAATATTTTCGAAAAGACCTATTTTGATGGGAAAAAAATAGTTTGGCACAGAAGGGGTGTATTAGAAAATGCAAGGGTGCAAAAAAACCCACTAGTTGCATTGCAATCTCTCGAAATGAAACCTGGCCCATCAAACTATATGGCCCGTAACATATGACTTTTGACTAGTAGAACCTCAAAATCATTTCTTGACCAGAAAAAAATAAAGGGTATTTTTTTTTACCCCACAACTAACCTATCTACCCCACTCAATTTCATAATCCAAATTTACCTCTAACATACAAAACGAATTTATCTTACAATTGACATAAATCCGTTTTTTAAAAATTTGAACAAGACGGACTTATCTTTTTATGAGTAAATCCGTTGGCAAAAATTTTAAAACGGATTTATCTAATAAAAAGATAAATCCGTTTTGCAATTTTGTGTGTGTGTGTGCGCGCGCGCGCCCCTAGCACTGGTCTCTTTTTTTCTGCAAATTCCCCACTACATTTGAGTGCTTATACTGACTCTGACTGGGGAAATTGCTCTGACACTCGATGTAGTACCACTGGATATTGTGTTTTTTTGGGCAACTCACTGATTTCGTGGAAATATAAGAAACAACAGGTGGTATCCAGGTCTTCTGCAGAAGCAGAATACAGGTCACTAGCTGGTGTTGCAAGTGAAATTCAGTGGCTCACATCATTACTCAAAGATTTCGAACTTGACATCAGCTCTACTATGGTTTTCTCTGACAGTCAGTCTGCAATTCACTTAGCATCCTTCCATGAACGATCCAAACACATCGAGATTGACTACCACTTCATACGTGAGAAGGTTCTCTCCAACATCATCAAGCTCATTCATGTTCCTTCAGCACACCAGTTAGCAGATGTGCTAACTAAACCTAACTAAACCTGTTTAAAGCTCTATTTTCCAAAGTCTCATCTCCAAGCTAGGACTCCACAACATGTATAGTCCCACTTGAGGTGGAGTAATAGAATTACTTATATTTACTTTGTAAATTAAAGTGTATATTTTACAATTTACTGTTTTACCATTTTGTAACTTAACTATAGTCACTATTGACTCACCCATATTTAGTTAATTAGCTCACTTGTTAGTTAGAGATACAGTTAGGTAGTTTTTCATTCCAACTGATTTTGTTTCCATTCAGTTAGTTCTACAGTTGAAGCTCAATACTTCAACATTGTTGTATATAACTAAACTAGTATGTATCACCCGTGCCAGCACGGGTATACATCCTATTTTTTTAATTTAATTTGTAATTATTATTTTGTTAAAATATTATGTATATGTATCGTCGATGTTTCTGATTAGTAAAAAGATGAGTATTATTTGATTATGGTGGAAATTTAAAATACAACTGTTAAATTCGTATAAAACGTATATGCATTGCATTCACACCCCCGATATATAAGTTGATCAATAGCAATGTAGATTGGTGTTATTTTTCTAATAATCACCCGGAGCACCAACTCCATTTAGTATGCCAACCCTATCTGCCAAGACACAACATAATTTTGAGATAATATGAACAATTAAATATCGAACTGAACATAAAGATATGCAATACAAATATCACATTACCTACTAAATAGTCGGAGTCAAATCATGGTTCGAAGAATTCTGATGGTGTAGTGAAACAGAATCCGATAAGGAACCGCGTATGGTGATGCTGGCCGAAATTTTGCCGCTAATGCAAAGTTCAACCTGTATTTTTGTCGAGCTGGACATATAACATGAGAACAGACATGCGTAAATTTGTGAAGGTGATTAGGGACGACAATGATGTGGGCGGGGTCGGTGGAGTACTCTCCCGATCTCCTCCACATAGAGTTTTTATCCCTGTCCCCGTCCCCATAGTCCTCGTGGGGACCTCGTAAAATTATTAGGAATTTACTACGGATGTAAATTAAAATCTAATAAATTGGGAAGAATACAATTGCTAAACTAAAAAATTATAGGTTAATATTTTAATATAAAATTTAGTCCTTTTATTTATTGATATTTAAAAAAATTAAGAATAAAAGGTAATAGTTAGCACATTTTTATTAAAAAACACATATAATGTACTCGGACAGTAGAATGGTCCCCATTCCCATCCCCATTCCCAAGTTGATAGTGGGGGAATTGTCTCTATCATCCCCGTCTCCAAGTGGAAAAATTCCTCACTCACGGGTCACTGTGGGGCAGTCCCCGTCAAGATCCCCACACAGGTATGAATTGTTGCCTCAGAAGTGACTCTCCTTATCCCGAACAACTTAACTAACACTAATTTTTTTATGCATAAGTTCGTAACTTTACTAACTCAGATACATGTATATACTATCTTGTGGCATTAATATGCAAAAATGCAAATTTTTAATTTTTAAATAACTATTAAAATAGACATTATTATCCAAATTGTATCTGTTATTGCTATAATTTTGATTATTATATTTATATTATATAATTATGAACTTTTTCGTCTAATATAGATGATTCCGGAATTTTGCAACAAAAAAAAAAAGTCTATCAAATTTTGAAAATTGTGACTTATTACACGTGAATTACCATCTATTCCAATTGTTGTAGAGAATCAATATACTAAATTACCAAAATCTATGAATTGAGTGATTCATTTCAAATGCAAATGCAGTTAACTCAATTTTTGTCAAGCAAATTTCTTTTTCGAACATGATCAAATAGATACAAATTTAAGAGAATGTTATGGAATAGACACCGTACGTAAATGAGAACATAGACGTCTTTAAGTTATTTCAAATGACAATTGTTTGACCAAATCGTCATCATTCGCTCTCCGTCGCATCGCCAGTAAAATTGCCACACTCTCTCTCTCTCTTGACAGCCAACTGGACTTCCAACTGTGAATTTGTGAGAAAAGAAAAGGGTATTATTCGATGTTTCTTTGTCGGATAACTCCAACGACCATATTCATTGCGATATTGTACTCTCTTCAAGCTCACTTAAAAATTTGATCTTAGAAAAATCTAGTCAGTAAACCTCGTCATGTTCCATAAGCTGGCATACTGTACTCTCCTCTGGCTCACTTAAAAACTCTTGGTCATCTGTTATCCTGGAGTTGGCTGATCACTGTGTTTGGTGAATTTGTAGCTTGGACCATACTGGTGTAAAGCAAATATATTTTAGATGTTAGTTTATACCAAAAAGTAACCGAAGTTATGTAAGTCTTTAAATTTAGGAACAGTTAACAATTGTGGAATGAGAGCGGTTGATTCCGGAATTTCTAGATTGTTCAGTATCCCTGATGAATGCATGATGGTTTGAATGGAGATTTTCTGTGAAGTTATTCAAAATAAACAAATGAATGAATGAATATCTAAATAGTCTGTTAATTAAAAGCTACAAATGAAATTAAATTTGCAAATAAATAAATGTCTAATCAAATTATTAAGAAGTTTCGTTGACCAACCTTAACAAATTTATTTCCAAGTCGATCTTATTTCATAACCATGTATAAGGTAGTTAACATGTATTATGTATTATGTATCAAAAGCAATAGTCAAACTTTGTTAAAGATCAAATTAATTGACAATTAGAATATTAAAATATGACAATTAGAAAAATATTTAATATTTTAAGTCATTATTTTTAATATGAATTAATTGAATATTAAAATAAGTCTTAATATTGTAAGTCATTTATGTTATATAATAAATGAATATATTAATATATTAATAGTTATAAGGGTTTTTGTTTGAAATGAAAAATTAAATAGGTCTAAGTATAATAGATGTCGCAAACATTACAGTGTACGTTCGCAACTCAGTTGGTTAAAGTGAGTAGCTTGTCTCAAGTGGAGTGGGTTCAATCCCCGACTCCAACATTTTTATATAAGGACCTTGCGAGCGCAAATTTGAATGAGGCGGTCTATGTCGCATGCCACATATTTATGAATAGATGTGTGTGGAATTATTTGCTCGGTTTGAGGTGGATGCATAGGTGGACAATCTCTTCATTGTATATACTTATGATTTGTAATCTCTTTCCAATTCTCAATGAAAAGCAAGTTTTCTTCATTTCTCTCTGATTGCACCTCAATAAAAATGTCTCTGCTCAAGTTGTTTTTCTTGAAAAGTTTTCTTAAATCGGATATAATAAGTCAAAAACAATCTTTCTAAATACCCCAAGTCATATTGATTAACAAAATGCCAATGTTATTAAAGCTGAACCGGTCATCGTGCCGGTCAAGGCATTGGTTCTCTGGTCGGGCCGGCCGATCTTTGATCGGACCACATGAGCCGGACATTTTTAAAAAGTAATAAAAATAGATATGATATGTATAAATTTATAACTTAAAAATCTGGAAAAAAAAAAATCTCACCACAAAATTAACACAAGTCTTCAATTTCCAAAACCCTACCCTACCGGTCGGCGGACCGGCTGGTTCACTAGATTTCTGATTGAGCCGGGCGGCTCAACTGGTTTGCGTGCAGTTCCGTTTTAACATGCAAGCTGTGCCGATAACCCCACCAGAATCTGGTCCAACCGGTCCGACCGAGCGGTAGGGTTGAGTTTTAATAAAACTGCAAAATACTCTAGCACACTAGGTTTTTGGTCTACAGACCCTCCTAAAATGCGAGTTTTTTAAACTTCATGCGCACATAGTGCTTCACACCCTCCCTTCTCCTCTGTTATTCTCTGTTTTTTGATCTTCAATTTATGATTTCAATAATCGGAATTGTTTTGAAGTCCATATATGATATATTAGTTTTACTTTTTAGTTTAGTTCTCTTGTTTTCACTTTTATTGATCATGTGTCTCACAATTCATCAAAAATATGATTTACAACTCAGAAAGTAGGTATTCAGATTCACGTTATGTATCTTGATTTGATAAACATGCTCAAAAGTAATAATTATAAAAATCTTCATTTTTTCTTTTAGCAATAGAGAGTATCTAAATTAAAAAAAATCAAGAAACTAAGATTTTAAGAAAAAATCCCAATAAAGACAAAAATAGTTATTACAGAAGATCAGAATCATGATTCTCCTGTAGAAAAGTTTAGAGCATAATAAACTTGTATAAAGATGATTTGAAAAATTAAAAAAAATATATCATGTGAGATATGTGACGTTACAAGAATCCAGTTCTGTCTTAGTTTAAGCTTAAACCCCAATTGATTAATTTAAAATAACTACAAAAAAAAAAAGATAGCATGTATTATGTGTCGACTAAACAACCAAAAAGAATATGAAGACAAAAATGTGAACTATGTAAGGATTTGTACTAGCACGAAAAGTGTCCCATAATCTATGTTTAAAGGGATCTCTCTATGCACTAGTTACTTTAAGAGTGCTTTATAGAATATTAGGGCAATTGGTGTAGTTTCAGACATATGTAAGATGAAAAGCAAACATGCTTAGAATCAATATTATAAGATTATGTTATAAGGGAAGTATCCAATTTATCATTAATGCTTATTATCCAAAAGCAATTAAAAAAAGCAAGATTCATTTTAGTTTTGTATAAGCAAAATTGAGACACTTTATTGACAAGTTACATAGTAAGTTGACTTCAGAACATCATTTAGTAGTACTACCTCAAGTACACTACAACCTTATGCATTTATCTAACTATAACTATATGGCCCCGTCATGAGCTTTGATATTTTTGAGAATCACAATCAAATACTTCTACTAATGTAATTGTAGTTATGCTATCAAAAACCACCATGTTGTGACAACGACAAATTTAACAGTATGGGAGCTACTAAATTGTATAGACCAGCTTTGTTTGTTGCATTAGCCACACTAAAATTACCATGGAAATCATCCATGTTCAACAAGCCATCCCATAAAAATTCTTCAGCTGAGGCCTCTGGTAAAGAAGAGTTACCATTGAGCATAAAGTATCCTTGCTCTTCTGTAGTGTTTGGACACATGTTAACCATTTCTTGTTGTCTAGGTTGAGATATATAAGGAACTCTATAGATAATTATGTGATGCAATCAATCTCAGTACCTTCTGAATGTCCGTTCTAGGACCCCTCTTTGTAGACCGGTGTTTGTGACGCTGCCTATAAACTTGACGAATAGTAGTCACATTCTCCGGATCTAGCTTCTTCAAAGCAGTAATAGTAGCTTTCGGTCCAACATCAAGATCTGCATGCTCGTTAACCAGATCATTTTGCACCTTAGACAGACACCCAAATGCATTAGTACCAATAGAAGTTTTAAGCAACTCGTGCGTGTGTCTACCACATTTAACCGTCACACACCGACCCCCACGGCTAACAGTGCAAGTAGCTTTCAATCTAAAAGGACAGCCTCTCCATTTAGAACCGAAAACCCTTGACTCATTAGTAAACTCACCTTGCTTCTCATAGCCAAAATCAATCTTATCTCGTCTCCCCCTCTTTCCAGCTGCTTTTTCTGATCCCACTATAATAACGACTACACCGATACTTCTACCAACAGCTTTGGCCCACTCCTCCACAGCCTCGCGTGTAGAAAATATCTACAAAATATTTAATTTATTAAGTACTTAAGTAATTTAATGTTATTTACCAAACTTGATTAACAAAAATTCTGGTAAGAAATATACTGTATTCGTGGTAAGCACTGATGTAGTATCGATATCAACAGGAGCCAACTGAGAGTCGGCATCTGCAATAGGCGGGTCAATACCTGTTCCAACAAAACAGATATCAACTCAGAAAAAAACAAAAAAAAAAACCAATCGTATATATCTCCTCAACCTTGTATATACGATGGGTAATTTTTTAACATCGTATATACATGGCCCAGATGTATATACGATTAGATTTTCATAGTCCACTCGTATATAACCTATATACGATGGGTAGTCAACGAAGCATTTAATAATGCAATCGTATATATGTCTTGAAGGACATATATACGATGTCCACTTTTTCAGGTCAACGTTCATTATTTAAGGCAATCATATATACCTTCCATGGACGTATATACGATGGCAGATAAAGTGGGTCCCAGTCAGAGTGAATTCAATGCAAGTCAAAATGGTGATTTATGGCAAGGGTATTATCGGAATATCGTAAAAGGGTGGGGGTGGGAGGGGATGAGGTGGGGTGGGGGTATAAAAAAACCATGTCTAGATGTTATTGTTCTCCTAAAAATATTTCATTAGATGTTGCCTGACGATAGGAAATATATTTTTGGATTAAAACAATAATAAAAAATTAATCCACATCCGTCATTCTTAATGAAACTATTCAATTGATAAAGTGAATCAGAAGATGGCGGTTGACATATTTTATTTTTCAAAAAGACAATAACGTTAATACATTTTCATCCATTTTGTATAGAACAAAATGGTCAATGATGGATTTACCCTGCAAATATCAGAAACGATGTATATATTGTGAACATGCATTGTATGTTCATTGGTGCAATCAACCTTAAAAGATATGTTTTTGATTGTAATTCTCATCCAACTCATATAGTTGATATATCTAGAAATTGAAAAATGATGAATGTTAAGACGCAAAATGTACATAAAATCAACTAATTAGGATTTGTTACTCAAAAGGCGTTCTTGGTTCACATGGATCAAAGATTCCCGACAGAGGTGTTCATTGTAAAATTAGAAGGCCGCACTTCGAGGGAAAATATCGAGGTATTCATGTGGTCGGCTACTATAACCTTAACATCGGACCTATGAATGAAAATAAATTAACAATTGCTAGAATACATTATATATGGGATCAAAACTATTTTCAAACCTAGTCAAAAGTAGCGAAGTGATGATATATAAATTTCTGACCATGTAGTTGAGAGATCAGGCCTGTTTTATGGGCGAGCAAAATACTAGAACAATAGAGTTAACATCCATTAGTCAATCAACGATTTAGAGAGCATCATAGAAAAGATCTTCCTCGACCCTTTGATAACTCTATTTTTTATAGAGTATTTCATATGTTTAAACTTAGTATTTGCTCTCTTTCAAGTAATAATAAAGAGTTTATATAGTATTTAGTGTGATATATGATATCTTGAGTGATTTGAATGGTTATAGTTATTATTAGGCCATTTTGGATATATTGTGGTATGTTTGATGTTTTTGTTCAGTGCAGTCTCAATGCTGTCTGCATCAATGCTCCTGCACTGATCCTGCATCAAAACTGCACTACTTGGTGAATAAGCAGCCTGTTTCATATGCACCCACATGCAAAGTGATGACCTCCTGCTTGGTTCTCTGATGCCATCCAACCTTGTATAGAAGGCGCCTACCATTCACACATAGCTATAGGTATAGCTTTGAAGAGTCACCAACATAGGGACACTTGTTCTATCACCATGGAACCGCCTCTACTGTGATTAAGTCAAAGATTTCAACATGGATAAACCTCTGAAAGCAACTACAGCTATGATCCACTCAAGATGACTTCAACATGAAGGAAGGAAGCACCTCACTTGAAGGCTATAAAAGGACCTTACATCTTCATTTGGAAATATATCACAATCCATAAGTTAGATCAAAATTTCAATATACATAGTTAGTTTTTATATTTTTAGAGGAAGAGGAAGGAATTCATAAATCCTCCTTTACTCGTTTTCATAGTGTTTGTATAGTGCTAAGGAGTAATGCTAGTGCATTGCTAGAAGACTTCATACAAAGGTTTTCAACATTTGTAACTTTACTCTTGTTGTTTCTCTTTTGTGATTTCTATATATATAAACATGGTCTATTCATTTTATATATATCTTGCAATGTCTCTTGTTAGCTAAACCTTTCTTAGTTGGAATGTTCTAATCATTTAATGAGCTTTTAAGTAAGTATGTTGCATGTATGTATGTTTGTACTTTAGTTCTTGCTTGATAATCTTTTCAAAACTTATTTTAAACTTGATCACTTAGAATAAGTAGATTTGTAAATGACCAGACATGGCTTACAATTAAGAACTCAAGAACTAATATGGGTGAGTGTTTTACATAAAGAAAACTTTGTGAAAACCATGCTAAGTCCTAGACATAGGATAGTATAGTCCATAGGATAATTGTGGGTACTTAAAATACAAGAGTGAATTCACTTAAGCAAATTGGATAATTGTTAGGAGGCAAGATTGGCACTAACACCCCTTTCTTTCTTGCATAGAACAAGGATCATAAGAGTGGTAATGATACTCAAGAAAGTGACCGAAAGGCACATAGCTAATGCAACAAATTCGATTCAAGCAGTAAATTGCATCACTTTGTTTCTTTGGTGTTTTTAGCAAACAATCACTAGTTTTCAATATCAAGATCTGTGAGATCAAACTAGAAAATCTCTTTGACAATTGCCATTGAGTTTGTGTTTTTGAAGTGCGTAAGAACAGAGAATGGTAGAAAGAAGTAAGTTGAAAGCGAAGTAAAAGCAATAAATGTACAAGCGTAAAAAGAAAGTAAAGACTTTGCATTAAACGAAGAAATAAAAGTGGTTCACCAACACATACAATGATCTGTTTCACTCGTGTTTCGTTGACTTGGAAGTTGAGTTTCCAAATGTTTTTGTAAAATGTGGTGACCCCGCTTCCTATTACAAAGGGGTATTTATACTCCTAGGAACAATCGTGGGGAAAGGGTAATCGCCTCCTAAAACTACGGGGAGTAACCGCCACTACTTTGTCGCTCTCGCACTTTCGATCGACCCATTGTCGACTGCTTGTCGAAATGTTGTGTCCAACTCTGTCGAAACGTTGTGTCCTCGCTTGTCGAAGATTCCTTGTTTCGTGGCTTTGAGAGCTAAACTTGTCGAAGATCGCCTGCACTCCTTGCCCCTATCTGTCCTTCCTGTCGAAATCATGGTGCATTGACTTGAACATTGACCTATGGCCCACATAACAATATTAAATGTGAAGTCACCCCATTTAAAGCTTCATTTAATGTGTTTATTCGAAATTTTGAGGTAACAGATTGCCCCAAAAAATGCTTTTTCGACGGAATAAGGAAAGGAGTTAAGAAAAGGCATTTTTGAATATCGTAATGATGGTCACTTTTGCCGCCTTTTGCACTTCAACAAAGGGTCGAAAAGACGACCATCATTACTTGCGCAGTAAAACGAACCGCTCTATTGGTACACGCCGCATGGTTGGTGGGCCATCACGTCTCTCAAACGTCGCAAACGTGCGAGTTATGGCGAACGTGCCAATAACTGTTTACTTCCAAACATATATAAACGGCCACAACCCTTCAAATTCCTCTTTACTCAGTTTGAACCTTTGTGAAGTCTTTCTGCACTTTCCATTCTCTGCGTTTTGCAAAAGATTCCAAAATCACTAAAGTTTCAAACTTTCGCCTCTTCTCTTTAGTCTACACCCGCATTCCACCTTGTATTCATTTTTCTTTACTCATGGCTTCATCATCTGCTGTAATGACGCGACCTGAGAGCTCAAAGAAGAACGATGAATCCAGAAACACCCAAACTCTAGATGGCTTCGTTGATGAACCTGACATCAACGACGAACGATCTACTCAATGGCAAACCCAGGTATTAATCCCTTCTGCTGAGATTTACACTCATGCCTATTTGGGTCCTCTTCCCGACATCTTGTTAGAAACTACCGAGGTTTCTGAGATTTTTCCCAGCCACGTTCGCTCCAACCTAGACTCTTTCAATGAAACCCCTTTTCATTTAGAATTTCTGGCTAACCCTTCTAGGGTCTTTAGGTCTGCTCCTAGGCTCGACCAGCAAAACTACCTAGACTGGCTTGACAGGGTAGAAGCTAAGAAGGCCAAAGTTTGGAAAAAACAAGGCATCTTCGACCTGATCCAATTGTCTAGGTATGGACCCAAGTACGATAGCACCCTACTTTTGGTCGCTATGCGCTTCGGGATGTTCCACCCATAGCCTTCACCTGAAATGTGGCATGTTATCTCCCACTCTGCTAGATGTGGCTGCCATTACAGGTCTGAAACCTTTAGGAGAGACCTTCGATCCCACACATCCTGACTATTCATACAGTTTCAGATTCAACAATGCCACTTTTTCCCCTTACATTGCTGAACACCATGGGGACACTGAGGAAGTGTCTGCTATGGAACATGTAGCCTTTCTAACTTTGTGGCTTTCTATTTTCGTTTTCTGCACACGTTCCCTCCAAGTCTCCAAAACTTACGTCCCCTTGGCATGTCAACTCCATGACCGAGAAGACATCAACTTGGCCAAGTTGATTTTAGGCTCTCTCTATCAGCAGCTTGATAATGCTGTTATAGAGTTGAAGGAGAATGAACCAGCTACCAAGTTCTTGGCCTCAGGTCCTCTATGGTTATTGCAGTTGTGGCTGTTGGCCACTTTCGAGTCTCGACTGAACTTGTATATCCCCAAGTCTGCTCGACTAACGGTGGAGAACAGCAGCACTGAAGGGATTCGATTAGCTCAGTTTAGGCCTAAGCAAGCAACTCTCCCTGCTGAGGAATCCTTTCTAGCCTATTTTGAAATTTTCCTGAACTGTACCACCTTCACCGATTCGATGGCTCCTTTTCTCCAAAGGTCTTGTGGTCCAGCATGGTTTAAACAACCATTTCCCTCTTCCACCGTCGATCCTGCTGAGGAAGTTAACCGTATTTGGCAAGCTTACCTCTCTCCTGCTGTCCTCTCCACTAGGCTCACTCCTAGCAAGACAAAAAATAGTTTGGGAATTACTAGATATTTCCCAAGTTATCTTGCTAGGCAGTTTGGCCTTTGTCAGATTCGCCCTGCACCAGTATGCTTTCACAGGCGAGAGTTTTTAAGTCCAGAGTCAGAAGTTGCTTATAAACAAGCCTTCAAGAAGTTTCACTACAAAGCCTTGACCTTTGAACCTCTCAAATTCAATCCAAGATTTTCATGTACTGTGAAATTTCATGAGTGGTGGACCGATTATTACACCAAAGCTGCTGGGGAAGCCATTGATGCTTTTGCTGGCAGCATTGTGAAGAAAGTGGTAGCAGCCTTTCCTTCGAACAACACTGGTAAACATTTTTCGACACTCAAAGCTTCTTTAAGTTTTAACTACTTATAACTTGGCTTCATTTCCAATTGCTTACCAACGTTTTCGACAATTTCAGACAAACCTGCAACAAAGTTGAAGGTCAAGGTGGGCAAAACTACCACATCAACATCCTCTCCCCAAGCTACGAAGAAAGTGGCATCAAATCCCATTCCAGACAATCCTCCAAAAAAGGTATGGCACTCTCTATCTATCTTAAGTTGTCTGTTGACTATGGCTTTTACTCATGTTAGATATTCCCTCCAGGTGACAACCCAAACAGCTAAAACTCTTCAAAAGCCTAAAGCCAAGAAGAAATTGGTTATTCCCTCCAGCTCTGAGGTACTGTATACGCCTTATTTCATGTCGAACTTTCTCTTCGATTTTACCATTCACTTTTTGTGGCATCACCTGTACCATAACTTGATCTCTTTTGCAGGACACTGAAAGTGATGACAACCTTCGTCTCACTCAGAGGTCAAAGAAAAGGGCTTTACCTGAATCCCAAAGGGCACCTCAAGGCATCACAATCACTGAGCCTTCTGAATCACCTTCTTCCCCTGCCATTAAGAGGCTTAAGGTACATGAGGTAACTTTCCTTTCGACGTCATTCCGCACTCTTTTGATCTTCACCTTCCGCTCGACCTAAATAGTATTACTTGTCAGAAATGTGCAGTGGGTGGACCGCTTCGTCGAGGATCCTGGTGTCGAATCTTTGGTTGAGGTTGCCGAACGGGAATTGTCGGCTCCAATGCTTTCTTTCCCTTCTTCGCCTCAAGGCGTGATTTACCGAAGAGGTTTTTCGTGCCCTTGCCGACCACAGGATTCCTCCTTTCGAAGAGCTCGCTCCAAACGTGGGAGTAGAAGCGGTTGTCGAAGAGAACGTTCAAGTTCCAGAGCCTAACATTCCAGAAGTCGAAAGACAAGCAGCGGTGGCTACCTCCGTCGAAATACCTGAAGAAAATATGATCGATCAAGAACAAGAGGAGCCTAGAGTGGAAGAGCCTGCGGATCAAGGTGCTTCTGCCAAAGAGTCATCCAACAAATATTTGTTAGCGACCGAGAATTGGTGAGCTAAAGAAGACGAATCCTCTTGGCGACCTTGAAGATCATGTTGAGTCTCAAGAGCTCGTCGAGCCGCTTGATTTGCAGTTCTTCGAACAACTCTCTAAGTTCTATCAACCAGGAGACGGTCGAAAGCCTGCTTTGCCAGCTGAAGACGAAGGTGTTAGAAGGGGACTTGGTGGCAACCATTGAGAAAGACCCATCTGTGTATCTTGAGGTAAAATCTCTCATTCACAAGATCACCAAATTGGACCCTCCTCAAAACGTCCTTTCGTTCTTCATGGAATTTGGCCCCATTTTTGAGCAACTTTCCCTTCTAATCAACCAACGGTCGACCACCTCCAAGCGCAAAGTTCAAGAGAGCCAACTCTGCGAGGTAGAACTCGCTTCTCTCAAGGCCGATCAAGACGACATCGAGGCTCTCGAAACCCAAGCAGCTAACGATGAGGAAGCAATCGCTGAATGGGATGCAGAGATTGCGCGTATTGACGAAGAGATAAAGACACTTCAACTCAAACTGTCAAACGCTAAGCATCAGAAGGGCCTGATCGTCGAAAGAATGAGTGCTGCTTCTTCGTCCACCAAAACCACCAAGGCATTGGCAGCTATAGAGCATTTGGAGAAGATTGACGCGCATCAAGCCATTCTTGCCGACCTCGACAAAGAGCTGCACCTTCTCGACACCTCTATCTCTTTGAGTGTTAGCATTATGGAGAGGCATAAGGCTACCTCTTCTGAGGCTGTAATAGTTTAGAATTCTAAAAATGGCTGTGTAATTTTGACATTTCTTTATACATTGCCATTTATGAACAATTTTCGTTTACTTATAATTGCTCAATTTTTATCTCAGTTAACGTTGGCTTGTATCGCTTTAAATACTTGCCATTTATTCTAAAGATTCTATTTTCGTCACCTAGCTCTTCGACTTCATAAGCGCCATTCGAAAAGCATTGCAACACGCGAAATGGGCCTTCCCACCCTGGTGACCATTTGCCTAAAACTCTATCTTTTTTATCCATAGGTAATAGGACTTTCCACACTAACTCTCCTTCCTCAAAGGTTTTTAACTTAACCTTTTTATTGTAGGCTTTAGCTACTCTTTCTTTCTGTCGAATAAGCATCTCTAAAGCTAACAACCTTTCTTCGTCTAAATCAACCAATTCATCAATCATCATATCCCAATAGTGATCAAAGGGAATTTCACATTGTTTCTGAATCCTTGTTGATTGTAAACAAATTTCCACAGGTAACACTGCATCATGCCCAAACGTTAACCTGTAAGGAGTAGTGTTTATAGACTCTTTAGGCGACGTTCGACAAGCCCATAACACTTGGTCAAGAGAATCGTACCAACTTTTAGGCTTACGTCCAACGTGCTTTTGATCAAGTTAATAATGATTTTATTTGCACTTTCTACTTGACCGTTGGCTTGCGCATTGTATGGTGTCGAAGTCAACAACTTGAAACCAATTTCAGCAGCGAAATCTACCATTTTTCGACCGGTAAAAACAGTACCTTGGTCTGTAGTAATGGTTTCTGGTATTCCATATCTGTAAATGATATGGTTTTGGATGAACCTTATCACTGCTTCCTGATCAACGTTGGCTAAAGGTACTGCCTCTACCCACTTAGTAAAGTAATCAATCCCTACCAAGATGTACATGTGGCCTTTCGACGACGTTGGTTTTATTTCTCCAATTACATCTAGAGCCCAACCTCTAAATGGCCAAGGTTTCACTATAGAATGCAATTCATTTGCAGACACATCTTTGATCCCAAAGATGCTTTTGGCATTCTTGGCGACCTTTAGCAAATTCTATGCAATCTTTTAAAATGGTTGGCCAATACATTCCTTGTCGAAATAACAACCATTTCATTTTGTGGCCTACTTGATGTGAGCCACACGCTCCACTGTGTGTGTCAGAAACTGCTAAATATGCCTCATTTTCACTAAGACATTTTAATAGTACCCCTTCAGGAGTTTGCTTGTACAATTCGTTTCCAATTAACACGTAGCTTAGAGCTCAGATTTTACTTTTTATTAGTGTCCCCTGTAGGATTTTGCAAATACTCTACAATGGGTTTGCGCCAATCATCATCACCATGTTGTCAATAGCAAAAATTTCTGCTAAGTCAACATTGTCGAAAATGTGGCGTTTTTCGACGCGTATTTCATTTGCACTTATTGCCCCCAATTTTTGGTGTTGACAATAGCGTCGAAGTAGTAGTATTATAGAGAGTCTTCTTACGAGATTAGTTTATCTTTTATCTCAATTAGCTCTTCTAAGCTTTGTTTTGATACCTTGTAGCTCGAGGCAATTTGTGCCAACTCATTTGCCACGTGATTTTCAATTCGTGGTAAATGTTCCAGGTGTACAAATGTAAACCTTTTTAGCAACGTGTTGGCAATGACGAAATATTTAATAAGGTGCTCACTGATGCACTTGTATTCTTTTGTCAATTGTTTGACAACTAGTTGTGAATCACCTTTTACTTCGACATGGCTTGCCCCCAATTCGAGTAAAATTTGAAGGCCTACTATTAGGGCCTCGTGACTCACCTCATTATTGGAGCAAGAGTCTCGAATTTTAAATTTATATTTCGTTGGAATGTTCTCTGGGAAATAATTAATATTCCAATACCCACTCCATTTTTATGGCTTGGAGCTGTCAAGTATAGTCTCCAAGGACGTATGTCTAACGAATGTATTTCATGTTCGACAACAGAGTGGTCCACTATGAAATCAGCAACCACTTGTCCTTTGATTGATTTAAGGGGCTGATACGTTAAGTTGTATTCTAGCAAAGCCAAAGCCAACTTTCCAATTCGACTATGTAACATTGGTTTTGACAACATATGTTTAATTACATCAAAATGCGAATAAACATAAACATCCATTGACTTTATATATTGCTTCAATTTTGTACAAGAGAAATACAAGCAAAGGCATAGTTTTTCTATTGGACTATACCTAGTTTCAAAGATCAATCAAAACCCTACTAAGGTAATAAATGGGCCTTTCGACACCACTATCATCCTCTTGCGCTAACATGCTACCTATTGTGTTATCGAAAGTCGCTATATACAACTTTAGCAATTTGTTTCCAATAACAGCAATAAAATTGGTGGTTTGACCAAATAAGACTTGATTGCGTCGAAAGCATCTTGGTGAACTCCGCTCCCACTTGAATGCATCTTCTTTCTTCACCTTCGGCAATGGCGAAAAAGCTTGTGTTTTGCCACTTAGATTTGAAATAAATCTGCGAAGGAAATTGATTTTTCCCAGTAGTGACTGAAGTTCTTTCTTGGTCGAAGGAGCCTTCGTTTCCATAATTGCTTTAGTCTTATTTTGGTTTATCTCAATGCCTTTCTTGTGCACTACAAAACCCAAGAATTCACCTGCACGTACACAGAAAGCACATTTGGTTGGATTCATTTTCAATCCATATTTCCTCATTTGTTCGAAAGAACGTCGAAGATGGTCTAAATGACCAATTTCTGAGGATGACTTAACCACCACATCATCTATGTATACTTGCATAAAATCATCAATAAAATCGTGAAACATAGAATTCATTGCTCTTTGATAAGTGGCACCAAATTTTTAACCCAAAGGGCATTACTACCCATTCATAAACACCCAATGCCCCCGGACATCGAAAAGTCATTTTAAACACGTCCTCTTCAAAGAATAAAAATTTGATTATACCCCGAGTAGCCATCTAGCATACCGAGATAATCAAATCCTCGCCTTGAATCTATTAGCATTTCTCGCTACAGGCATTGCGTATTCATCCTTAGGTGTTGCATTATTTAGATCCCTAAAGTCTACGCAAACTCTAAGTTTTCCGCTTTTTCTTCATTCTCGAACAATATTAGCTAGCCAATCGACATACCGCGCTTCGATGAATTTGCTTTTGAACAAATTCTCTATTTCTTCTTCTTTGATCTTAGCCAATATTGGAGGAGCAAATCTTCTTGGTGTTTGCTTTATCGGTTTCCTTCACAGTCGAATAGGTATTTGAAGTTCCACCACTTCTCGACTTAGACCGGGCATTTCATTGTACTCCCAAGCAAAGCAATCTTTGAACTCCCGCAAAAGTGAAACAACTTGGGTTACGGCAAAGCGATCGAGGTGTGCACTAATGTATGTTGGCCTTTTGACTAGGCCATCTCCCAAATCCACTTCCTCCACTTGGATCTTGAGCTTGCATGCGCTTTGTCGAATCTTTAGGGTCTTTTTCAAAACCTAATGGTTCGTCATCATAAATGCAATCAAGCTTGCCATCTATGACTTCACCATTCTCTTCAGATGAAGTTATGGCTTCGACAGCCATTGTTTGTTGATTTATCTCGGCTTCCAAAGTCGTTTTTACTTTATTTTCGGCCATGTAAGCGTAATTCTATCCTGAAGCATTGGGCACCGACATCTAAAACTTTTTAAGAATCGGTGTCCCATCCTCGCTGGAGGTAGCACACCCTCGGGATAGACATTTGTACCTTCTATCACCTCTCTTTCCCACACAAACCCATGTGTTGGGTATAGGCGAACAGAGGATAGCACATTATCTGAAGAGATATATGCTTGGCTAGAAGATGAACATGGCGCAATGTTCGCCATTTGTTTTTCGAAATTTTCCTTGGTGACATTATTTACGTCGCCAAGAAGGAAGTAACTCTGTCCGCTTCAACATATTCCACAAGACCATCTTCCTTCCACATTACCAGCCTTCGGTGTAGGCTTGAAGGGACAGCTCCTACCCCATGTATCCACTCTCTCCCAAGGAGCAGATTATAGCTTGCTTTCAGCGATGACAAAGAACATGGTAGTCCTTCCGGCGGTTCCTACCACCACTTCCACTTCAACGGCCCCAAAGACCAGGCGGTTTACCCTCATAATTAGTCAACACTATATTATGGGGCCTAAGGTCTGTATCATACATCCCTATTGTCTGCAGCATGGCCTGAGGCATCAAATTGACAGCAGCACCTCCGTCGACCAGTATTTTATTGACACCCACACCATTCACTTTGGCTTGGACGTACAAAGGCTTCAAATGGTGTTGCATGCCTCCGTCTGGCCTTTCGAAAGTGGCCATCTGCTCTTCGACGCAGCCGTTGTTCATGACATAATAGCACATTGGCTTGTGATTAGCCATATCTCCAATGAAGTCTTCTTCGACATCATTTGGTACTGTAACCGCGTCATACTCACTAGGCAGAATGGACACCACGTTGCAGATGACGTCGAAGCTGGCTTCAGAGTCTTCGAAATCCGAAGTAACATCTTCATCCATGTCGAACGAAGCGCTTTCTTTCTTCAAAGATGTTAACGGAGGAAAAATTCTCTCCAATGCAGGCCTCCTAGGTTCCTCTATCACAATAGATTTTCCTTTAGCCTTATTTCCAACCTTTACGATTGGCGAAAGAACGATGTTCACTTTAAATCGTTCCCCACGGCCCTAGATGTCATACTCTTAGCCGTTTTTGAACCTTCACGGCGTTTTCTCGTCGTAAATGACAAATCTTTGCCTTCTTCTTCGAAATGATAACGACGCCATTGGGTCTTAGTCATGGGATTCTTCCCTTTATAATTATTCTTATAATTATATTTTGCGCGCTTCACTGTGACGTGGCTTGACCGTTTCAAAGATTCTCGAGAAAGATTCCTATAGTGTCTACACCCAGCGTGTATCCACTTTTCGTTGGAGAGATCTCGCTCTTGGAATAAATGGCTTAGCAGAGGCGGATAACACGAATTCCTTCTTGCTCGCTCTTGCCCAAAGAAAGCGTGGTTTGCTTGTCGAAGCCTTGTTCGAACTTTTGACCTTGTAAGGAAGGTCCCCTTTTTAAAGCTAAAGTTTGGCCTCTTGTCTGCCATTTCCTTTTTAGAGGTTGTCGAACCTCGCAAAGATTCGACACTTTTAGCCGCCTCCTTATCGAACACAAAGACTACACCTTGGGCACAAAGATGACCTCGAGTTTCTCGGTTTACACTGCTCGGAAGTCTATCAACTCTTCCTCACCTTGGGGTACACAGATTGTACCTTCTCATTATATTCTTCCCGAGTGACATGTTGTGCAAAGAACACCCTTCATCGTACTTTACACTTTTGATTTTGTCAATCGAGGGTTTGGTAGGCTTTGGAGAATCCACCATTTTAGCATCCACCATATTGATATTCATCTCCGCCGGTTCTGCAGACATAGCCTCCACTTGATGAAGTGGGTCGTGTCGATTTGCATAGGTGCTTTATTTTTCTTGTCTCCAAATTGGAGCCTTCCTTCTTCGATTGCTTTCAACCATATCCCCTAAAAGAACACAACGGTCGGTTGTATGTCCCAAAAAATTATGAAACTTACAATAACCCTTTTTCTTCCTCTGTTCGAGAGGAGGAACTTTCGAGCCATTTGGCACTATGATTTGGCCATCGATTTACTAATAAATCAAAGATCTCGTCGCATTTAGTAACATCAAAAGTATATGTCTTAGGCACAAATCTATCATTCTTTGGCTCCACGGGATTATTCCCATTTGCGAGCCTTAATAATTTACGAGCATAGGGAGGACCGGGCTTAAGTTCACCACGTCTATCTCCTCAGATTCGACATCACTAAACGCAAAGTCGAATTGCTCATCGACATAGGCTATCTTTTCTTTCTTGTGAAAGCCAACTGAGTTTTCTTTTCTATTGAACTTACTCACTCTAGCCTTTTCCTCTTTAAGCCTTTCGACTTGTCGAACTCTATCGGCTAACTGGGCCATGTCTCTCAAATGAGAGGTATCCAATTTCTTTCTGATTGAATAATCAAGGCCGCCTGCAGCCATTTCGACAAGCTCATGCTCAGGCACTTGTGTGAAACACCTAGCCTTTAACAGCCTAAACCTATTCAGATAGTCGTCAATGGCTTCAGGCACCTTACGTCGAACACTAGCCAATTCTTTAAGACTAATTTTCGACTGGCCCATGTAGAACTGCTCATGAAAAGCCTTTTCTAATTGCCCCCATGTATATATGGAACCAGGGGGTAGAGTGGTAAACCACGTAAAGGCATTCTTAGTTAGAGAATTTGGAAAATATTTCATTTTCAAACTCTCATTTTGGGCTATGTCCCCTGCCTCAGTCATGTACCGGGCAATATGTTCGACAGTGGACTCATTGGTGTCACCCCCAAACTTAGTGAATTTAGGGATTTTCCAACCCCTCGGCAATTCTGCCTGTAAGATATATTCACACAGGGGCGATATGAAATTAGGCCTGTGTAAACCTACGTTAAGGCCATTCTGCGCCATTATGGTTTCTACCAAGGTGGCTATGTTGTCTTGAGCACAAACGTTATTTCGTTGCACTTGTCGAACAACTTCGTCGGCATTTTGGTTTCGATTTACCATGACTACTTCAGGGAACGTGGTTTCCCCCCCTTGTTGTTCGCCCATAATCGCTCGGGCTTCGATGGCGAATCGATCTCTGGGGTATTAGGCGCATTATTCCCACCATTGGGTAACTGCCTATTGTTTCCTGTAGGAGCCCCAAAGAAATCTGCAATCCTACCCATTTGGTTTGCTAACATTTGGTAACTGGTATTTGTATTCTGAATCAAAGGATTGAACACAGTGCCAATTTGTTGAGTCAGCATATTAACCATATCATGATTGCTTTCGTCTACTTGTTGTCTTAACGCCAACAAGGACGCGTTGGTTAATGCAGTAGGATTTCGACCAAGTACGCCCTCAGAAGAGACGTGTGAAGGAGAAAAGGTCGAAACATGTGGCATTCCAGTAGGCATGCCATATACCCCAAAAGGGTATGGTGGTAGACGCATGTTCTGGAAACGGGTCTCCAAACTATTTCCTGTTGCCACATAAGGACTAGAAGGAAGTCCTATGCTTTGTGGCAAGGCCATAGACGATGTCGAACCAACATTGGTCATTGACATCGTGGGAACGGTTATTGATGTCACTGGGGACGTAGTCCCTGTAACATTTCCAACGTTGACATTGGCAGAATCTACCGTTGTTCCTTGCACTTGTGATATCACAGGGCTGGAACTAGAGGCGTTGTTAGAATTGGTGCGTACCATCCTACCACTCCTCAAGTGCATACAAACACGTATACTGACAGAAAAGACACAAAATTAATGGCAAGGGTCCCACCGGGCGTGCCAATTTGTTTGCTGGTGTTTTTAGCAAACAATCACTAGTTTTCAATATCAAGACTGTGAGATCAAACTAGAAAATCTCTTTGACAATTGCCATTGAGTTTGTGTTTTTTGAAGTACGTAAGAACAGAGAATGGTAGAAAGAAGTAAGTTGAAAGCGAAGTAAAAGCAATAAATGTACAAGCGTAAAAAGAAAGTAAAGACTTTGCATTAAACGAAGAAATAAAAGTGGTTCACCAACACATACAATGATCTGTTTCACTCGTGTTTCTCGTTGACTTGGAAGTTGAGTTTCCCAGTGTTTTTGTAAAATGTGGTGACCCCTGTTTCCTATTACAAAGGGGTATTTATACTCCTAGGAACAATCGTGGGGGAAAGGGTAACTGCCTCCTAAAACTACGGGGGAGTAACCACCCACTACTTTGCTGCTCTGCACTTTCGACTGACCCATTGTCGACTGCTTGTCGAAATGTTGTGTCCAACTCTGTCGAAACGTTGTGTCCTCGCTTGTCGAAGATTCCTTGTTTCGTGGCTTTGAGAGCTAAACTTGTTGAAGATCGCCTGCACTCCTTGCCCCTATCTGTCCTTCCTGTCGAAATCATGGTGCATTGACTTGAACATTGACCTATGGCCCACAGAACAATATTAAATGTGAAGTCAGCCCCATTTAAAGCTTCATTTAATGTGCTGTCGAAATTTTGAGGTAACAATCACATACTGCATCATACACTTATAAGTAAATTACTTGATAAAGACATTCCAACTAGCTTTTCTCTTTTACACTATCAACATTTTTTCTTTGCTTTCTTTCTAACTTAGTTGTGATCATCAAACAAAATCCAAAATTATTTTGTTACTTAGTGACTTTACACTTTATTACTTTATATTATTTTAAAAGTGAGTTTTTCAATCTCTGTGGGTTCGATCTTTTTACTACTTGTTTTTGGACAGTGTATACTTGCACACAAGTGTATGCCTTTTTCATACACCACCCTTCCTGTAATGATTTGAGGATACTAAAGGAACATATCTTGAAGCCCTCAGCCGCTGCTATGTGGTGATGGATCTGCCCCCACAAGCATGCTTCTCTACAATCCGATTTTGCATGGCTACACCCAAAGAAAATATGTCACTCACTCTAATTACTGGTTTCACATATAGGACAAATCAAGGAACACTGCACTTGCTTCCTATTCAAACTATATCTTGACCTTTTGAGGGGGTTTTAGACGCCATAGGAGCTTCCAATCGCCATCCACTCTCAACTCTCAATTAAGTCCTTCATCACCCCCATAATATGATGACTTGACAGAATAGATGTCATTCCTACTTCGATCTAATACTAGCTCGTCATCACCATGAGCTGAGAGAAGAGCCATCTCAAGAACTGTTTTGCCTCTTGTTCATTGAAACATGAACCCACCAAGGCCGAATTTCACATTCTATTAGTCGGGTTGAATAAATAAGAAATTGTCTATATTCCTCTGTGCATGGGACCACTAGAGAGCAATTAGGAGTATTCCTTCTCCCTCTTAACCACAAATCCCTCCATATACTAATATTTGAGCCGCTACCAATTTTCCATCTCACCCCCAAAGTAGCCAATACATGTGAAGTGTGGATTCTCCGCCAAAGATAATTGGGATTGTGACCCAAGCGAGCCCCCATAAAGTTCTCATGAGGGAAATATTTAGCTTTAAAAACCTGTATCACAATAACATCATTGTTGGCACTTAAGCACTACCTTTCTTCCCTAACATTGCTAAATTGAAACCATGGAAGTGTTGAAATCCCAAACCTTTAAACTCTTTTCGCTTTGTCAACTTATCCCAATTAAGTCTTCAAGCTCCAGTGACTCATATCTGGTACCCTCGTTCGATCCCCACCTAAAGGAATTAATCATCATATCCATCTCCTCCCCCAAGGAAGTAGGAATTAAGAAAATTCTCGTGCAGAAGGTAAGAATGGCCCGAGCAACTGACTTAACAAGAACTTCCTTACCTGCTTTGGATAAACTATGTACATAAATATAGTCTATATATGTCACCATTTTAAAATTTTGTGTATCTACACACTCAAAAGCATGATTATCAGTATCTTACAATTCATACAGTTCGTTTTTCAATTTGATACGAAATAAAAAAAAAATCGATGTGTATCTTAGTGTGAATCTCTTTTGCACCTGAATCTCATCATGAATCCTGATTTTGCTCTACTGAGTCTCACAATTCAAATTTTTTTGTTGAACTTACGAGAATTCACATTGCTAAAATGTCTGCTCAAGTTGTTTTTCTCGGAAAGTTTTCTTAAATAGGATATAATAAGCCAAAAATGATCTTTGTAAATACACCAAGTCAGATTGATTAACAAACAACCCTAGCATATAATGTTTTTGGTCTGCACTCCCTCATAAAATGCGAGTTTTTAAAACTTCATGCGCACATAGTGCTTCACACCCTCTCTTCTCCTCTGTTATTCTCAGTTTTTTGATCTTCAATTTGTGATTTCAATATATTGAATTGTTTTGAAGTCCATATATGATATATTAGTTTTACGTTTTAGCTTAGTTATCTTGTTTTCACTTTTATTGATCATGTATCTCAAAATTCATAAAAAGAATATATGATTTACGATTCAGAAAGTAGATATTCAGATTCACGATACGTATCTTGTGTGATAAACATCTCAAAAGCACTAATTGTAAAAAATCTTCATTTTTTTTTTAGAAATTGAGAGTATCACTACTCCTCTAAGTTAAAAAAAAAAATATCAAGAAACTAATATTTTTATGAAAAAATCTCAATAAAGGCCTTAGCTTGTTTTTAAAATGAGTAAAATGAAAGCCCGAATCAAATAAAAAATAGTTATTATTGAAGATCAGAATCATGATTCTCCTGTAGAAAAGTTTAGAGCATAATAAACTTGTATAAAGATGATTTGAAAAATTAAAAAAAATATATCATGTGAGATATGTGACGTTACAAGAATCCAGTTCTGTCTTAGTTTAAGCTTAAACCCCAATTGATTAATTTAAAATAACTACAAAAAAAAAAAGATAGCATGTATTATGTGTCGACTAAACAACCAAAAAGAATATGAAGACAAAAATGTGAACTATGTAAGGATTTGTACTAGCACGAAAAGTGTCCCATAATCTATGTTTAAAGGGATCTCTCTATGCACTAGTTACTTTAAGAGTGCTTTATAGAATATTAGGGCAATTGGTGTAGTTTCAGACATATGTAAGATGAAAAGCAAACATGCTTAGAATCAATATTATAAGATTATGTTATAAGGGAAGTATCCAATTTATCATTAATGCTTATTATCCAAAAGCAATTAAAAAAAGCAAGATTCATTTTAGTTTTGTATAAGCAAAATTGAGACACTTTATTGACAAGTTACATAGTAAGTTGACTTCAGAACATCATTTAGTAGTACTACCTCAAGTACACTACAACCTTATGCATTTATCTAACTATAACTATATGGCCCGTCATGAGCTTTGATATTTTTGAGAATCACAGTCAAATACGACTAATGTAACTGTAGTTATGCTATCAAAAACCACGATGTTGTGACAACGACAAATTTAACAGTAGGGAGCTACTAAATTGTATAGACCAGCTTTGTTTGTTGCATTAGCCACACTAAAATTACCATGGAAATCATCCATGTTCAACAAGCCATCCCATAAAAATTCTTCAGCTGAGGCCTCTGGTAAAGAAGAGTTACCATTGAGCATAAAGTATCCTTGCTCTTCTGTAGTGTTTGGACACATGTTAACCATTTCTTGTTGTCTAGGTTGAGATATATAAGGAACTCTATAGTTGTTATTATTGTTCTCAAGCATGGACATGATTCCCTTGAAATCTAAGTTGATTTGCATTTGTTGTTGTTGAACATGTTGCTGCTGTTGCAACTGTTGTTGGTGAAATAACTGCTTCCTCATGAGTCTATTTTTGGCTCTTTCTGCAGCATCAAAAGGATTTTTTGTCTTTTTCTTGAAATGAGTCCTCCAATAATTCTTTATCTCATTGTCTGTTCTTCCTGGTAAGCTTCTTGCAATTGTTGACCACCTGAAATTCATTTAATTTAATGGTCAAGAACTTTTGGTCATGAAAGTTCAAGAGGGTGTGGTAATTAAAATTCTTATAATATTTACCTGTTTCCCCATCTACCATGCAGCTCTAGAATGATGCTCTCTTCTTGAGGTGTTATCTGACCCCTCTTTAAGTCTGGTCTCAGATAATTCACCCATCTTAATCTGCAGCTCTTCCCATTTCTTTTCAATCCTGTTAATTAGAAATAATAACATGAGTGTATGCTTTTCCACTTGTGTGTGTGACTGGTTTAATAGGGTGCTTTTCGAAAACCATCAAAATCGCGGTAAAAATATTGTAAACATGATGGACCTGGATTCTTTGCGCGCGCGGTCAAAAACATGACTGCATGAGATCCTAACCTTTAAGGATTTTTTAGACAAACATGAATGCAGTGGAATTATGACCGCAAAGAATCCAGGTCCTAACGTGATATATAGCTTCAAGTTGAGCGCGAGTTTGACTCTACTAACCGCAGTTCTAAACTCTCACTAAGAAAACAAAGTGCTTTCGAGTGTACAAGGCAACAACCTTATCGTTGGGCAACGTGTGTGTTGTTTAAGAAACAAGAGTTAAAATAAATAAAAAAGTATGTTTTGTTATACCTGTAAGCCTAGCAACAGAGTTCCATCTGCCTTCACCATGCAACCTAACATAGTCAATAAGCATCCTATCTTCATCAGTAGTCCATGGTCCTTTCCTCCAAACATCTTCCATCATGATACTACCATGACCCATTTGGCCATCCATAACTCCATGCCAATACATGCAGAAAGGTTTCAAAGTTTTTCTGTCTTCCAATTTATGGGACACTTGATGATTTGTGCTTAGTGGTTTGTTTGTTACATATTTATACTTGTAGTTGTGTCCCCAACTTGATTCTATAGTCAATCAAATGTCACTTTCTAATATGATCTCTACCCATTTCACTGTTTAAGGTAACATTGTTTAAGAAAAATAGATTAAACAAAAGGGTTCATTCAAGTTGCACTAAAAAAAGCATCATTTATCATGAAATGACTAATATGACTAAAGGGGTTGGAAGGAATATTGAGATCAGTCAATGATGGATGGAATGACTTGCTATTTTAACAGTAGGGCATATTTGGAATTTTCAGAATGTGTTGAGATATTAGGTGACACAGATGTCCAACTGAGAATAAAAAACAAAAATGATTATATTATTATATTGTTAAGAGTGATGCTAATTAAGAGAAAGAGAAGTCTATTTTGTTGGAGGACATTGAACACCTGTCCCTAAGGCCTAAGCATCTGCACAGAGAATAGACCGCTGATGTTCACAATAATCATTCAATTTCTTTTTTTAAATTACATGAGAGGTATTTTAAGTTATTTAATTATAACTTTTAAATTTTAAATAATTTGTACTTTTCATCTTAAATTATTCTGATTAAATAACTTAGAGGACTTAAGTGATACTGAAAAATTTAAAGACCAACTTGTTATAACTAAATTACTTAAAAGACTTAAATGATACTGAAAAAAAACCTAGAAAGACTAACTTATTACAATTAAATAACTTAAAGGACCTCTAATGTAATTTGCCCTTCTTTTTACAATAATAGTTATTCAATTTAGTCTCTAAGCATTATTTTTTATAAGAAAAAATATATTGAATGGAGTACAAGGCGTACTCCAACTCTTATAATTTAGTCTCTAAATATAAGTATATGAAAATAGTAGATACTTTTGTTAATAACAACTAGACCCCAAAGGCTCCTAAATATAAGTATGTGAAAATAATAGATTGTCAGTGACTAATCTACTCTAGAGAACATGGCTGGTCACGCGTATACCCAATTTTTCGGTTTGTGTGGTTTCTCTCCTCCCAACAGAGCTTTTACCACACTCAAGAATTTGTTTTCTTCGTGTAGACTTTTTTTTTTTTATAATTTAATTATATCCTACAAATAATTACCTTATCTTATAATAAGAAATCAAAACATAATATTTAATAGTTAAAAATATACTTTTGATCCCTTTATGTTTATCTAAATTTCTAGTCCGGTCATTTATGTTTTTTTCTCACTTTCCCCTTTATGTTTCAAATTCGTAACACAGTAATTACCCTTTTATATTTGTCAAAAAATTACATTCTTATTACCTCTTCTAGTCCTTTATGTTTTTGAGTAGTTTCAAATTGGTCCCCTATCATTTTAGTAAGTTTCAAATCGATATCTTATCATTTTTTAGAATTTAGGTTGGACCTAACTCAACCCTACAAAACCGACTTGTAAGGTGAGGGATGTCTTCCATTTATATACTATTTTCTAGTCATATCACATCGATCATTGAGACTCTTAACGATTTTAAATGACCAAAAATTCTAGCCTCTTGAATCAATTCAAAGAAATAACAACTTTGTTATAAAATTAATAAAAGAGTTACTTTGTTACAAATTTGAAAACAAAGGACCAAAGTGAAAAAATATTAAAGGACCAAACTGAAAATTTAGATAAACATAAAGAACCAAAAGTGCATTATTTCCTATTTATTTATTTATTATTATTATTATATAGTTTGGGGACTACTCATAAAACTTTGGGAAATATTTTTTTAGAGATTACTTATTATTTTTATATAGTTTGAGGATAAATATGAGTGAAAATAGTGTTAGTTTTAGGACTAATTAAATTGAAGATTTACTTTAATTTATAAAAATTACAAATTAAACAAATTGAGACATGTTTCCTTTTGATAAAATATATACTTTTTAGGCCTTATAGGTAGATTCACCCTTGGACTGGCTCTGGAAATTATTAAATATTATTATTGGGAAGACACTTTCTTTGAATCAACAAAATATTTTGTTGTTTATATTTTTTAATTAATAACATAAAATAATGTAGATGTACATTTGAAAACTCGATAACCCTGAAATTGAGACTTCACTAAAAAGTTCACCCAACTTTTGCACACTGATTGCAACTGTACTCTAGAAATTAATCTCATTGTATGTCACGTTCCATTATAATCGATCTTTTGTTAAGGTTCACAGAGATCAATTTGGGGGAAATTCACTTGTGTATTGATTATGACCAAAAGGTCTATATATGAAGTACAGTAGATCTCAGTTACAGAGTAAAACAGAAAGACTAACTTCTATCTAACTGTATAACCGAGAGCTAACTAATTTCACAAGTGCAATTACTAAACTACCCCCTCTACATCTTTATGCGGTATCTTTTTATCACCGGTAGCTACCTATAAAGTGTCTTAACACTTTCAAATGAAAAATTAATTTATGCTCGTACTTAGATAGTTAAGTTCAAATTTCACACCAGCCAACACCAAATTTGTCTACTGCGAGAATTAAACCCTAGAACATCGGGTCGACATCTCGTGTCTTAGGGTAGATTAAGTCACCGATGAATGGTGTTGGTCGATCTTTATGTAGTTTGCTCAATATTTAAAAAACAAAAGCAAAACAAAACAAAACATAAAAGATTTGTTAGACGCCACTTGATAAACTTAGCTAATAATGTTTCTACTAACAAAAATGTTATGTGGACAAAAATTTCAGACAAAAACAGACAAACACTAATTTTGTATAACACACAACCAAGTTTTTAGACTATTTAAATAAACTCGCTTTTTCACGGTTTTAGGCGTATAAAAACTTGGTTAATTGATCACTTTGTTAAATGGTCAAAAAACTTGGTTAATTGGTATTGTAAGTTGGTGTTTGTCTACTTTTTTGTCTAAATTTTTTGTTTGTATAACATTGTTGTTCTACTAATCCGTGCTTAGTACGGAGTGATCATCATAATCATAAAACTTTTGTCCAAAAAACAAAATCGTAATCATAATACTAAACAAAAACTCCAACACAATATTGTCGAACCAATTTTTATGCTAAACGATACATCATAAACAATTTAAAAAGCGCACCTAAATATATATAACTATTTTATTAAAACACTTACTAACTAGCTAAGCAATAAGCATGTATATATGTGCACTAAAAAGGGATTCTAAAAGAAAAGGTGAGATAGAGTATCACGTGTGTGATTCCTTTGCTGTTAACAATTTGCATTGTATTTGTACAATGTTGTTCCTTTTGGGTGTCTTTTCAATTTAGATCATGATCAAGGTTTTAAGATTGTTGTGGGGTCATATTAAGAGTATTTTAATTCATCTAATTTATCTTTCGGTTTAAATTGTTTAATATAGATAGGTTTATGTTGTGGCATGCCTAGAGTTTCTAGAAAACCATTTCTTTGATTTGATAATCTTCTTCCCTTTCTCTTTGAACTTTACTGCTATAAATTAAATTTTGATTTATTGTAATTTGGTGTCATCACTCAATTCTAAGCAGACAATCCACGACACACCCCACTAAATTTAATTAGCTTGATATTTATGTGAGTTGGATATTCACTAAGTGCATGAAGCTAAAATAAATGACTTGATCATCTTTTCGGATCATTGTCGACTATTCTTTGCGAGAGTGTCCCAAACACTTTCAATGAAAGACTAATTCTACTCGTGTTTAGAGTCAAATTTCGTACAAAAACTAAACCAAAGTTGTCACTACGAGAATCGAACTCGAAAAACACTAAGTCGACCTTCGTGTCTCGGGATAGATTAACTCACTAGGCCAAAGGTGTTGATTGCTTGATCATCTTTGGTTGATCACATGGGTGAGAGTAGAAATGACGCAACATCCTAATTATATTGAATACAAGATTCTCTTGAATGGAAAATCATCGGAGCTTGATCTTAAAAAAAAATTCATGGATATGGGAGTTCTGTGATTGCTTCTTTTCTTCTTCTTTTTTTAAGAAAAAAAGAAGATACATATCGTTGAAGATTCATCATGTTGCGTATCATAAGTCATGACTGAGTTTGATCTTGCCATGCACTAGCCATTCAAGCAACAAAATTGGTCGTTCCAAATAATCATTTTCGTAATGACCGGTACTTAGTTACATACAACTAGCTCTACGACCCGTCCGATTGACGGGTTAGCTAACAATTTGTTAAAGAGTAAACCTCTAAAGAAAAGAAACATAAGAACAACAGTAATTAACAACATCAAACAAAATCTAAATACTTTTTTTGACTAAACAAATTCTAAGTATTAGAAAGACATCACATTTAAAGACAAAAGTCACACATATTAGATCAAGTCATAACACAAACAGCTTAAAGTTGGAGCATAAACAATGCGTAATCACACATATTAGATGCAGTCATAACACAATCAGTTTAAAGTTGTAAAATAAACAAGAACCTATAATAACATTATATATCCATATTCATCAAATGTAACCATAAAAACTTAACACATAATATTGTCTTACCGGTTCGAGGGATTAGTCTCTAGAGATTGATTTAAAAGTAAATATCAATTTAATTATGCTTCTAATACTTCCTGATGCGAAATTATCTAAATAAAGAAGAAAATACCAATTTGGACATGTAATTTTTCAAGATTCTAAAGTCTTTTAAAACACACTGCCTAGAATCACACTTTATGTATTTTGGCACCAAATTGTTTTTCCATCAAATAAATTATTGACGAACGAAGTATTTGAATAGTTAAAAAAAATTGAATACTAAAGTAACCCAAAATATACTATCTAACATTTTATGTTACGCGTTTTGGTACAAAATAATTTATCCCCATCAAGTACACTTGAGCACACTATTTAACATCCAACTTTAAAATATAAAAATATAAAAAAAATGTAGATTAGTCTTCGGTAAAACTCTGTTGGGAGGATATAACCACACACGCCGACAAAACCGAGTACTCGTGGGCAGCCAACTTTCCCGATGTACATTAGTCATCGATAAAGCCGATGAAAACTACACACTAATAAGATGGTAACAATAAAAAGTAAAAGAAAGAGAGAAGAAAAACCAAAGTGAAAGAAAAAAAACCAAGTACGTGTGGGTTAAAAATCTATTGACATGTGTGGTTTTCCCAAATAATAGTATCAGAGCTAATGGATTGGGGTGGCTAGCTCAAATCCAATGGTGTGACCATGTGAGTGGCTCAGAAAAGTACTGAAGTTCAACGAGTTTGGTGGTGGATCCATGTGGAATCCTTGTAACGAAAGTCTCATGGCAATATGGAAGTTAGGTGGCGTGTCCCGTTGGTTGTCACTAACGGCAATACAAGTACGTGTGAAGTGTCATCATTCAATACTCTAATATGAACGTTAAGATCAGAACTATGGTGAGGAGCTAGCACATTCAAGTCTGTTGGTTCAACGTGAGTTTGTAAAATGTACAAGTGGAGGTGCTTCGTCTTGCATTAAAAAATGTAAAGAGCATCTGCTACTCAAGAGGTAAGTGATGATCGTGATCGTCTGGGTCAAAATAATTAAAAAGTATTAAAATATAGTATCAAGGTAAGTTAACCTTGGTCGTCTCACAAGGATCTCTAATACTAAGATTACCAAAATCAAGAACAAAGTTAACAATAAAACAGGGGGTTTTGATGAAAACGATTTCAATTTGAGGGGTTTAACAATTTAAAGAGACAATCGATCCACCGTTTTAAGTGTGCGTCTTGGATTTATCATCGATTCCAAAATAATCGTTCAAGACTCGCTCAATGTTTTAGTTCTTGATTGATAATAAACTAATCAAGCAAGCGTCAATTAGTTTATCACGAATTCACACCGCTTTAAAGCAAGCATCAAAACAGTGTGTTCAATCAATCGTGATAGTGAACAAGCGCCACAAAACACAATTGATATCATAACTGAATTCAACCAATCCTCTATCAATTCCTACTCGAATTAAATAAAACAAGCGATTAAATAACTCGAATAGTTAAGAGTTGCGAAAACAAATTCACATATAAACAAGCGTCATACATAAACGATTCGCATATTGCAAGTAAACCGAATTTGGGTAATTAAGCATCACACAAGGACGGAAATTGCAAACAAAGAATTCAAATATGGAATTGATAGAGAAGAAAGATCTGAAAACTACGAACGAAATAAACAAAATAACATTAGACACCGAACCTCAAAATCAGTGAACGATGTGACCTTTCACCGATGAATCGACTTAAGAGTTTAGGCTTCCATGGAGGTTAGGGCATAAACATAAAATTGAAAGTAGGAATGAGTAAGATGGTAAAAGACGGCTGCTCCAGCCAAGTCTATAAGACTAAAACGAAAAACCTAATCCCTTAATGGGTTCTGGGATAAAAGCCCGTTAACAAACTAATATCTGGCCCGAAACCCGTTTTACATTAAACTGCTTCGGTATTTTGCCGTTTTGGCCTTCAAAACTTCCGAATTGGGTTTCGAGTTCAACAGAAGATTTGTAGCTCTGTTCCTTAGCTTTCCAACGCATTCTTGCACGCCTCAATCGGATAACCTTAGCCAAAGTTATGGTCTGCAGAGTAGACCAGGGTCAATATGCAATAAAAATAAGAATTAAGTAATAAATTGTTATACTGCTCCAATAAGACCCAAAGTCTAGAAATGTGCTAAGACTCAAAAATTAGGTACAGAGAACAATTAAAATCACCAAGTGAAAATCTATAACGAGTGCATTAGAATGCACTGATCAGTAAGTCATGAGAATGGAAAGCAAATGTGGAAAAAGTGAAGATGGTGTGAAAGTTTGAAAGTTTTAATTAAGTGAGAATATGTTGGGAACCAATTGAAATTTCCAAGTAAATGCAAGTGAGTGAAAATTTAATAGGTACATTTCATAAGGTGAATAAATGTATCTAGAATCTTAAAAATGTAAGACAATTAATGTCCACTAAGTTAGATACGTGAATGAAAGTCATGCTCTCTCTTATAAATAGAGACTTATGAAGAGGTCAAACATCCCCATCTTGGGTGATCATATGAAGAGTGAAGCGTCCCTATCTTGGGTGATCATATAGAGAGTTAAACAATCTCCAACCATGTCTTAGTGAGAAGAGGGTGTCAATGGTCATTTGTTGTGTGAGATGTTAGTGTTATCTTTTCTTGTAACTCTAAGAGTGAGAGTCGTGCCAAGGGTACGATAGCAACATTTCATTGTATCACTAGCTAGGGCTGGCCCAACGCCCAAGTAGTCCAAGCTAGGGTTTTAGGCCTCAATAAAATTACTTTTTATCAAAGAAAATGCCTCCTAATTTTTTTTTGCGTACTTTGATTTCTATAAAAATTAGAGTAAACACTCAATTTAGTCCCTAAACTTACACCATTTCTTCTTTTTGGTTCCTAAACTACATGAAAATAATTAGTTCCTAAAATTTGTGAAATCCATCATATTAGTCCCTGAAGTTTTATTTCAATCCTTAAAATTTTGTGAAATCGATCTCATTAGTCTCTGTACCTGACTTGGGCACCTCTTGGTATTTACAAGGGAATTGATGTCCTAGATTAGGGCTACTAGATTTTTGGGTGTTTGTTTTCGTACCCCCCTCATTCCCTACCACACCCCCATTTTTCCATAAATGCCAATAATACCCCTGCCTTTTTTTTAAAAAAAAAAAAAAATTTTTCGGAATTACCTCAAAATAAGGTAATTCCGGTTCAAAAAAAATTAAAATTTCGGAATTACCTCTAAAAAGGTAATTCTGTTCATAATCATGAAAAATTTCGGAATTACCTCTAAAAAAGGTAATTCCGAAATTTTAATTTTTTTTTTTTTAAAAGTTTATATTTTGGTCTTAAACGCGTTTTATTGGAAATATGATACGAACGATTTACGATTTAATAACAATACGTCAAAATATTAGAATGACCAACATAAAATAGGAGTACAAATACAATTATGGGTCCAAAATGTCTAAAAATGACTGAAAATAAGCACGTGAAGTAGGTGAACGGGTGACATCTAGGGCATCCCGGGCCAATCCAGGACGGGCAGTGCGTATATATACGATTTGTTTTAATTTTTATTACTAAAAGGCTACTAAAAATAGTCAAAACTACTCTAAAAAAATATAAAAACACCACTAAAAATCTAACAAAACCAAAATAAGGCTATACAAATTTTTTTAGATTTTTGGAGACTATGAAAAATTAAAAAAATCGTAAAAATAGTAAACGATGATGAATTTGGGATTTTGAGGCCGTAGTCCCGTAAGAAGTCCCTTCTAAGGAGTCTTGATTCTTGATTTTTTCGCTTCTAATGGTGTGGTTTCATTCTGATCGTAGTATGTTGTCAAAAACCGATTTTTTAGCCTAAATTATTCGTTCGAAATAAAAAAAATTTAATTTTGAATTACCTCGAAATAGGTAATTAGGTTCATAAATGTGAACCAGGAATTACCTCTCATTCTGAGTAATTCAAAATTCTTTCGAATTAGAGGTAATTCCGAAATTCCAAAATTTTTTTTTTTTTTTAACAAAACCATGTAATTATTGGGAAAAAGTAGGGGTATTTTTGTCCAATTGGGAAATTATGGGGGTGTGGTAGAGAATTTGGGGGGTACGAGAAATAAAGGCCTAGATTTTTTAGTCTTTTGTCGGCCTTATAGTGTTGATTGTGCTCTAGTATGAGCCGGTGAGGGTCTGACATGTACTCCTTCCTTGTCTTTCATCACAGACGAATCCTAATAGATACAACTTATGTACACTGGCGCGGTGTGGACGTTTGTCTCCCCGTGCTAGATTGGTCTTTTGGCTCTCCTCAGAGTCTCTCTGTAATGAATTGTTCCTGCTTTAGATTTAGTCTCCCATATTTTGGCAATAACAGTATTAATAAAACAATTTGATAGGGGAATACTGAGACAAGCACTTACACAATCTACATCAAAAACTTTAAGACACCTAAGATCTTAGTGCAAGCTAGCCAAGCTAATTAATTGTTGATCTGATCCTCAATGTGTTAGCTGTTTCCTACAACAGTTTAGCTATGATGTCTTGTTTTATTTGGACAATAATGATATCCTCAAGAAACTACGTTATTAATTTATTATAGAGCTCCCACCCATACCTTTTCCATCTATACTCACTTAACACTGAATTGATTTGATATTAGTGAGCTCAATTCAACAAGAGCACTCTTGCTGTATTTGACCACATCTAATACAGAACCCTTTTCTCCATTGAATCAAACTTTTTGACTAAAGGTGAATGATAGGACTATGCAACATGGACGGTCAACTAGTCAACCTTTGCATTATTCTTTACCTTTTCCTATTTTAAACTTGTTATTCACACGCTTGGGTAGGCTTACATAGCTATCATATCATACTGTCCATAATCCATCATCCCATATACCTGACCTAATTTGATTTTAGGGTCTATTTAGTAGGAGGATTTTGGAGAGTTTTAGGGTTGGTTTGGTGGTATCTTTTGTCATTCCAGTGTCTGTTGAGTCGGGATATGATAACTTAGTCCATCATTTATCCTATCCTGTCTCTCTAGTTAAAAAAAAATTCATGAGTTTGAGCTGGGTTAGAAACCAGCAGGATAGGATAAAAAAATGATTTATTCATTAATTTACCCTTCTAAATATATTTTAGATATAAAAATCTGAAATCTATTATAAATAAATAAATTTTTCAAAAAACATAAGTAAAAAAAAATGTTGAATGAAAAATTAAAGATCAAAATGAAATAATCTAAATTACTTAATAAGGGGTAATTTAGTCTTTTCGTATAATCTAAAATGAAATAATCTATTGAAATTAAAATATTTAAAAAAAGTGATAAAAAAATATTATTAAAAAATATATAAATAGGAAATTAATTTAATGAGTAGTGCTAAGGATTACGAAAGATTACAACAAAACTTTTTGAAAAATAGTTAATCAACAATTACAAATACGAGAGAGAGAGGGAGGGAGGGAGGAGAGAGAGAGAGATCCCGCAGTTAAAAATACTTTCATGCAATTTCTTTCTACTTTTCTTCGTAAATTTATCATGTTGCTTAATTTTATCAATAATTTGTTAATATGTCAAAAAAAATGATTTTTTTAATAATTGTATAAAATTACTTCATGACTTGTTTTTAAAAATATTACAAATTATTTTTTAAAAAAAATGCAATTTATTGGAAAAGACAATTTTGTTATATATAACATAGGATATGACAAAATATCCTATGCATAAGCTTTTGTCCTTTAAACTCTCTTATATATATATATATATATATATATATATATATATATATATATATATATATATATATATATATATATATATATATATTGAGATTTGTATAAATTTGAAGAAACAATACGATAGATGATCATATATAACATTAAAATAACTCTTTATTTGTTTTTAGAAACCTTTTATATTTTCTTAATTTTGAAGACAAAAAAGTCGCCCCTAATACCGTAAAGATTCAGTTTGATTTACAAACAGATAAGTACTGGATTGGACAGTACATGACAACTTTTTGCCACTACAAAAAAACAGGCAATTAGCGAGGGAAATTGTGAGGGAAAATAAGTCCCTCGCAAAAGCAAGAATTAGCGACAGAATTAGCCAGGGAAAAAGAGTCCTCGCAAAATTGGAAATTAGCGACAGAAATATGACAATTAGCGACGGAACTTCGGTCGCTAAATGCAAGGCGCCAATTTCAAACTGAGTTGCACGATTTTCAAGGTACTTAGCGACGGAATTATTTAAGTCCCTCGCTAATTGGCAGATGTTTCTGACCGTTGCAGAGCGTTGGAGAACGCGCGGATTAGCGACGGAACTTCGGTCGCTAAATCTGTCGCTACGTGGCACGTTTTTGACCACTGAGACCGTCTTCTCTCACTCTTCTCTCATTCTTTCACTCTTCTCTCTCACCTCACACCACACCACCCAAACCAAAACCCTCTTCTCTCATTTCCACCACCACACAACCACCACCACCACCACCCACGCCCCCCACTGGAGCTCCTATTCATCTCCTCATGCCATCTGCCTATCTGCTCTCTCTCTCTCTCCTTTCACTCTCTTCTTCTCTCCACCTTCTTCCACCACACCACCCAAACCTAAACCCTCTTCTCTCATTTCCACCACCACCCACGAAACCACCACCACCAAAGCTCCTATTTATCTCCTCTCTAGCTCTCTCTCTTACTTTTTCTCATTTCCCTCTTACTCTCTCCACCTTCTTCCACCATGTAACACTTCAAATCTACCCGTTCGTTTTATTAAAATCAGAGTGCGAAAATTTTAGAAACCAAGCATGCAATGGAGTGTCACATTCGACATTTAAAATCCAAACAACGTTAAGTTCAATTCAAAAAATGCAATAAAACAACTAAGTAAGACAGTGTTCATCCCCTCCCCGAGTGTTACGTATCAGAGACGACACCGACTCAGCTGACGAAGGTAGACAAGTCTTCACTCACTATCACCTGCACGTTACCCACATAGGGGTAACATTCTAACAGAAGGGGTGAGTCTCTAACAGTATAAAGGCATGTATGATAAGCAGTATACTAGAGTTCAGGTAACTATAACTACCACATCATCACACAACAACATCATTAACAACAACATCATTAGCAACAACAACATTAACTACAACATCATTAACAACAACATCATTAACAACAACATCATCAATGTCAATCACCCAAGGGAAATCATCAATGTAATGAATGGGGGAATGAAATGCAACTCACACCGAAGGGCATATGCATGTGGTACCATCACCGAAAAATAGTCATCTTGTGGCGTCATCATCAACATTGAGCATAGCTCCATCACCGGAATATGCACATGAATGCATGCGACACCATGAACAACAGTCATACATCATGCAACAACAACACCATCATCGTTAAGTGGTCACATTTGACCCAACAACACCATCATCAATCAAGTGGTCAAATTTGACCCATCGTCTATCACCGTAGTTAATACAACACATCAAATATAGCATTCGTAGCTAACACCAATTTCCCCAAACCCACCATCACCTAAGACACCAATTAGTTTACGCAACAGCCTGCCCGGGGCGCGCACAAACACAAAACTGGCGCCTAGGGGCAACACAGCACAAGTGCTGAATTCCTACAAACCGGTGCACCTACTTCGCCGGCGAATAATTAAAATAGCATACGACATCGGATTTCAACAAAAGACCACTCATTGGAAAGCTCTCTGAGTGTAGTTTCTACCTATGATTTTCGTCTTTCAAAATAAGTATCCAGTTGGTACAGTTTTTCAAAACACTACACTGAGGTACCAAAATCGGACAGAACTCTTTACCCAACTTGCAACCAAATTTTCTTTCTGATTTCTTAATGAAATTTCGTGAAACCAGTTCCTATTCGTAGAGAATTAAGTCTACTTTTTAATGAAACAAGAATCATTCAAAACAGAGTTCAATTGAGAACACAAAACCTGCAAAAACCGAACCTACTCACAGTTTGATTCCAGAAATTTGACCTAACTTTGGAGACTCATAACTCGAGCTACACAACTCCAAATTGAACGAAATCAGTGCCAAAACGACCGGCCTTAAGTCTATTTTCAAAAACAATCAGCCACACAATTTTTGGATCAACCAAACCGTACCAGTTTCAGAAAGACCGAAACAGTGTCCAAAAACGCACAAAAACCATAAGCAAGTAAAACTCATCATGATCAATCACCAAAACCAATTATAATCATCACAAATACAATCAAAATCATCAAATAGCACATCAAACATAATCAAATCACCTACGGTGCATCAATTCACCATCCAATCATACACAAGTCATTAACACCAAAACGAAATTAGACACCACATATATACATGCAAGAATCATTCAATCATATTATCAAACACCTAACATGCATTATAGTTCCTAATCTCCCACATACACCTCATCATACAACCCATTATAATATTAGAACCCACTCTTACCTCGGAATTCGTCGAATAAGGAACTCTCCCACGAACTCTAAGAAAAACCACCGCAACTAGCTTCCTCTTCTTCTCTTTCTCTTCTCTTGTGCGCCTCACTCTCCTCTCTTCTTCTCCTCTCACTTGCTTCCTCCTCTCTCTTTTCTTTCTTTCTTTTCTTTTTGCTCTCCAAAATGAGCAATTGGCTCTAACCCTAGTGCTTATATCATTGGGCCCTTGGGTCATGGGCCTCTTCCTACCACTTAAATAGTTACTAACACCACCTCTTTCTACCACCTACTTAATTTCTAAACACCACATTTTTCTACCACTTCTTAATTACTAAACACCACCACCTTTTTCTACCACTTACTTAATTACTAAACACCACCTTTTTCTACCACTTACTTAATTACTAAACACTACCCCAGGATTTAAAAGAAGTACCCCATTATTATTTTAATCACTATACCTATACAATACCTAAACAATCTAATTAAATAAATAATTGAATTATTTGGGGCGTTACACACCACACCACCACCACCTCTTCTTTTTTTGATTTTCAATTTTTTATGATATTGTTTTAATTTTAATTTTTTATTGAATTTGTTTTAATTTATTTTTTCCTTGAAATTGAAATTGGTTAGATTGGATTTTGGTGTTTGAAGTTTCACAACCGCACCGGAGTGCGCATCATCACCAACCACCGCACCGGACGTCAATCTCATAGCGGTTAGTTTTTAAAATAAATTTGTTGTTATGTATTAGAATTGAGAATTGTTGTGAGTTATAATTAAGTATTAGGATTAATTGTTGTTGTGCAATGTGAGTTGAATTGAGTGTGACATGTGAGTTAAAATTTGTTGTTATTGTTAAAATAAACTTGTTGTTTTAAAGGTTGTAGGATTGAGTGTGAATTGTAAGTTATAATTGAGTATTAGGATTAATTGTTCTTGTGAAATGTTAGTTGAATTGAGTGTGAAAAGTGAGTTAAAATTTACTTGTTGTTTTAAAGGTTGTAGGATTCAGTGTGAGATGTGAGTTATAAATGAGTGAATGTTGTTTGGGAAACTATATTGTTAGAGATGATTGTTGTTAGAAATTGAAAATTGTGTATATTGTTAATTGTGTTAAGTTGTTGAAATTGAAATTGAAAAATGTATGTTTTTAGAGCAAAACTTAAATAGAGATGTTAATTGAAAAGTGTATTATTTTAGAGTTGTTAATTGAAAAGTGTTTAAGTGTTTTTTGGATGAACCCTAGGTTAGATGACTGTGTGTTGTTGATGGAAAAGGGTGAGGTGTTGTCCCTCACCCCCATATTTTGCTCGAAATCATCTCCATTATTGCGAGACAGTACTAACAACTGTGTAAGGTTGGAGTTCAAATAACTTCATTCACTACTTGGATGGAAAAGGGTTTTATGTTGTCCTTGACCCCCAAATTCACTCGAAATCATCTCCACTCATGATGATATCGATGCCACTAACTTGATATATGTTATTGGGAATGTTATGGGAATGTAACACGTTTTTAAAATGTGTGTAGATGAATTGGTATCAATTGAATCATGATTGGGTGTATGATCGGTTATATTCGAGAAGAGCGGGTTTGAAGGAATCTTTTGTTGTTGGGGTTGAACAGTTTCTTGTGGTAGCGTGGCAACATGATTTGGCTAAAGAGGAAAATGGGGTTAGATGTCCATGTTTAAAATGCGACGGTGTACCTATTAGGAGGAGGCTCTGACCCACCAAGACAAGATAAAGGGAAGGGAATAGCAAAAAGGTCTCCCAAGAGGAGGCGTAATCGTAGTAGAAATAATGAGGTGGTACTTAATATTGGAAATATGAGGTCGAATACATTTGTTGGTCCACCCCTGACTACCACCTCGGATGTCCCACCAGCCCATTCTCCATCGGGCCCCAATTGGTTTCATATTCCCTCACATGGACATATGCCACCTCCTGGGTATACAACTGGGCATATGCCACCTCCTGGGTATATATACAACTGGGCATATGCCACCTCCTAGGTATACAGCTCCGTATATGCCACCTCCTGGGTATACAACTCCGTATACAGCTGAACTCTTCCCCCACCTCCTGGGTATACAGCTGGGCATATGCCACCTGAGCATATAGGCACATCGACTGAGCATATAGGTAGCATATTGGCACATCGACAGAATTACCTATTCCCACACCGGAGGATGATCATGTTGGTGGTGATGGTGCTAATGAGCCGGAAGTGGAGGTGGTTGATGACGAGAGAGTGAAGGTGGTTTATATCAACAACCAGAAGCTCTATATCATTTATCCATATGGTAACACGTAAGTATTATATTGGTTGGATTTTTTTAATTTAAGTTAATTATGCAACAACTTATATATATATATATATATATATATATATATATATATATATATATATATATATATATATATATATATATATATATATATATATATATATTTGATTGTTTGATATCTTTTTCATTATGTAGGCTTGTTCCATTGGTGAAGCGACTTCATCAAGCATCACACATGTGATCCAGAAGAAATATTTTCAAACTTACCATAAAAAGTGGAGTAAAGTTAGTGAGAAAGAGAAGGGAGAGCTGTTGGATTTTTTTAAGGTAAATGTCAATTATGTCATTATGTACCTATATATATTGTTAGTTTTAATTTAATGTTTGGTAATGTTTAATATTATTACTAATACATACTTTCATTATGCTTAATACAGAACAAAGTGACATGGTACCAAGAGTATGATGAAGAAGTCCGGAGATGTTTTTTTCTGAGGATCGGTAGTCAATTGTCGGATATGTTGTATAAGTTGAGGCGTGGAAATGTGAGGCCTCCTTACATGGGTGAAAATGTTTGGAATGCCTTCAAGGCACATTGGGAAACAGAGACGTTCAAGCATAATTCTGAAAAGGCGACGAGAATAAAAACTTCGAGAAAAGGGTGGCTTGCTTAACTGTGTTGGGTCCATAAGCCAGGCTCAACATGCTATTCGATTGGTAAATTATTTTAAATATCTGTGTGTGTTTTTACATTAGTTAATTAGTTAGCAAATGTTGAAAATGTTTTTCATTTTACAGAGTAAGAAGTTAGGACGCCCTATCACTACTGCTGAGCTTCACAGGGCCACCCATGTAAGGAATGGTACTCAAGGTCAATATGTTGAGGAGCGCACGAGGGTTACTCAAGTAAATACACAACTTGAATTGTATTATATATACATATGTTGCTTTGTTAAAATGAATGGAACACTAGTTATGCTATGTTTTGTGGTTATACAAAACAGAAGGCACATACTCAGGAGATGGGTTCGGCGACTCGGGGACTGGAACTCAAACACACGGTCAACTTACTTACGAGTTGATAGTTCATGTCGAATGCACATTGGGAGAAAGTAGCGAGTTGGAACAAGTGGTCGCTTTGTATGGTGCGGGGCCCTTGGCTCCATTAATGACCCCGTCTAGTGTTGACCCAGTGAGAGCTTCTAGAAGACGAAGACTATTTCCTACTCAATCGATTCGGAGAGAGCGGTTTAGGAAGATGGAGGAGGAGTCGCATGCTACGCAGCAGGTCGCTGCGAGAGAGTGAGATGCAAAAGCCGGAGTGGCGGCAAATGATGGAGATTCAAAAGCAAGAGTGGCGAAAGAAAGATGGAGAATGACATGAAGAGGGTGATAGAGCTTCTTGATCTAAGGAGAGTATGTCTCGACTGCTTGCAGAAACTTGGGAAGTCGGCTAAATGCGAGTATTGAGTTTTTGAGGGGTCTGAGGAGTTGATGACGGGTCCTTTTAGTACTGTTTGTATTATTTGTTTTACATTTGAGTATTTTGTTTTGGCATTTCAGTATTTTGTGTTGTACTGACATTTGATTTTACGTCGTGTTGATTCGGATTCTGACATTTCAGTATTTTGTTCTAACGAAACATTTTAGAAATGTTTGATTTATATTGATTTAGGTATTTGATGTTTTATTATTTATTAATAAATAAGCAGGTTTTTAAAAAAAAATATTTTTTTTGGACTTTAGCGAGGGAATTAGTGAGGGAATTATTGAGGGACGTGCAAACACGTGGCAGTCACCAATGGGATGTGCAGTCGTGGCAGTTAGCGACGGAATATGTGTCCCTCGCTAATTAGCGAGAGAATTAGCGAGGGAATTGGCCGTGGATAATTAGCGAGAGAATTAGCGAGGGTATTGGCCGTGGATAATTAGCGACCGAACACTATTTCTCTCGCTAATTGCCATTAGCGATGAGGTAATTAGCGACCGAACTGGTCCCTCGCTAATGGCAATTAGCGACGGAATTGACCCTTTTAGCCACCGATATTTCCCTCGCTAAACTCAATATTTTTTGTAGTGTGCCCTGTACACTGTTTGGGGAACAATAAAGTCGGCCATCCACCAGTGCAGCCTGTGTTACTGCAGAGGGCCAGCCTAATCCAAACTTTTTAGGAGCCCCATTTATATAAGTTTATATATTACTTAAAATACATTTAATTACCTAATGATCCATTCATTCGGTTCAACTACGTATTGATGCTTATATTTATATTTATCGTAGGGAGGATGTGGTAACTACAATTGTCAATATGATTTTTCTTGTTCGATGGTTCGGCTTGCAAACATTGGTTGTCACTTGTTCTAGTATTGGAATGGGGGCATGTCCAGATTAGTCTCAGCTAGTAGATCAAGAGCATATATACGTTGGCAAATAGAGATACCAGTAGAGGATCGAGCCACTTCAATGCCAAGAAAGTATCTCAAAAACCCTAAGTCTTTGATTTTAAAGGCAACATTCAGTTTTGCTTTCACTAGTGTAATCTCATTAATGTCAGTCACAACTAAAATCAAGTCATCAACATATAAAAGTAGAACTGTGAAGTTTAATTTCCATCATGAGACTTGGTAAACAAAGAATGATTAGATTGTGATTGGCCATAACCAAGAGAAATAAGAAAACATGATAATTTGGAAAACCATTGTTTACTGGCTTGTTTAAGTCTATATAAAGATTTCAACAATTTGCATACTTGGTTTGGAGAGAGAGAAGTGTACCCCATGTATACCTTTTCATCTAGGTCACCATGTAAAAAATCATTGTTCACGTCCAATTGTTGAAGATGCCAAGATTGACATGCTGCAATGGCTAGTAACAATCTGACTGTAGTCATCTTGGCTACGAGTGAGAAAGTATCGAAGTAGTCAATACCCTTAGTTTGAGTATATCCTTTGACCACCAATCGAGCCTTGTACCTTTCTATAGACCCATATCAGCCTTACACTTAATCTTATATACCCACTTGCACCCAATTGTGTTCTTGCCAAGAGGAAGGGAAGTTAATTCCAAAGTGTGGTTTTGTTGTAAGGCTTGTAACTCTGAATTCATAGCCTGGTTCCAACATTTTGACTTGGATGCTTGAAGATAAGTAGTTGGCTCAGTTAAAGCACAAATGGAGAGGGAAAATTTCTTGTAGGAAAGCATGAGTTTCTCATAACCAATGACAGACTGAATGGGATATGGAGTGTTTGTGTTTGTGACAGTGTTGTTGCAGAGATAGTCATTGAAACGTATAGGAGGTCTATGAGTACGAGCGGGTCTCTGTGATGTTATAGTTGGTACAGGGTCTAGTATAGTAAGTGGTGTAGCAGCTGGTTGTGGGGAATGAACAATGTTTTCTTTGTTAACTAAAGGAGGTGTGGTGTATGTGTTTGAGTTGTCTGGATCAAAGGTAATAAAGTCATATGTATTTGAGTTGGGGATGGGGTTTGATGTGTATTGGTGAGAAGGATGTGTGGGAATGTGTTTCCTTCGGCGCCGTAATTTTTCCATTGATGAACTTAATATTGTTCTTGTAAGAAGAGCTCACTTCATTTTCTTGCTCCAGGTGTCATAGTCGTTCCCATTCATTGGAGGAGATACGAGAATCACACCTGGATTTTCAGCTCGGTGAAGGTAATATGGACTCGTCAGCGTGAGCGCAAAGTCTTTCTATTGTCTGTCATTGTCGCGTGGTTCTTCGCTGACATTTATCAGAACACGGTAATTGTTCTTTTTGCTTCAAAGACCTAATCATCATTTCAATAAATAAACATAAATGGTGGTAACAAAACTGAGTACTCCCTCCGTTCCAAATCTTTTGATGTTTTATTAAATGCACATGGAATAAGAAAACAATAATTACATAAGATATACTCAAAAATACCCTCATTTAATATCCTGTTCTCCACAACTTTACTTTGGTAAATGCATTCTCCACAATTAATACAACTATAATTATTAAGGACAAAGTTGGAAGAAAATAGTTAAAAGAGCATTGGGTTTATAAAACATCAAAAGTTTTGGAACAAAATTTAAAGACTAAAACATCAAAAGATTAAGAACGGAAGGAGTAATAAATTGGCATTAAAGAATAACATTCCTAAGTTGGGGGTGGGGATCCTCTCCATTTCTCAAAAGAAATGGACGGTCCATTAAATTAAGTTTTGGGTGTATAAAATATATAAATGCCTAATATATATCTTTTATTTTAGGAATGTGTGTATTAATACATTCAAAATTTAGGCAATGGATCTCTCCATTTATTTTGAGAAATTGAAAAGATCTCAACCCCCTACGTTGTTATTATTATAAGCATTGTTGATTATAAAAATGAGGGTCTTACCGAATATACTAATAATAATCTCCCTACCTGAAAAAGAAAAATACTAATAATCTTCATAAAACCTTCAAGAGTGTTTGGATGAAATGGTTTGGGTCTCTTTCAGCTTAACTAAGATCTTTGGGTTTTGGGAATGTCTTTGCGGCGTTAAAACTCTTGAGGAGAGTTTTGTCACCCATTATGGTCCTACTTTCATTTCGAGAGATTAATCCCTCTGATTCTTGTATGAGAGGATACCCATTTATCACCAAACAAATATATATATATATATATATATATATATATATATATATATATATATATATATATATATATATATATATATATATATTTTAAGAATGTGTGTATTAATACATTCAAAACTTAGGCAATGGACCTCTCCATTTCTTTTGAGAAATTGAGAGGATCTCAACCCCCTACGTTGTTATTATTATAAGCATTGTTGATTATAAAAATGAGGGTCTTACCGAATATACTAATAATAATCTCCCTACCTGAAAAAGAAAAATACTAATAATCTTCATAAAACCTCCAAGAGTGCTTGGATGAAATGGTTTGGGTCTCTTTCAGCTTAACTAAGGTGTTGGGTTTTGAGAATGTTGCAGCGTTAAAACTCTTGAGGGAGAGTTTTGTCGCCCATTATGGTCCTACTCGACTCGAGAGATTAATCCCTACAGTTGCGCACAGAGGATACCCAGTTTATCACCAAACAAATCTTCACACAGCGTATCGAATGAGAACTAGTTTTTACCGTGATAAATGAGAAGTCTTAATTATAACCGTTAAATTAAAATCAACGGTTCAGATTAAGTCATTAATTACAAAATCTTATGTGCTTCATGGCTTCCTTCAAACAACCTCAAGACATATGCTTATCAAAGTAACAAAGAAATCGCTTGAAGATATAATCAAACAAGATCAAGACAGATGGTAAATTATTCATTTGCATCTCAAACAAAAGTAAACAACAAAAAAAGGAGTCAAGTCAAATATGCTATGAAATTTCAATCACATTTTTGTCTGCAAGAAATACGCCTTTACAATAAAAGTCTACTATGAAAATCTCAGAAATTAGGCCACACAGTTCAGAACAATGGTGTATAATGGATAGTATGAAGTATACACATATAACTACTAATTGTCCTACTAAACATATAACTTCGCATGTAAACTTTCACTTAATATTAAAAAGTATATAAAGTCAAGATTGAGAAGAGGTTGTTCCATTTTTCTCCAATTGTCTTTGTCTGGCCCTTTCCATCTTCCTTTTACGCCATTCCTCCAAAGCTGAGAACCACAAATATTACAGGAAAATAAAAACCAATGCCAGTGTAGCTATATCATCACTATGATGAAATTGAAATAGTTAATAATGCTCAATGGAAGAACTTCCTAAATAAATTATTTCCTGACAACAGGGAATTAATGAGCATGTGTATTTTCTGCATTTGTTGCATGTGTTTATAAATAGAAAACAACTAAGATAAGAAAGGTTCATAGGGAGAAAAGATAAAAACCTCTGATGCTGGAAGCATCGTTAAAGGAACGGAAATCCTTTAATCTTTTAGACAGATCGACTGCGGCAGTCTGCTTTGTGTCTTTCTTCTGGGCCGTTTCTGGTTCAGTGTACCCTTCCTGCTCAATCTCTCTCACCTGAAGTAGAAGACACTCAGATTCAAGTAAAATGTATTCCAAAACAAAGCAACTAGGTGTACTATAGAGCTCCCGCCACAACAAATAAGTCCAGCAAAGGAACGGGCTCACTGCCTACCTATATTGTAGGCGGCCATTTGCAAGAGGCTAATCCCGAAAATCAAACCCATTAAGACTCCCCTACCCTTCTAGGCTACAGGTTTTAGGCAATCAGGAGATATGATTACCGTGAACAGCAAGTTACTGTCAATGAAATGTCACGCACGGCAATAAATTATTTCATATACCACTGACCATAAGTGACTTCACAATCAGGGGAAGAAAACTTATGAATTTGGCTGTAACAATAAAAATTTCAGAATTGTATTAGATAAATGAGTTTAAAAAGACACGTCTTAATTCCAGTTAACTCGAGAGAGGCAAACAGAGATTGATAGAGCACGCAAGTCACCAGAAAAATCACTATACAGAAAATTAAGTATAGGGAAATGGCATAGTGTGTAAATATTTTGAAAGAAAATCTCTTAGTCTTCCACCTAGAGGATGAATTGCAAAACCCACAACAAAGTTTAGGTCTGCTTCTGAACTTTCGAAACTAACCATCATTTGCCATAAACATGTATGAATTACATTCGTCAAAATTTATTTGTCCCTCGTTTAGTTAAACTACTACCGGCATCTTGGAAATCCTTCATGTACAATTAACATAGACATAATAAATATAGTGAACAAAAAAACCAATTCTAAACTCACTCTTTTTATCAGCTCCAATGGTAGCATGGCAAGACGAATCTCTTCAGATTCCTTAATGTAACTGAGTTGAGCTGCAATTTAAAATAAAAAACATATCAATGATACAAGCAAGTTGAACAAATACTTCATAGTATATTAGTTTACTATAGTCATTTCATAAGTAAAATCGATGTCATTTATAAGTTTCCTATACCGTCCAGCTTTCAAAAATAGAATGTTTTCATCAGAAACACTGAATTTAATTAATGATACACTTGAGATGAAAATCAATTTTCGATCCTATACATAACAATTAACAGATGAATCCTTTGGGATAAATTATTCAAACAGAGAAATGAAAGGCAAGGTTTGGTATGCAAGCAGCAGAAAAGTGTATTTCCTTGTAGCACAATAAGCACATCAAAACAATTGCTTTTGTAAGATGAAATTCTTTCCTTGCCATCTTATGATCATTCAGTAATCTTCATTTTGTAATAGCATTACGATCTGAACCTGGATTTGGATTCTCTCATGTTATTCTCTCCGATTTTCATCTGTGTTATGAGTGTGACAGATACAGAAAACAATCACACTAGAACCAACCATTAATTGTATAAGGTCCATCAACATTGTTACTGTTTTTTCCTAGTAACATGGGAGTATCCAAATTCTATCTAAAATCCACGTCAAAGAATTCAGACATTAGCAACTAGTTCAAACTTCATCACTTAAGGACCACCCACAAGTTGTTACAACCATTTGCTAAGAGCTAGTAATCAAATTTCATCTGATTTTAACGAATTCACCTTCCAATTTTCACATCACTACTACATTAAACATCTAAGCCATCTCAACCTCATAACCCAAAGGGGTCTAATAACCAGCAAATACAAAAGTAACTTACATTTATTTAAGTTGAAAAATGAAAAAGGCCCAAACCAGAAATTTAGAAGAAAAATAAAAACAATACCATAAACCACAATCTATCAAGCAAATAAAGGGGGAATAACTTCAAAATCATAAGAACTAACAAATTCAGCCCCTTTTCCTCTGAAATCAAATCAGACAAAAAGCCACAAACTTTACCCCAAAAAATCTGACTTTAAGGCATGATCAATGAAACCCATTAACGATTTCAACTGAGAAGTAGAAAATTCTGGAAATTAGAGAGAAGGGGACTAGCCTGAGTTAGAATTAGCGGTGGAGAGCTTGTTGCGGGTGTAGGAAGAAGTGAGGAAGCCATGAAGCAAGAAGATTGCGGTGATAATGTTGATAAAGCAGATAAGGATAGTTGCGCTCTTGAAGGAGAATCTAAGCCTCCACCATTGATGATGAAGCACTTCCATTTGTGGCGTGAAGGAAGCGTTGTTGAGTTCATTTCATTCCTATATTCACGCACGCCGTGGGGCCTCAATCAATTGTATTCTTTGTCCACTATCTCCCTATTGGATTAGAATTTACAAGTTAGGAAATTGGAAAGGAATGTGTTGGCTAATCTTTTTTTTTTTGTTTGACATCCTATAGTTGAATTTTTTTTGTTACAAAAAGTTTTGGTGAGTTGGTCTCCGAGTTTACCTGGGTCAAGAAAGTGGGTCTCACAAACCTTTGAAAACTGAGCGAGATACGTTCTCACGCCGACAGTGGGAGTTCAACTCACGCTCTTGTAGGAATTGAGTCAACCTCTTACCAATTGAGTCAACCTTCATTGGTACATCTATAGTTGAAAATAATAGTAATCTTAATGATTGAAATGATGTTAATGTCCATTTTAAATATTCAAAAATGAGTTTAATTTATATACACATACTGTGTATCAGATTTTACAACCACCACCAATCACAATTCAATGAGTGGTTGGTTCTGGAATCGACTAATTGGTGGTTAACAATTGACTAATTTGTTTTTGGTGATATGTCTACTTTTAATTGGTATATAGTGTAAAAGGTTGATACACCTATTATGTATATAAATTAAACTCTTCAAAAATTAGTTATTTTGACAAAATATTTAGAAGTTAGTTGTATTTTGTTTAAAACATATTTACTCGGAGTTAGAAAAATGCTTGTTTCTGTTAAAAAAAATTGATCTTGTCCTCGGATTTAGTTGTATTTCGTCATTTTCGTCTTGTACTCTTTGGCATTTCCCAAATAAAAAAGGTCTAATTGGTATTTTGGTTTTAAAATCATTTTTTACTTAATGTTTTATTTTAATTAAAATTATTAATTATAAAATTAGTTTCTTATTTTTTGGTGGATTATACATTTAATTTCGAAAACATTAGTCCTTACGTTTTTATATATAAACAAAATACATACTTTTTTTTTGAAGCAAAACAAAATACATACTTAGTCACATTACTAGTTTACTACATATAAAAAGTTAAAGTTTTTCCGCTTAATATATCAAGTTTAACCTTATTTATTATAATATTTTTAATTAATATCGAAACAGCTAATGGTCATATTGTTTAAGGGGGGGGGGGGATTACTAATGATGGTAATTTAGGAAACCCTAGACCCTCTCACCTAAAGGACCAAGCAAGAAGGAGGTAGCAGAGTTTTATGAGAGAACCAAATATATAAAAAAAAAAGGGTATTTTATAATTGATGTACTAAACTTTTTTTACAATATATTAAACTTAACTAATAAGTAAAAATTCATAATGATTTTAGTATTCAAAATGAAAATTAAAACAGTAATAAGGGAAATAAAAATCGACAACAACTATTTAAGAAAGTTTAGTTTGGCGGTGCTTTAAGGAGCGAAATTATTCACTCTTGACATTGTAATCAACAGACTAGTAATGTCTTTTTCAATGCAAATAGCTAATTTATTTGTAAGAAATTCATCGACAATTTTCGATGTTAAAAAAATCTATCTATAGTTACTGTATACTTGGAAATGTCAAAACAAGACAAATCAATCCATCAATCAAGTGAAAGTTTTTTTAACTTGGATTATAGAGAAGTCTCCTCATTGGGAAAGTACCTTGGGATCCCTCTTATTAGTAGAATGCCCAAAAGAAATGACGGATATGGTTAAGAACTAACTATCTAGCTAGAAAGCCAACCAATTTTCTTTTGCGGGGAGAATTACTCTTTCCAAAGCAGTCATCGAAGCTTTTCCCCTCTACCCTATAATGACTTTAGTTATCCACAAGTCTTGTCTTCATGAGATCCAACGATTACAGCAGAGTTTTATTGGGGAGACACAACAGATCATCGTCGTTATCATGTAGTAGGATGGTCCTCCATTACTATTCCTAAGAAGTATGGTGGACTAGGAATTCAGAATCTTATTACCTTTAATTTAGCTTGTTCTATGAAGCTTGGGTGGGCTATTCGACAAGGAGAGGATAAACTAAGGTGACAAGTTCTTTGTGGTAAGTATGAAAGAGATGTCTCAAATGATAATGAATTAGTTGTTAAATCTTCGAATTCACCTATTTGGAAGCAGATGGCTAGAGTATGGGCTCAGATTAGTGAGCTTTGTTTCTGGACTATAGGAAATGGGGAGAACATCTCAGTTTGGGATGATGCTTGGATTATACTTGGATGTAAGCATGCAAGTGTGATTGAAAATATCCCTCCTAGACATAATAGTTTGAAGGTGTGTGACTTAGTGGGTGTTGAAGGTTCTTGGAATTTGCAAGATATAGCAACTTATACTCCACCTGACTTATTGTCTAGAATTCGTGTCCTACTACCTCCAAGGGCTGACTATGGTGATGATGTAGCGTTGTGTCCTAGTAATAGCCTTGGAGAGTTCTCAGTTGCTAGTAGAGCTATGTTTTACTATCGAGTTTTGCAGCCACCAAACCTAGTTCTATCCGATCTAACCTAATGTTTACCGTGGATTTTGGTAAACAATTGCTGGTTTAAAATATTTTTACTGCAAGATCAACCAGTAAATATTTGGACATATTGTGCAATAATTTCCAGAAATTTAATATTGTTCTTGATGTTCTTAATGTTTTGAATAAAAATGGTGAAGGTAACTGTTAGTTTCAGAGATTCTGAAACTGTCGAACTTACTTCAATATTTCTTGAATTCGATCAAACGCGTAGAAAACAAGCAAATTGCAGAAGTGTTTAAGAAAACATAACTAAATTGCATTGAAATGAAAGAAAATTGGTACACAAGGTCATACATTTGGTTTCTGTGACTCATGTTTCTCTGTAACTTAGAATTCTGAGTGTTAGAAATATGTATGTGAGTTTGTGACCCGTTTTTCCTATGAAAAACTAGTATTTATACTAAGAGGGAAATAATAACTGTACAATGAAATTCAAAAAACGGTAACTACTAAACACTTCGACAACATAACTGCTACACTCTTCAATAGCGCTACTGCTATGTTCTTCGACAGCGCTTCTTTGGCTTTTGATCTGCTACCAATTCCTTGCTTTCTTTCTCGTCGAAATGCTGCTTTCAAGTCTTCAATTTCGCTAAGTCCCATGAGTAGTCGAAAATCTCCTTTGAGATACCTTCTCAATGTCGAAAACCAATATTTCTCTTTTAAAATGACAAATCAAACCTCGTTGACTGCATTTAATTGAGCCTGTTGAAAATGCAGGCTAACACTTATGGAAGCTTCAGACTCCGAAGAGGGTTCGTGCTTTCATTTGGCTACTTCTTCATGATAGCTTATTGACAAATAGTAGAAAGAGTGTTGTGGGATTGGGGAATGCAAATTGTATTCACTGTGGTTTAGTTCCAGAAACCACTCTTCATGCTTTACGTGATTGTCCTTGTGTAGTTACTATGTGGTTAGGTTTGGTTAGAGTGAAGATGCGCAACGATATTTTTTGGTGGGGATCTCAACCATTGGCTTCAGTTCAACCTTATGGAAGCTAATTCGAAGAGAGATGGTATTGATTGAGCTCTCTGGTGGGCCACTACGTCGCATCTCTTACACTACAAGAAAAAAGACATTATTGGTGGCCAAAATTAGCCGAAAACGCCTCAAATCCGCCAAAAATGACACTTTTCCAGTGGATTTTAGCGCCGAAAATCTGCCCAAAGAACACTCGTAGGTAACGCTTTCCAGCAGTTTTTTTGCCAGTAATGTAAAAAAATTGAATTGTTTAATTTAATATTGAATTTAATAAGAAGTAATTAGGAGATAATGAGAAGGAATGAGAATAAAGAAGTAAGAAGGAATAAGAATGAAGAAGAATATGAGAATAAGTGACATAGGAGAGAATGACAAGGAATGGAGGAATGGGAATGAAGAAATAAGAATGAATGAGAATATGAGAAGAAATAATATAAGAGAGAATGAGAATGAAGAAGTAAGAAGGAATAAGAATGAAGGAGAGTATGAGAAGAAATGAATGAATGAGAATGAAAAGGTAAGAATGGAGGAATGAGAAGGAATGAAAAGGAAGAAGAAATGGGGGTAATGTAGAAGAGAAATATATGGAGAACTTTATGGAGATTGGAGAGTTTGAAAAAGAAGAAGAAGGAAGATAGTATAGGGGAAAATGTAGGAGAGAACGAGAAGAAAATAAATAGTGAAATGGGAGAATGAGAAGAGTGTAGAAGAAAGTTTTATTTATATAGACATTTCCGAAGACGGCCACGACTTACATCACTAAGTCAAGTGCTTAGTGATGATCACTAAATTAATATGAACAATTGGATGCTCAATATTTTTATTAAAATGCATCTAATGGTTATTATTTACGAAGGGTATTTTGGTACTCTTCAATATTATGCCTAATAATTATATAATTATTAATAACAATCAATTAATATATTTCCTATTTTTAAGACACCACATTAATATCATGTTTAATGTTCCTATTAAATCTTCTTTCTTTTTTCTTTCTTTCTATATCTCCCCTAAATTCTGAACGTTCTTCTTCCTCTCTCCTTCAATATCAATTCTGAACGTTCTTCTTCCTCTCTTCAATTCCGTTTTTTTCATGTTATTTCTCATTCCATTCAATCCTCACGTTTCAACCATCAAGTTTCAATCATATAAATCCTTCCCAAATATTTGATACGATTGACGGGAGTGGATTCCCTCATGTTGGAAAAAAAACATGAGGAGGTAATGTTTTTAATCTCTACCATTGGATCTTCTTGTTTCCATTTTTTTAATACTCTATACACTTACTTTCTCTCTCTTGTACATATTAAATGAGTGGTTAAGATTCAACATGATAGAAAATAACATGAGAGAATCATTTCCCACGATTGACATCTCCTTCAAATATTGACAACCTTCAAGCTTCTTACCAGTTCCTATTATTTCTTCTTCTTCCTTTTTTAAGTCACATTTTAATTGCTTTAATTACGGTTCCTATTATTTCTTCTTCTTCATTTTTTTCTCAGCTTATGCGTTACTATTATTTCTTCTTCCAGCACCTGCGTTCGTTTCTTCCCCAACTTCTGCGTTCGTTGTTTTATTTCCGTACTTTTCTTCCCCGGTCTCTACCCATTATATGCATAACTGTGGTTAGTGGCTACTAACCATTGTTATGCATATGTGTGGTTAGTGACATCTAACCATTGGCATCTAACCACATTTATGCATAACTGTGGTTAGTGTCCACTAACCATTGCTATGCACATGTGTGGTTAGTGACATCTAACAATTGACAACTAACCATATTTATGCATATATGTGGTTAGTGCCCACTAACCCATTGGCTATGCACATGTGTGGGTTAGTGATATCTAACCATTGGCATCTAACCACATTTATGTATATTTGTGGTTAGTGGCCACTAACCGTTGCGATGCACATTTGTGGTTAGTGATATCTAACCATTGTGATACAAATAAGAGGTTAATGAACGATTTTTTTTTTCGTGTGAAAAAAAACACCCAATTTTTTTTGATAAAACATGAAACGAGAAGTGCTTAAGAAGGAACGAAAGAGAAATGAATTCGTTTCAGTGGTGAATTTGTTTCAGAAAATTGAATTTCATGATTAAAAATATTTTGGCAGTTTTAATTTGAAAAAAAAGTGAATTCCATGATTTTAGGTATTTAATATGTCGAACTGAATGCATGATTTTAGGAATTTATATTGAATGAGTTACTGGAGTGTTTATTTTTTAATCAATTCCATTAAAATTGTCTAATTAATGGGAACCATATTAAAAGATAATTGTAACATATTGGTTTTTAATTAATTACTAATATACTTATATAACCTTTTAGTGATTGTCACTAAAGGTATGCTTTAGTGATGTAAACCACTCTCTCCGAAGACATTTCTAGCGGAATTTTTTCCCTCGCTACCGTTCCGGCAGAATATTGAAATTACCGGCATTTTTTAAAAAAAAATTAAAAAAATCTACCGGTAAAACGCCAAAATTTGCCGATTTCATACCGTTGGTTTTACCATCGAATTTTAAAAAATTTCCCGGTAATTCCAATTTTCCCGTCGGAACGATACCGAGGGAAAAAAAATTGTCAAAAATTTCAAGTTTTCCGTCGGAATGTTGCCGAGGGAAAAAATCCACCGGAAATTCCAATTTTTGCGCTGGAACAGCACCGAGGAAAAAATTTGCCGATAATACGCATTATTCTTGTAGTGTTATGGAGCTGGAAAAATAAAGAGGAACATGACGTAAATTTCACTAGGCCTTGGACTGTGGTTAGTGCTTGTGTGCAAAACTACCAGGTTGCTATGATTGTGTCTCATTCATCACAACATGATCGTGATGTGGAGAAGGTTGAAGTTAAGTGGATCCTCCAAGGACCAAGTGGATTTGCCTTAATTGTGATGGAGCTGTGAAGGCTTCAGAAAAGGTCACAGGCTTTATTGAGAAATTCAGATGGTCTGTGGCTTTCAGGTTTTTCTAAGTAGAACAGATATTGTGATCTGTTAGTTGTTGAGCTTTGGGGACTTCTCACAGGTTTACAACTTTGTCGCTCTAGAGACCAGAGCAAAGTGGTTGTCAAATTAATGTCAAGGTTGTGTGTGATGTTATCATTGGTTCAGAGACTGGTCGACTCTCAGAGTGGAGTATTGTTGGAGAAATCTGCAAGCTTCTCAAGCTCCTTTAGGAGATCCTATCTGTGCATATTTTCAGGGAGGCTAATCGTTGCGCAAATGAGTTGACCCATATTGGGTGTCGTCAAGTGGAAGATTTAATTATGGGCTGTTTTTTTTGGACCCCCACCCATTCCCTTAAAACCCCCCACCCACCTTATGAAAAGACCAAAATACCCTTGTCTTTTTACAAAATCACCATTTCTTCACATAATTGGTCATACCTACGATTGACCACCACCCAGTCGCATATACGCCAGAGAGACGTATATACAATTGCCCAAAAAATCACCACTCGCATATACCCCACCAGCACCCTATATACGACTTTTATTGCTTCTAATTATTTATGAGCAATGTCCTAATTCTGTAGGACTTTTATTGCTTTCTGATTCTATAGGGAATTATATTCCCAAACTTGTTTCTTGTTAGTTTCTATTTTTGTTGCTTTGGGGCGTAGCCCACATTAAATACAAAAAAAAAATAGACTAATGAACTTTTTGTTATTTTTTTACCAATGAACTTTTTATTCTTATATCTCAAAGAATACTCTTAATTATTTATTATTTCATTCCAAATATTTCTTTGTCTGCAATAAATAATTAAGGGTATTATGGACAAAACAATAATTAGTATTGCATTGAGTTTTAAAAACAATAAGTAAAACGAAACAAAAACATGTATTGTAAAATAAATATAGTAGTATATTATTGGAGTAGCTAAATACACTCCATCCCAATTATAAGACCCATAAAATTTTTATTTCCAGTTTTCATTTCTAAATTAAACAAAAATAATGACCATAAAATTCTTAAATGATCATTTTCATTCTCGATTTAATAAAAACAAAATTGGTAATTTGAAATTTTTTGAAAATGCTTAAGTCACTTTCACCATTTTCAGAAGCTTACTATAAATTGAACGCATATTCCATTTAATTTGTACTAATTTTTTTCAAGTTTCCAGGTCTTTCATTTTAACAAACCAAGACTATTCTTTCCAGGTGTGAACATAGGACACAAATCCACATTTCCAATAATCTTGGTCATATACAGACGTGCTAAGATTCCTGGTTAAAACAGACTTCAGATAATAATAATCTCTACATTGAAATTATCATACCATAAAGATAGTATGATCTAGCATTAATATCCTGACAATTGACACAATTACTAGCAGGTGAATTGTTCAGAGCATTACTACTACAAGCTGATTTCTACTTGTACAAACAACATTTCTCAGTTCTCACCATAGGAGGCTGGCTAGTCCATGTAACAGTTTTGAAGAACCACATACTGAACATTCCTAACATGAAAGTTGGGTTCCAACAAGCTATATAGAATACCATTTTAAGTATGTTGGATCGTGAGGGAAGACCACAAAATACATTTTTTACAGAATAAAACGCTGACTAATCTGCACTTGCAAGCTAATACAAAATTTCCCACATTTACCAAGGTGGACCTAAGTGCAGCTGCAGCAACTATTTCTAACAAAATTGCTGCAGACGATGCTTCCTGAACCGTCAAATAAAATGTAACGATGATTTAAGTCATTAATTCTATGAAACCGGCAGGAATAATATTGAGTTGAAGATTGTCAATGTTTATCATATGTACCTACACATAAAGGTTGGATGTGCCGAAATTCCGATGCTTACCATCAGCTATATTGCTTAATCGAAAGCCTCGATTAGGAAGCTGGTTGATAAGCAGAGTTTCTATTTGGCATGCCAGGCTTTTTCCTGGAACTAGGAAATAAAGAAATGATGCATCTTGCATTCCTTCCTTTGATCGATGTGCACGAATCCGATCCTCGAGATTATCCGTCTGCCAACAGTTCATCCAAACAAGAAAGGAATCAAATGATAAACATTCCTAAAACAGTATAAAAAGATAGCATGCATATTAAACTTGTTATTTTCAATAACCATCCTTGAATGTAGGTAAATGCTGTCTAGATTGTGTCCACCTTTTTTCAGGCTTGTAGTATTACTCAAAGATTAAGGAAAAAATAAGGAAGAAAACTAGTTCACCATAACATACAGGAAGTCGTGATCGTGATTTACCTCTCCTACGTAAAGTTTCTTATCTGGTATGAGTATCACATAGACGCTTGAAGAACCTATAGTCGACGGAGGTGGCCATTCCCTGGTTCCAATTAAGAAACACTTAATCTTGGTAACTTCTGATGAGTTCTGTTTCCTTTGGAGTTCTGTTATAAAATCCTGGCATATTACAGTGATAGCGCTCTCAACTTCTGTATGTGAAACTTCCATTTGATTAGCTAAAGTGATTCCCTCATGAGAAGCTCCTGATATAAACTTTATGGAATCAAGATGTGTTCCATTACAATGATTACCATTTACGTAAGTAGAAAATTCTTCCTGTTTGGCAAAATTTTCTACAGAAAGCAGTTTCTTAGCATAAACTGACAGATAAAGATCTTCAGCTCTTTTGATAATAATATCAGGAATTCCTTCCTCTTTGGCAGTTTCAAAAGCAAGACTTTCTTTACAAACTCCATCTGTCAGCTTCCATGTAGGCGTTGTTTGTCCGTCAATGCATGTTGTGCCCATTGCTTTGTGCACAGTGTTCTTGATGCTTAGTGGCAAAGTAAATATATCATGCAAGTGAGTGGATACAATACCCAAACAGCCAATTCTGTCCAGAGTTTCAATGATGCTTCCTGCAATACAAGTCCCTTTTGCAGTTTCTGTTCCTCGGCATATTTCATCAACAAGCACGAGGCTCCTTTTGGTGGTTCCATTAATGATAGATCGAAGTTCAGACATTTCCACCTGAAATGAGCTTTTTTGATCAGCTGGACTATCATATGACTTCATGTGAAGCATGATGGAGTCAAAATATGGAATCAGGGCGGATATTGGAACCATAAGTCCACATATCCCAAGCAGTGATGCAGCACAAATTGACCGAAGCAAGCTTGATTTACCACCACCATTCGGTCCTGTCAAAAGAATCAATGATTGCATATCAACAGTATTATGCACAGCTCCACCTTCTGCGATATTGAACCAATACGGGAATAAACCAACTATCTTCATCTCACGCTTCTTGTCCAGGGGCTTTGCATCCTGTAACAGCAATTTAACAAAGTGGATTAATCACACAATGAATCGAAACAAGTTATTAATAAAGAACAGCTAGCAATTTGATGATAGACTAGAATACACAAAACATCACACATCAAAACAAATGTTCCCCTAAAGACATAGCTTCAAAACCAAGGTCGTCAAACTCGCAATTCAACTCATGAAATTGTACAAGGTAACAAGACTAGCACGTTCATCTGAGTTCACCAAAAAACGAGTTTACAAGAAAGTGAACTAGTTTACGCTACTCGAAATTTGATGATAGACTAGAATACACAAAACATCATCAAAACAAATGTTCCCCTAAAGACATAGCTTCAAAACCAAGGTCGTCAAACTCGCAATTCAACTCATGAAATTGTACAAGATAACAATTTCGAGTAGCGTAAACTAGTTCACTTTCTTGTAAACTCGTTTTTTGGTGAACTAAGATGAACGTGCTAGTCTGTGTGCAAGTTGGCTCACCCAAAAAGGAAGAGCCCAATGTGTTTCTTCACATATCCTCTTCAGCTTCATTGGGTGACAAACACGTTTTCAATACAAAGCACCAAAGATCAGAGCGGTGAGTAGTAACCCTAGGGCACCCACTGGCTACACGAATGGCATCCCTCTGGCATTGCCGACGTGAACAAGGAGGATGTACAATATATAGGCATATAAGACTTTAAGTATCAACAAAGAAAGGAACTGGGAAAGAATCCTGTAATACAATCTGGATAATATTTCTACGATACTAATATTATTTTCAAGTTGTTATATGGTATTGGTACCTCAAATCCCATGGATTCTACCATTGTAGGAAAAACCCATTTCCTTCTTCTCCCTTCACTGCAAGACATCAATGAACATAGTTAGCATATAACTTGCAAGACTGCATAGAGGACATTGTTGATTTGGAAAAAAAAACGTTAATATCTAACATTTTATGACTCCTAAGTTCAAAACACGGTTGAAACACAATCACATTCATATTGAAATAGTTTAAGACAGTTCCAAGTCATGCTCTGCAAGATTTTCTTGAAGGTGGAGTATGATTAGATTAGATTTGTTGTAGAATTTAATCTACTTCCATAAAAATATAATACTATCCATAAAATTTGCCCAATTAATGTGACACATTCCATAAACAACCCAATACTAGAAAACTTTCACGGTTACAAGAGTGACTGCACAATTTTGGTGTTGCCTTCCCTTTTTTCAGATAAGGTAACTGCTAGAGTAGTGCGGCTCCTTTGTTGAAAATTTAATATTTTAGTTTCAAATGATTTCAAATCACTCATAAAACTATATTTTCAACCAATGCATATTAGAATCTAAATAAATATATTATGGCATTACAAGAGATCATCGGCAAGTAACCCCCCCACCCCACACACACAGACCTTATAAGCAATATTGTGTGGTGAGTTACGCGCCTAAGCCCAAATTCTAATATGATATCAGAGCTTATCCTAGATCCTTGTTGGGTCACCCACCACATTATACACACACCAAGCCGAGGGGATGTATTTTGTACACGCACCAAACACAATAGTGCAGGGCACGAGGAAGTGTAACGAGTCTCACATTGACTTGAAACTGGAGGGCCCTCACAAGAGCTTATAAGCAAGTGACACCTCTCAATTTACAAGTCAGTTTTGTAAGGAATAATTTGACCCAAGATCCTAATAACTTGAATACACCACAAGGTCAAAGACCACTGCATTATCGGGAAAAAAAAAACAACAACTAAAGATGTTTACAAACCTCACATGAGCATATAAAGCTTTGGCAATAACAAGCAATGTGGAAGAAAAGACAATGATGTTTATATGGGATTGCAATTCAACAGCGAGTCCCCTTAGAAGATCCAAAACTCTTGTTTTTGCCTTGGCATTTGCTTCATGGTACCTGAAGCAAATTATTTTAACAGCATATATGATCAAAAAAGAAAAAGGCAAGTGTCTAACAATTTTTAAAAAATAAAATAAAAATAAAACGTCGTGATTTTTTTAAAAAATAAAATACCTTGCTAAGGCAGCCTCCACCTTCACAGTGGTAAACCATTCCTCACCTACCTTTCTACCTTTAGAATCTAATGCATGTTTAAGCTGTTTAATGTGTTCCTCTCCAGGGCTACCAGTCCATATGTTCGGTATAAAGCGTTTACCCTTGAACCACACTGCTTCCTGCTCCCGACAATAAGATATTTCTCCTTTAGGAGCTTTAAGTGGAGCCATAGCAGCTTTTATTCTAGTAACAACAGGAGTAAAATCTTCAGTAACCTGCAAGAATTTGGGACAAAAAAATGATACATAAATATGTCTATCCAAATACATTTGACTTGCAAATAGCTACAGGCAAGATTTTAGTTACATAGACCTACTGCTAAATGTAAGGCCTCGGCTGCCTTATCCACAGAAGCAAGTACATCAACTATGTGGGTTGTTTTGATTCGACCTTTCCACACAGACTCCATATCCTCAAAAAAATCATCAGGTATATCAGAGAAGGAGCTGAATTTCTGATCTTTCTCCCCATCCAGAGATATTATTTCCCCAATCTTACCTGATGCCACTTCACATTCTGCAACCTGAAAAAAAGTATAACATCATAAAAGTTTACAATCGAATGTAATTTGAAGAAACAAATCAAGAAAGAAAGAAAGAAATGACTGAAACATCATTTTTAATAGTGCCTGGACTCTAATGGAACTCTAGAGAAATCCAATTTTAAAATACATAAAATCATCCAAATTTAGTACTGTTATTGTAATTAAACAGTCAGGGAGAATAAAGAAATTGTTTTTGAAGTACTCAATTAGTCCTGAAAAACCCTTATTTTAGAGAGCGGGCATAGACTATGAGCCCTCTCTCTAAAAAATCTCCCTCTATGAGCTGTCGTGCTCCGTAGCTGCCGGTCTCTGGGCATCTAGAGTCCATCTCCGTCGGAGGCCCCTTCCCAGGCTGGTTGGGATTTTGCCGCCGCTGCTTTCTACACTCAAATCCCCCTTTGTCATTCCAAACCAACCCCTGTACCCTCCCTTAAATCCACCAGCCACCCAACCAACAACCTGCAAGACTTACCTTCAAGTTGTCATCGGAGGCACCCCAACCACTATGTTGGTGAATCTCCCTCCATCGACTTGGGCATGACCTCCTCAAGCTGACAACCATAAATCTATCTCCCAATCTGACCCCAGCAAACTAGTGCCCTAATCCCTGGCTTTTGTCACTCTCACACTGGAGACTTGCTTCTCACAACTCCCACTCCCACTCATGCCCACCACGAGTTTTCTCTTATCGCCGCTACAATCTCTTCTCTTTACTATATTAAGAGCATATAGTAAAGTATAGCCATAATAAACTACAAAAACATCTTTTTTCTGTAGGCCAAGGGAGTTCGGATAAAAAATGGTCTAGTTCAGCAATCACTTCTCAATTTTACCTTGATATGCATCTAAAAGGCTGTGAACTATTCTTCTTATCGTATGAATAAAGTGAAAGGAAAAAAATTCCAAATTGGGGCTCACCAAGGTTTTGAAGTCAATTTTTAACCCAGTTGCCCCCCATGTGGGACCAATTAAATGTTCCAATATTTCATTGAGCTCACAAGTTCTGTACATGTGCAAAATTTCATCAAGCACATTCTTTATTCTACAAAGTTCAATATGATTGGCCTCCTTGCATTCAAGTAGCTTTACAATCTGCACAGATATAGTGAAGAGTCAACCAGGAAAACACATTACACATTTACAGAAGAATACAATAAAATGGTTGATAGAAAATAAGGGTAAAATGCTAAATATAAAGATATTGAAAACGTAGTATCAGAAACCAAACTGTAAAAAGGAAAATTTATATCAAGAGTAATTCAGACATAGCTAGTCTTGTTGCTCTTTTTAAGGCAAAGCAAATATCAGCCGATATACGAAATAATAGTCATGACATGCACTAGCTACGAAACTCTTTCCGTGCGCAAAGGTTATAATCATAGTGATGAGGATATTCGCAATTCTTGTAAAAATTCGTTTAGTTTATAAAATAGAGCCTCCACCGTGTAATTGAGACACGGAATTCATCATGCACCTCTCAACTTTCTCTTCCTTTAACACATTATCTAGAGTCTGAAGACCTACTGTCTACTAAGAAAAAAAGTTTCAAAAAACATTTATTTCTCTGTACTTCAACCACCCTTGCCATGTAATATTTTCATGCATGTACATTCTCTTCAGGCCAATTCCTCTGCCATTACTGTAACTGAACAATTTTTCATGTTTTCTAACTGAAACTTCCACCACCACAATCACCAAAAGCCGACAACAACCTGCTGAAATCCCATGCCCATCTAGAAAGTCATGTGCCCTTTCTTCTATATGCACGCCTCTCCTCTGTTCCCACCAACAACTATGGATGTCGTATTGAAAGATGAGAGAAACAAAAAAGCATGTCCCGAAATTTCTGTATGCTTAGATAATATTTTTCAACCATAACTACCTTTTTTACTTTATTTAGCACCCTTCACATTCATTCAGATAAACAGATATATCATATATGAACTTTGGTTTGATACCTTATTCTTTTCATTCCACTTATGTTTCAAGAGAAAGAGAGATCAAAAAACTGGTCTACAAAAAGAAAGTATTTGAATATGGCAATAACAATAATTAGTTCAATAGTCATCATGGCCTATGGACAAATTTAAGATGCAATATAACATGTTGAAGTTTGCTGTGAAAGTATAACCACTATGTTTTATTCCCCTTGGTTTGTCAAAAAAATGTTTTGTTCCCCTCGTTTGACATAAGTATTATACTATTATTTAAATTTAAAAAGAAATAGGACAATATTCATCAATTTTCCTTTGAAGCACGTTAACAATTCATAGAAGTAGATAATTTTTCAAAAAAAAATCGCAGAAGTAAATAGATAACCTTTGATGAAGAAACACATGTAAATTCTGGAATTGAGCATGTTCCACTACTTAACAGTTTGCATGTTGCTGCCAAACAAAAGCATGAGTCCAAAATTAAGGATGAAATATCATGATGGTATATTATTATTATCAAAAAACAGTACAAGCAGAGATTAAATGTGCACTGAAAAACAACAGTTAAATTTAAGAAGAAAACCAATATTATAACGTTTGGATATCACCTTGAATTTTGGATGCAATCTCATAGGAGGAGGATTCAAAAGAAGATCCCTAACATACCTGAGAACCGAAATAAACAAACAATATGTTAGGCACCTAGCCTAACATTGACCGAAAATATGCAATTGAAAGCCTTGGAATTTGATTAAAGAAAGGAAAATGGGAAGAAAGTGGAATATTATTGATATGTGATGAATACAATTGGTGAGAGTAGGCTCTACGCCCCCGACATTACCAAGTACCTCCGGCCTCACACGGTGTCTACTAGACTCAAAGTGTAAAAGATAAAAGATGGTCACAAGGGGTGGGAGCCTTAATATATATAGGCTTCCAAAACAAGGGGATAGAGGGGAATAGGCTATCAAATTAATAACTACCCCAACAAATATAACAAACCCCTCTAACAACCTAACCAACTCTAACACCCTATAACTAACTCCCAACTAACATAACTAATAGGAGTTAAAAGCAACAAACTACCTAACCAACTAATATTACAAAACAACCCTCTAACTAATTAACTCCCTTACAAAATATTCCCTCTTACATAGGGACTAACACAATGATGTAAAACTGGTAAGTAATCAAGAATTAATCACTAGAAATATTAAGCATGGAATGATTTTCAAGAGGTATATAAAAAATATAAGAATTGTTTACTCACAGTACTGGCAATCCATTGCAATGCGGTGAAAGCAAGACCTTCAACAAAGAAGGTATTCCATCTCTCGGAATGACACCTAAAATTGCAGGAGAAGAAGACTCAATAAAGAAAACAACCAGTGCACATTAACCAGTATTTAATACACCAACCAATTTGAGTAGATGTTCCAAGAGTTAAAGGATGAGCCCTATTTCCCGAAGACACGGTTGAGTTTCGAAACGTAACCTCGTGATCAAGACCATAAAGCTCCTTTACCTATGTTCCAAAGTGATATTCACATGTAACAATCCAAAATAACTCATTTATATACAATACATCCAAATTAGAAAAATTGCAAACGGATATTTCTTATTTAGAATCATACCTGGACCAAAAGATCAGAGGCAGGGTCGCCATCAAACCATTCAAAATGTCTTGAACTACATTCTCCCCACAAGAGGCCCCCCTCACCATATTCTCTCCAATTGGCAGTTCCTGAAAAACACAATTCAAATGCATAACAAGGATGCATGAAATTACAGTGTACAAATATGCGATAAACGCGTTACGAGGACAAATTATCCCTAATGTTTCACAGGAAATCAAGCATTCAGAGGGAACTTTAAATAGAAAATAGGTTTCACCAAAACAGAAAAATCTAGATAAAGCAAGGTATATGAAAATCTAATAACATGTGCTTTGCCATGTCTTTCATATCAAATCATCATACATGAGCACAGGGGCGGACCTACACTATAATGAGGGGGTTCAGTTGAACCCCCTCAAAAAAAAAAAATTCTGCTTACCATCCTATATAAATATTTTTTTGACACCCGTGAATTTTTTAAATTGCACCAATAGCCCAAGTATTGCACTCATTTGCACCAATAGCCCAAATATTGCACCCACATTTACATCAATGACCCAAACTTCACTTACCCAAATACTAAACAACTCACTGTGCTTATCTAAAAAATAAAAATAAAACTAAACACACTCATTGACTCATTCAACCTCTCTCTCACCGTCTCACTGCTCACTTTCTTTTCTCACGTTCCATTCCACAATTTCCAATTTCCACTCATTCACCGTTTCCACTTTCAATCATCCCTTTCCATTTAATTTCAACATCTCTCTCAGTCTCTCTCACGCTACTCTGTCTCTCAATTCCATTCCAATCTATTATCAATTTATCATTCATTTCAACATCTTCAAGTTTTCAACCTCTCTCTCTCAGTCACGCTACTCTAACTCAATCTCTCCAACTCCAACCAGGTTAGTATTTAGTAATAATAGTAGATTAGTAGTTCATTACTTTGATTGTTTGGATAGTTATTCTTTGATTGTTTGATTGTTTGAAAACCCTAATTGTTAAATTTCTGATTTGGGGAAAATTGGAAACCCTAATTGTTTAATTTTTGATTTGGGGGAATTTGATAACCCTAATTGATTGTTTAAATTCTGATTTTAGGTGTTTAATTTCTAATTTGGGGAAATTTGAAATCCCAATTGTTTTGATATATTATTTTGGTAATTACTAGTTACTAATTAGTATTAGTCCCCAATTAGTATTAGCTTAATTCTAAAAGGATATTGGTGTGTTTGAATTTAAATTAGGTCATCAAATGGATAAATTTTTAGTAAAGAGACCAAGGTCATCCGTTGATGAATGTGGATCAAGCTCACAACAACAACGAGAGCCACGTGTTGAAGTTAATTTAGATGAGTTGCCGTCGGATCCTGGATTGCGAAGAAAAATTGCAACATATCATCCTAACGATCAAGATAAGATACGGAGAGCCTATTTGCAAAAAGGGCCGTGTCAACCTAAGAATCACAACTTTCCACAAAGAAGAATTGGAGGCTCAAAGAGACGATTTTTGTCGACATGGTTCATTTGAATTTGGAAATTGGATAGAAGTCTGACAAGATTGAAAAAGATCTTTGCATATTGTTTGTATTGTTATCTCTTTAGGCCCGATTATGGAAAACAAGGGGTCAGTGATACATTTGTCACTGTGGGATTCAACAGTTGGAACAAGAAAGATAAGATCTCGTCTCATGTTGGAGGTCCTAATAGTGCTCATAACATTGCATTCAGGAACTGTAGAAAGAGCTTTCTCTGCTATGAATATTGTGAAGAATAGGTTGCGAAACCGAATGGGGGATACATGGATGAACGACTGTCTAGTGACATACATTGAGAGTGATGTATTCAATAAAATTGACTCTGAGCTTATTATTCAACGATTTCAGAATATGAAATCTCGTAGAGGACAATTATGAAATGTATGATTTATTTATTTAAAGATATTACAGTTGTTTTGAATTATATTTTTAGCGAATTGTGAATTTAAAAAATTTGAACCCCCCGACCCCGGGGTCCTGGGTCCGCCACTGCATGAGCATCAAAGTTTGGCGTTAATTTTATGATAAAAAATAAAGAGAAACTATTAAGAAAGTACGAACCACAAAAACTCCTTCGCAAAGATGTGTGCAGAAATAAGTGATGGTAATGACAAGTTCGAAGCTTTGCAACAACTGCTTCTTCTGTCAAGCAGTCTTGTGAAGAATATGTCTTCATGGTCTCTAGGACCATATTTATGCAATATCCCCTTGCAGAATGAGAAATACCTATGATAAAAAGGCCACATTGAAATCAATCATTAGAGTATTAAGAGAAAGGAAGAGACCAGATATAATAAAGGTTACTATCTTACCTACTACAGGCATTGGTTCTGGAAAGTCAAGATCATGGTCAACCCCAACAAGTCCATATACATATGGATTTCCTGGATGAGCATGCCTGATATTTTGAAAATTCAGTCACGTGACATACTTTGAAAATCCAAAATTGTTTTATAAAATATTAGAATTATCTGGAAAAGAAAATATTTAACTTCAGTAAACAATACAACAAACAAAGGCTTCTAAAGATAATTCTCAAGAGATGCAAAGTTAAGAAACAGAACCTACGTTTCCAGTTACAAACATACAATCCCGTAAATGGGGAAAATGGATACATATTTTACTACTGTTATATAAATTTAATTGACAACATAAGCCATTAGAGAAACCATCATGCTTATTTACGACTGAGTTGGACTGTGTTTGTTCAGGAGGATGCCTTCAGATCTATCGATATATTCATTTCTTGTTTTTATACAATAATAACAACAACCAAGGGTTTTTCTTTTTAATATCTACTAATATTTTACTCCTATCGAAAAAAAGGCACATAACATATCCACAAGTAATCAACTTTCTACTCAGAAAAAGAAAAAGAAGCTTCTTTTCCTCATTCAAACCAAAGCAAGATCCACCAATCGAAGAGAGAGAGGGGAGAGATTATTAGCGTATAGGAAACATTGTACTTACCCAGATATAAAACGCGTTTCCTGGATTGAGCTTGAGTTGGGGCCTGTACTTCCTCCACGATGCACTATTAAGACAAAAATGTATAAGCAACGTGAACGTGTATTCAAAAACAAGCAGGCAAACCTCATAACAACAATTTACAAACAGCATAAATGGATACGTGGGGAGAAAGGAAAAGGGGCTAATTATTTTGGGTTTCATATTGAAGGATGCTAAAAACTGACAGGCCACAGGAGATAGTATAAATTGGAAGACCATTTAATTGCTGCACTCACCACTGAAAAACCATTGTATGTCAGATCATCCAAAGTTTGCCGAAGATTCTGTGACCAAAGAAAAAAACCAAAGACACCATTAATATATATATATATATGTATGTATAACAAATCTACAACCAAATTTAACCATTTGTATCGAAATAAATACATATTTATCATTGTTGATGCACAAAACAAAAAACAAAATACTCGAGCACCACTGAAGTTTATTTTAAGGGGGGAAAATTGGGTTCATTTACTTTCCAAAAATACTTTTTTTTTCATTTTCTAAAATATGCATTCATTTTAAATTACTAACAAGAAGATGAAATACTCATGTATTGAACAATTGTGATAGAAAGAAAATGAAAGGCTAGATAGAGAGAATATATTTTTGGAAACAATAAAAACAGCTTTTTGCCATTTTCAAAATTTCTGAAAATATTTGTTTTGTTATCTATGATGTTTCTTAGTTTTAGTGGAAAACAAAACAGGAAACAAGGGAAAGAAAGTAAATTCGTCTTTAGGTTTACAACATGCATTAAGTAAAGAACAGAGGCTCCATGCCCCACTCTCACATCAGCAAAAATGAATGCTCGGAATATTCTTCAAGCTATCAGAAACAAAACAATTAACAAAAGCCCGTCACCTAAAAGCACTCAGATACAACATTATTCATAGAATGGCACCTGTACCATGCTTCTTGTTGCACAAATACTAGGTATAAAAATATACTTGACAAAAGCTGTCAACAGAAGATAAAAACATGCAACATGCTCGAGTTTAATAATGCTAATACCACAACAGGGCAACCGGCTCTGGGACTGCTATCTGATCGCAGACCACCTTGGGGATTCAAACCCGCGTATTCAACAAGAAAACAAGCATCTATTCCAATAGCTTCATAGAAGTCCCCGACCTGAGAACAAATTTAAAGAAGAGGGAGGAAAATAAGATGCCAAAAGCAAGTTTTTTTTACAGGAAGGGTAGGTATAGAGAGATATCATTAGTGTGTCAGCAAATGGAGCAAATAGAAATTTAATGAGAATGGCAACCGTGTTTCCTTCAGACCAAATTTACAATACCACAAATGCCTGACCAAACTCTCATCAAATTATTATCATAAATGACATACCCTGCAGAGTAAAACTTGACGCGGAAATTTTGACTTGAACTGCAATATTTCCCAGTTAAGTGTTCCTTCCTTCAGACTGCACAAACGAAAATTGATTTTTCCACCAACTTTCTTAGAATAATGCCATCCCTCAAAATAGATATAAGGAAGTAAAAATGTTTGCAATCTTCCATGGAGCAAAATGTTGTCAATTAATATACAATCATAATATGCTTGACTGTCAAAATTGATCCATATGTTGTAAGCTTGTAGTGGAACAATAAACAGATTATCTTTAAACTTGTGTAGGGAGTAATGAGTCTCTTCCACAGAGAACAAGGAGAAGAATAAAGCATGTCAACCGTTTTAAAATAAATAATGATTACTGTAAAGTACTAAGAGACTCGGAGATAAATGTTTTAAAATAGAAACCAGCAATTAATGTTATCATTTTTCAGCCACGGAAATTAAAAGGAATAAAATAAAAATCAATTTCAGAAGTGTCCACCTTCCATATTTCAGATTAGAATCCATGCCAAGCAAATTTGAATATTCAAGTCTTTTAATTAGCTGAAGTGTCGAGGGCTTTTTGCACATCTCCAACCTCTGCAATAATTTGGAAATTGAAACAACAAATAGAATGCAAGGCTTTCCCAAAAGATGTAGTGGTTTATGATCAAAAAATTAAAAGTTGGCTAAGTTCAGGAAGGGGAACTAAAGTGATTTACCTTTTTCCACCATAATATGTGAGAAAGATCTTTATCATCTAAAACATCATTTGATACTCCGGCTTCTTAGTCACTTTACCACTCTTCCTTAAAACTTTCCTATCTTTAAAACACGATACCTTCTCTATCGTCCATTTACTCTGTTCACAACAATTTTTAAAGTTTAGATACCAAACCATAAAACAACACAACTTAACATCATTAGGATTTCATCATGTTGAGAAAGTACTGCATCCATATAAAATTAGAAAACTCTATTTTAAATTTAGAACGATAACTTCACATCATGCTTCACTTGCCACCTAACACAATAACAAAATATCTATATCCAAGTATTCCATTCGACCTATTTCAAAAACACGAGACAACCATATCGTAAATCTCAATTCAAGCATATTGAATAAAATAAAAGTGTCCAGGCTCCTAAATCCATGTGTAATAACCAATAACTATTGCTTGCATTCTGTCACAAAACTCGGCCACAAACTACTATTAGCATGCATAACTCTTGACAAATTAACACAACACCTGTCGGACACTAGACACATCTTCAATAAGTAGTGTCGGTGCTACATAGCTTAGCACTTGGCAGTGCTTTTGTTCAAACACCAAAATCTCAAATAAAATATTTATGAATGAATCTTACAAGGCCTCCACACACACACACACACAAAACCTAAGACTAATTACCTCCATTTTGTTCTCAACCGAAAGAAATTCAGACAAAAAAAATGAAATCAAAACGTAGCATAACTTCTCTCAACAAAGCCAGAGGTCATCCTTGTTTGCAATTTCTCAAATTTTAACGCAGTCCAACACATTGCACAAATAAAAATAAATAAATAAATAAAAAATGCATTAAATGTAAATAGAACAAGTATTTAATCAATTTTCAACAAAATATAATCATATTATAGCTATAAACAGAAAATTAAAGGTGAGAGAGATTACCGGAGGTGGCGAGAAGGGAGGAATGAAATGTAGGAAGAAGGAGGAGGAGAGTGAAAGAAGAGAGAAAGGGAGCAAAAGCGAGGGAAGCATACGACGACGTTTCTAGTGGCTAGTCTGTACATTGTGAAGTGAAGAGTGAGTTGCAGGGCTCGCTGGCTGGCTGCATAAAACCAAAACCCCAGAGACAGACACCGAATGAAGAAGTAATGTTGCTTCCCGCTACACAAGTGGAGTAACCAGGGTCTCTCTGTCTTCCTTCTCTTTTGTGATTTATATTTTTAATTAATTCATTTTTAACACTTAATTCAACTTAACTCATACAAGTCTTTGAAATCTTGAAATCTACTTTCTATTTGGGGTGTATTGGATCATGATTTTAAAAAACTTTTTCCTACTGAAAAAATCTTTTGGTATTCGATTAAGACTTTTTGTCACTTAAAAATAATTCTGTAGTATTTAATAAGAATTTTCAAGATTTTTGTAAGAGACTATCAAAATCTGGTGGTATTTTTTGGAGACTTTTTATCACTTAAAAACATTTTATTGAGAGCGCAGATTTTCACAAGTACTTGTGGGACAATTTTAGAGAGAGTGACACAAATAAAAAGATAATGCTATTTATTCCATTTATTATTATATTGTATGTGTCAGTTTCTCTCTGAAATTGTCTCCCTCTTTTTGTTTGTGTCACTCTCTCCAAAATTGTCCCACAAGTACTTGTGAAGATTCGCACTCTTTCATTGGTATTCAAAAACATAAAGATTTTGAATAATTGTTTTATTAGATGGATTTTGAGGTGTTGTTTAGTGATAACTACAAACACAACACCATCAAACAACCCCGCCCAAATTAAAGAGATTTCAAAGGACTTTTTATGTGAGTTTTTCTTTATTATTGGAACTAAACTTCTTTATATTTTAAAGTTTATTTATTTAAGTTATAATCACTTAACGTGAACTTTCTTGTAAACTTCTTTACTTCTTTATTTTTAATTTTAACTGAAATTGAACTTCATACTTGAATTGGATCTACAAAAACAGAACAAGCCAATACCCTCTCTTTTGTTATGTTTTGGCACTGTGAGAACAAATTGATTAGTGTTTTAGTCTTGTATAGTTAGTTCAGTTGTATTGTTAGCTAGTTAGTTAGCTTACTTGGCTGAGTTTATTGTTTTCAGTTAGATGGGTTAGTTTCTCTAGCTAATCTGCTTTACATTGTATGTAAACACTATATAGAGTTCTCACTCAATCAATGAAATTAGATGTTTTTCCCTCAATTTTACTCTAACATTTTGGCATCAGAGCTCCACCTCAAGGCCTGAGCAAGAAAATGAAAGATTGAAGCGAAACCGTGAAGTATCTCAGTGTGTGCATCAATGGTGAACAATGGAAAAGCGAATGAAGGTCTCTACACTCAAACATCATTTCCTCTCTTCAGTGGTCACTACGATCACTGGGCATGTTGATGGAAAATTTCTTGCGTTCTAAAGAATACTGGAGTCTCATTGAAGATGAATTTGGTGAATTGGGGAAATCAAAAACCCTAACAGAAGCTGAGCAAAAAACACTTGACGAAATGAAGCTGAAGGATCTTAAAGTGAAGAATTACCTATTCCAAGCGATTGATAGAACAATCTTGGAGACGATATTGGATAAAGGAACCTCGAAGGATATCTGGGAGAGCATGAAGAAGAAATACTCGAGAACCGCCAGTGTGAGGAAATCGGTACTACAAGGCTTGAGGAAAGAATGTGAGGCTTCAGAGATGAAATCAGGTGAATCCATTTCTGACTATATCTCGAATTATGGGAGTTGCAAATAGAATGAGAAATTGTGGTGAAAAGTTGCAAGATGGTACCATAGTAGAGAAAATCCTTAGGTCTCTAACAGAAAAGTCCAATTACGTAATATTCTCCATAGAGGAATCCAAAGATACAGAAAACATGTCTGTTGATGAGTTGCATAGTTCCTTAATTGTTCATGAGCAAAAATTCAAGAAAGTGAAAGAAGAAGAAGAAGAAGAAGAAGAAGAAGAAGAAGAAGAAGAAGAAGAAGAAGAAGAAGAAGAAGAAGAAGAAGAAGAAGAAGAAGAAGTTTTGAAGGCTGTTGTAGAAGAGAAAGGTGGGAATGGAGGTAGGGGAAGAGGTAGAGGACGAGGCAAACGAAGGGGAAGGCAACAACCATGTGTAAGAAACTTGGAAACTACAAGAATGAGTGTCCCGAGTGGGACAAGGAGATGAATTATGTGGAACAAGAAGGGTATGAAGATATGCTATTGATGATAGTAGAATAAGAGGAGAGCCATGATGATGTTGATGGCAGTAGAGGAAGAAGAGAGCCATGATGACGAGGAAGAAAAGTCTCTTATGGCCATTAAGGAGGAGAAAGGAGGTCTACTAGAAGTGGATGCAAATAGAAGTGGTTGGTTTTTAGACTTGGGATGTTCAAACCACGTGTGTGGGAAGAAATCGTGGTTCTGTAGCTTTGATGAGAATTATAAGAAGTATGTGAAACTTGGAAACAATACAAGGTTGGAGGTGAGAGGCAAAGGTGATGTGAAGTTCAACTTCAATGGAATTGCTCATGCGATCACAAATGTCTATTATGTTCCAGATCTCAAGAACAATCTATTGAGCATTGAACAATTGATAGAAAAAGGATTAACAATTCAATTTGAAGGTGGTACATGCATGTGCAAAGCCTATCATCCCGATAAGGGACTTATTATTCAATGTGGTATGAAGACCAACAGGATGTTTATCATGTCTACAGAGATTGTTGAAAAGAATGAGAGATGCTTGCAGATAACAGAGGAGAATGTTGGTAGATTGTGGCATTGTAGATATGGGCACATCAGTAACAATAGTCTCAAACAGCTAAAAAGACAAAGAGATTGTTGAGAAATTCGCCAAATTTTGAAGTTTCTCGAATATTTGCACAAAATGTATGAGTGTGGGGAAGCAACAGAGGACTGCAATTCCTAAAACAAGTCAGTGGAGAGCAAGACAAAGACTGGAGGTGGTATATGCAGACATTTGTGGACCTATCACTCCTACATCAAGCAGTCTAAAGAGGTATTATCTATGCTTTATAGATGAATAAAATAGAAAGGCCTGGGTTTAGTTTATTGCTGAAAAGTTAGAAGCATTTAGCCAGTTTAAACTCTTTAAAGCATATGTTGAAAAGGAAACTGGTTTGTATATCAAATGTATTAGAACTGATAGGGGGAGAATTTACCTCTGAGAAAATTAATAATTACTGTAAGAAAGAACGAATTAAGAGAAAATTTGACCACAGCTTACACCCCACAGCTGTATGGGGTAGTTGAGAGAAAAAAATAGGACAGTCATGAACATGGCTAGGTTTGTTTTGGTTGACAAGAAGTTGCCTAAGAGTTTTTGGGCGAGCGATCAAATGGTCTGTGTATGTCCTTAATAGGGCACCTGAAGAAATGTGGAGTGGAGTGAAGCCTACTGTGGAGCATTTTAGAGTATTTGGGTGTGTGTGTGTGTGTGTGTGTGTGTAATGTACACATACCTAATGTTAAGAGAACGAGGATTGATGACAAGAGTCGTAAGTGTGTGCTCCTTGGAATGAGTGATGAATCCAATGAGTATAGACTATAGGGTCCAATAGCCAAAAGAATTATAATTAGCAGAGATGTGAAGTTTGAAGAAAATGCTCACTAGGATTGGGAAGCCAGTCATAAGAAAGAGGTGTTGTTGGATTTGGATTGGGGAGAAGTATCAGTTGACAGTGATGAAGAGCAGGATACTAATAAACACAGGGAATCAAGCTGATGTTGATGTAAGAAATGAGACTGATGCAGCTGATGTTAATGCAATAAATGAGATTGATGCAACTACAGATAATGGTGAAGGAACAAGTGGTGCAGGACAAAGTACAGACAGAAGCGATGAGGCTAGCACAAGGGAAAGACACCATCCAGTCTAGCTTAATGAATTTGTAACAGGTGAAGAATTAGATGATGATCATGCTTTCAACCTAGTTATTGAGCATTCAGACCCAAAAACTTTTGAGGAAGCTATCAAAGAAGAAAAATGGATACTTGCCATGGATTCTAAGATAAAATCCATTGAAAAGAATGGTACCTGGAAACTTACTGAGCTGTCTGCAGGAGTGAAGAGAATAGGGGTTAAATGGATCTTTAAAACAAAATAAAATGAACGTGGTGAAGTTGACAAGTTCAAAGCAAGGTTGGTAGTAAGGGGTTACTCTCAAAAACATGGTATTGACTATAATGAGGTCTTTGCACCAGTGAGCAGAATGGATACAATTAGAATGATAATTGATGTGGCTGCTCAAAGGGGTTGGTTGGTGTATCAACTCGATGTAAAATTTGCATTTCTCTATGGGAACCTACTTGAAGATGTATATGTAGAACAACCTAAAGGTTACATCAATAAGGGGAGTGAACACATGGTCTACAAGTTACATAAAGCACTATACGGGTTAAAGCAAGCACCCAGGGCTTGGTTCAGCAGAATTGAGAGTTATTTTCTGTCTAAAGGACTCCAAAGAAGCACTAATGAGTAGACTCTGTTTCTGAAGTACAAAGATACATGAAGTATATTGATAGTAAGTATATATGTTGATGATCTCATATATACTAGTAATGATGAATCTATGTTGCTGAGTTTCAAAAACTCTATGAAGAAAACTTTTGATATGACTGATTTGGGGCAAATGAGTTTTTTCTTGGGGATTGAGGTGCTGCATTTTGACAGGGGCATCTTCATTCACCAGAAAAGTATGTTATGGAGATCCTAGAGAAGTTCAATATGAAGGAATGCAATGTTGTGAAGAACCCTATGGTACGTGGGCAGCAACTTACTAGACACGATGATGTAGTGAAAGTTGATGAAACAGAATTCAAAAGAGTAGTGGGAAGTCTGAATATACATCACAACAACTAGACTAGATATCATGTATTCTGTCCGTCTCATTAGCAGGTTTATGAGTAATCCCACTCAACATCACATGGCTAATACAAAGAGAATTTTGAGGTACCTTCAAGGTATACTAAGGACTATGGTATTCTGTATAGAAGGGAGGGAAAGAAGAACTATACTAATATACAGATAGTGACTATGCTGGTGATTTGTTTGATCGAAGGAGCACTTCAGGATATTTGTTTAAACTGTCTGGTGGTGCAGTGGCTTGGGCTTCTAAGAAGCAGCCAATTGTAACATTATCTTCAATAGAGGTTGAGTTTGTTGCAGCCACAGCCTGTGCTTGTCAAGCTGTTTGGATGAGGAAAGTGTTGAAAGAGCTAGCTCATAGTGAGGAAGGTGCCACTGTCATGATGTGTGATAATAACTCTACTATCAAGTTAAGCAAGAACCCCATTACGCATGGGAGAACGAAACATATTGATGTTAGATACTATTTCCTGCGTGATCTGGTCAAGGATGGCAGCATTCAAATGGTCCACTATGGAACAAAAGAGCAAATTGCAGATTTGATGACAAAACCTCTGTGTTTGGCAACGTTTGTCAGCTAAGAAATGAACTAGGAATTTCCAAATTAACTAATGTAAACTGATTTGTCTATGTTCTGTTGTAATCAGGGAATTGATTTAGTGTTTTAGTCTTGTATAGTTAGTTCAGTTTTTCCCTCAATTTTACTCTAACACAAATTTCATTGTTAATGGAAGGGAATTGATATAGTGTTTTAGTCTTGTATATTTAGTTCAGTTTTTCCCTCAATTTTACTCTAACACAAATTTCATTGTTAATGGAAGTGAACTTCTTTGCTATTTTTACTATATGTACTTGTCGTTATTACGTCTTTTATTTTATGTACTGCAAGCACACAAAACTATTTTTATTAGTTAACTTGCAAAATCATGTTAGTATTACTTTATTTAAAAGAAACCTGATTTGAACTTCTTTTGTGTGCTTCTATTTTATTAAATCAACAATTATTAGTATTTGCTGTTAACAACTAAAATTTATATATTTAACACCTTTTGTCTCTACGTAACTTTCTTCGTAAATAATATTAATTCCCAATTGAACATCTGGGCGAATTAACACTACATAGTAAATTGACTAATAATTGTATTGGTTGTATTTTTCCTTTATTCCAACATTATTCTCTCTTGTTAATTTAGTCTCCGACTCTCTAAAAAATTGAAATCTTGCCAATATCACAAGTTCATAAAGTCCTGAAGAACTTACAAAGTCTTTATAATACAAATCCATTAAAATCCTAACTGAAAGTCTTGAAAATCCTGTAGAGTCCTAAAAGTCATGAAATTCCTTCAGAGTCTTTTAAAATCCATGAGACTTCTTTTAGCTAAAAAAGTCCTTTAAATCCTAAACCAATACACCTCTTTATCTAAGCTAGCAATTATATGCCAAGCTAATTTTATGAGGTACATTTTTTTTAACCATTGCTAGCCATTTATGGAGTGTCCCAATATTTCTAACGAAAGACTAATCTCCGCTCGTGCTTAGGATCAAATTTCGCACTAACACCAAATTTGTTCATTGTAGGATTTGAACCAGAGAGCACTGGGCGGACCCCATATCTTAGAATAGATTAAGTCACTAGACCAATCGTATTAGTTTTGTGAGGTACACTTGGTTATGAGTTTGCATTGCAAACCACATATATTTATAATTTATTTGTAAATTTATATTTTATATATATATATATATATATATATATATATATATATATATATATATATATATATATATATATACATATACCCATATATCAATATACATAATCTATGCATTAATTTTTATTAGCATCTAATCTAATCTAATCTAATATCTATCTAATTTATCTAATCTAATATCTATTTATTCAAACAAACCACACTTACATTACCCAATCTAACCTTCCTATTTACTTGACAACTCACCTAACTAAGGACAACATTATAATTTTTTATCACACTTTTTTCAAATCTCTTCTACCAATACACTTTCATCTCACTCCCACTTTTTTTCTACTTTCTCCTACTTACTTATTTCAAATGTCAAAATGTAAACCAAACCCACCCACTTTCTTTTCCCACCATCTACTACAATCTATTAATCAACTAAAATAATCAATTTAAACTACGACATAATTGCACTGACATAGAAAAAAAAACATAGGATAATTGCACTGATACATAAAAAATACGATATTAATATCTAAAAAGAACAAGAAGACTTAATCACTATTTAAACAACTAAATGATATTTAAAACACATGTGATAGATATTTGTCCACTAATACCTAAAAACGGATAAATAGTTGTCACAAATATATAATAAAACACGGGATACATATTTCTTATTGGTAATCTACTATCTATCTTTTACTATCTACTAATCAACTAAAATAATCAATTGAAACTATGAGATAACTGCATTGCTTTATAAAAAAACACAGATATAACTACGTTGATATATAAAAATACGGGATAATATATATATATATATATATATATATATATATATATATATATATATATATATATATATATAAACAAGAGATAACAACAACGATATAAAAAAATTGATCCGATAAATAAGGAAAAAAAACATGGGATAATCGCACCTTCTTTTCTCACCATCTACTATAATATACTAATCAACTAAAATAATCAATTGAATCTACGAGATAATTGCATTGATATATAAAAAAATACTGGATAACTACACTGAAATATAAAAAAATACGGGATAACTGCATTGAAATATAAAAAAACACGAGATTAATATCTAAAAAACAAGAAGACTTAATCACTATTTAAACTACTCATTAATATTTAAAACACATGTGACAAATATTTGTCACTAATACCTAAAAAATGACATATAATTGTCACAGATATATACTAAAACACAGGATAAATATTTCTTATTGATAATCTACTATCTATCTTTTACTATCTACTTTTCTTTTACACATCTTTTACTATATACAATAATCTACTAATCAACTAAAATATTAATTGAAACTATGAGATAACTACATCGATATATAAAAAAACACGGGATAACTGCATTTATATAAAAAAATACGGGATAACTGCAATAATATAAATAAAAACACGGGATAACTGCACTGATATATAAAAACACAGGATAACAACACTGATATATAAAAACATACGTGATTAATGCACAGTTATTTTTAAATGATACTTTTACATTTTTAGATTTTAATATTTATCTATTTTTTATTTGCGACTACTTTTTTATATACTTTAAATTTGTATTTATTTTCACGGGATAATGTTCAGACTATTTAAGTTATGTCTAAATTCATTCATAAAAAGAACATGACAGCTCCCGTGCGTATGCACATGTATCCTACTAGTTTTTATATATATATATATATATATATATATATATATATATATATATATATATATATATATATATATATATATATATATTTATTTTTCAAAATATTAAAATATAAGATAATTTTTTTTGTAATTATTAATACGAATAAAAATGGAACTAAAATCAATTTATATTTCTTTTGAAAATATATTTATATCTTTTAAACAATAAAGTGATGTGCTTTTCCCTTTTCTCATACATAATATGCAATTTTAGTTTCTTTGTTTTATAGAAGCATTTGCCAAAAAAAAATTGACATTTTAAAATTTATAAATAAATGGGATGTATTTTTATTCTGTTTGCAATTGTAATCAAATATATGGACTAATTTGGTATAATTAGTGTTCTAATTTCTCAAAATAAATATATTTAGTAAAATGTTAATCAATTAAAAAATTAGAGAAAAGCGACTTCTAAATAGTTTTTTTTTCCAAAAAGTAGTTCAGGGAATAAAAACTTGAAGTATTATATGTTAAACAATCTGTAACCATTCTCAATCTTTTTAGTTTAATAAAAAAATTATATAAAAATATTAAATAGTAGTTTTTCATGCTGAATAATACCAATCAATGAAAACTATCAACTGTCAATTCCTTTTAATTCACTCAACTTAAGCCTCGTTCAGGGTGGTTTTCTGTTTTCTATTCTGAAATTTTCAAAAACCAAAACTAGTTTTTGTTTTGAGTTTTTAAAATATCAAAAAATAAAACCAAATTTTGTTTTCAGTGAGAAATTTTCAAAAATAAAAATCAAGCATAAACATAAGAATAAGTATTCATCATAAATTTATCTTAATCAAAACAATATATAACATTTGTTTGAAAAAAAATCAAAATATCACAACTATATAATCTATTTGTTTAGTAATAATCTGAATAAAAAGGTTGGAAGTTGTAGTTATCGACATAAGCCTATCAGAGTGGTAATTGGTGGTGGTCAGATTGGTGGTAAAAATGGGGGTTGACGGTGGTCAGGGTAGTAGTTGATGGTGGTCAAAGTGGTGGTTGATGGTAGCCGGAGTGGTAATCGGCGTTGGTCGGAGTGGTGGTTCGCAATGGTCGGAGTGGCGATTGTTGGTGGTCAAAGTGGTGGTTGACTGAGTGGTGGTTCGTGTGGTCAAAGTGGTGGTTCATGGTGGTGGACGGTGGTCAGAGTGGTGGTTGATAGTGGTCAAAGTGGTGGTTGATGGTGGTCAGAGTGGTGGTCGGTAGTAGTTGGTGGTGGTCGAAGTGACGGTTGGTGGTGGTTAAAGTGGTGGTTGACAGTGGCCAGAGTGGTGGTCGGAGTGGTGGCTGGTGGTGGTCAAATTGGTAGTTGACGGTGGTCGAGAGTAGTGGTTGGCAGTGGTCGGAGTGGTTGTTGGCGGTGGCTGGAGTGGTGGTTAGCTGTGGTCAGAGTCGTGGTTGGTGGTGGTTGGAGTGGTAGTTGGTGGTGGTCAGATATAGACCATGCTTCTTACACACCCGGAGCTACTCACTGCACACTCCCTAGACACGTGAAATGACAAAGCTACCCTTAATGAAACGTGTGCGTTAATTTTAATTTTTTTTGGGCATAAAAAGGCTTCGGTAGATTAGCACCGAACTAGTTTGGTGGCTAAATACCGAATATATTTATCTTCAGATACACTCCCTAATTTCTAATTTTTTAACCGGACCGGTTCAAAACCAAACTACCTAACCATTTCAGCCATAAATAAAAAACATTCTGAGTATCACTGCTACAAACCATTGAAGAAAAGAAAGGGAGTGGGTAACGAAGGGAGGGGTAATGCAGCAAGCAAACTCCCAGAACTATGTATCACTCATTAAATTGTTGTCTCTTCATTTCTTGCATTATTCTATACAGTTGATGCTGCCAGAACCTTACCCAACATCAGACCTTCCAACGTGAGACAAATTAGAAAGGAGGACTTCATCCCAAATCACCTATTTCTACTAAGGAGAAGATGAATAGGAGAGGTGGAAGAAGGAGAAGAATGGCTCAGATTTCTATGTTGATAAAGAAGAAGACTTTGTTACCCGTTTCCAGGTTTTGAACAAGTTCGGTGCTAAACTACCGAACCGGTTCGGTACTTTGGTATCGTACCAGTTAAAATGCAGCGTGGGGGGTTTTTCAACGTGAGGGTATTTTGGGAATATTTAAGGGTTGGGGGTGTGCACTGAGTAGCTGGTTTAGGACTGTTCAAACTAATCGCCGAATCGAATCCGAACCAAATCACAAACCAAACCAAATCGCATCATTATTAGCCGAACTTTTAATAATGATTCTGAATCGAATCGCCTTTTATTAAACACAATCCACTAACCGAACTGTTAAACTCAGTTCAGTTAGAGAACTGAAAACTGTTAAGCTTAAGTTTGATACTAATCCCATTCCTCTGAAAACTGAGCGCAGTTCAGCCATAGCCACCATCAGGCACGGATCTACGTTGGCCATATTGGGGTCAGCGTGTTTTTTTAAACCAATAATAGGGGTATTTTGATATATTGACCCCATTTTATCTTTTATGTTGACCCCACATATGGAACCCTCGCAAAAACCGAAAGGAGGAGTGACAAAATACACTAGAGACAAACCAATTACATGTATGTAAATTAGTAGTATGTTATATTTGTTAAAATAGTACTATTACTTTATCCCGGATTGAAAAGTGGATCAACACTTACTTTAATATGGTACTAATTCTACCTTTTTAGTTATGTAACCGGTAGAAATTTAGGTATTTTAAGATTTTTTGGTAACAAAATTATGTATTTTGCAAAAAATTACAATATTTTTTTGACAAAACATTATAGGCTATTTTTTTTACCCCAATACTAAAACTTTCTGAATCCGTCAGTGGCCACCATTTCCTCTTTTCTTTTTATCTCCCATCACTTTTCTTCTTCTCCTAATTATTGCCTTTCTTAAAAGGTAATTAATTAATTAATTGATTTATCAACTAGATACTTGAGAAATGAACCTAATAAATGTATATCGAACACATCCCTGTTCTTCTGTGTTGTTAAAGTTCAAGGTCAGTAATGGGAGATGGTATAGTACATGCTGAGATGGTAAACTGCATATCGACCTCGGACGCTAAGAACAACAGTATTTGCAAACAGCATAATAAAAGTTCAAGTTCAGTAAAAAAACTGTTGTTCTCTTAACAGTTCAGTTCACAGTGCGGGTTTGTTCGAGCCAAAAGTTCAAATAAAATAGTTAATAAAAGTTCAGTTTTTAAACAGTTCGGTTCAGAACAAAAAAACTGTGAACCGAACTGTTAATATAGTTCAGTTCGGTTCGGAGAACTGTTATTGCAGTTCAGTTTGCCGAATTGTTTCGGATGGTTTGGTTCGGTTCAGTTCAGTTCTCCTCCTGAACTGAACCATGAACCGCCCTAGCTGGGTGTAACATCCCAGACTTCTAGTCGACATTAGAAACCCGAGATGCTACTTATAGCGTTTCAGAGATGCACTTAAGTAACTTTGGATTAAGTCAAACCAGACAACTAACAATAAAGACCAACGAAGGATGATAGGTTTTACAAAATAAGTTCAACAAAAAGGGTTAGTACAAATCATCTAAAATAGTCAAAATAATATTCAATCCGAATCCACAAGTGCATAAACCTAATACATTTCTAACTTAGACTATAAACAACAAAACATAAACATAGCATAATATGATGCTAATCTTCGTGAACGGAAGATCTTCATATAGTCGAGTCCTTGATCTCACCGTTGAATTCTTTAAACTTCACCTGTGAGTCTGAAAAACATTCAACAATAAACGGTGAGATTATAAATCTCAGTGAGCTCTTTCGCGACCCCTCACCCATAACCCCTCGTAATCTTTTTATCATCTTTTCACTTGTCGTAACGTAATCCATTAGAAGACTGAACAACGTCAGCTTCAGCGGAGAGCCCAACCCGAATAAACAATCTGAGCCTTGGCTCAATCCGGATAAACCATCTGGGCCTTGAACTCAGAAGACATGACCTCCCATTCCAAGTACGCTATTTAACCTCTTGGGATCGTCATCCGCATGGTGTTTTATTAGTATCCTTAGTTATGTTCTCACTCGTTCGTTCGTTTCATAACACATCGTTGTTTGTTTCATTAAACAATATCTTTCATCCAATCAATAAATCTTCGCATAATCACAACCTCGTTCAATAACACATTATTCATACTTCAATTCATATCACAATCAATTACTTGAATCACGAGGTCAAGCAATTCAATCACCAATCATTTATATAACAAAGATTTATTCAAAGACATAACATATGTTTTATTTTTATTGGCCAACAGCAAGATCAGTACCATGTACCTATGGACTATGGTACTGGATCTGGATCTAAGTTTTCTCCTAATTTTAAATTTATATTAAACTAGACCATTACCCGTGCGATGCACGAGGGCAACATTGCATGCCATGTGAATGACTAATATGGTTTAAAATTTGACATTATATAGTTTCCCTTGAAGCATGATGTAGTAAATGATTATATATACACACATGAGCTGAATACCATAATCTTGGTGGAGCTTCTTATTGTACTGTAATGTGTTCAAAGAAATGAGATTTTTTCGATGTACAATGACATAGACACTCATTTTGAAAAAAAAAAGACACGGTGCATATATGAAAAAATTACGCCACACATTTTGAGGGATGTATAAAATTGAAGTAAAGACATAGACAATTTGAAACACGTGTTTGAAATTAAAAGGTAAACACCCAGTTTGATTACATCGACAATGTAAAGATGACAATGGGGCGAGGTAGGGGCTGGGAGTACTCCCCCGCTCCCCGTCCCATTACCCGTGCGATCCACGGGGAAAAAGTGCATGTCATATGCATGACTAACATGAATAAAAATAGTATATTATCAATCATACTCAGGAGTCAAAGAAGAGTCCAACTCATGGGTCGAAATACGTTGAACTTTCAAAGATAGGGTAAAGGTTTTGTTCAATAAAAGTAGAATACAAATAATAAAGACGAACTATATAGATTTAGTAAACAACCTTGTAATTCCAATGCAAAAACTTCATCCATAGAGGTTTTGTTCATGAAAGACTCCGTACGTACTCTTAGATAGGATGACTCTGTAAGACATGATAAAAGTTAAAAATAGTTAGGAGAATCCCACATAAGCAGAAAGGGAGACCTTAAATAGTGCAGGCAGTTCATTCACTTCCCTCACAAACCTAGGTTTCTTTGAAAGCCGCAAGTTGCAGTAACATATAATAAGCAACTTCAAAACAATTTAAAAGAAATTTCTCAAATAGGAGCACCTATATCCTGTAAAATAATTTGATATGGAGGTAAATGCACCAACTTTTATAAATACTTTCCTCTACTATTTTGTTACCTTAACCATAGAAAAAAAGTGGAGGAGAAACACACTAAGTTAGGTATGCAACAAAATTCAAAGGACCATTGGGACGTTAAAGCGTAATAAAGGTTGAACAGTTAGAGTAGAAACGAAGTACACAATAATGCTTATTACGCTTTAATGTCCTGCAAATTCGTGCAACCTTTATTACGCTTTAACGTCCCTCTAAATTCGTAAACACTTAGAATTCAAAGGACCATAGGGAAGGGTTGCAAGCCCTGCAAATCTGTTGGAAATTGTCAAAAAAAAATTGTGGAAAAACAACAGAGCATTAAAGACGCGCTGATTTCGAAGTGTTTACGAATTTAGAGGGTTATTTTGTGTTAATAGACTGATTTTCAATGTTTAGATAATTCATGACTCTTGGAAGTAGCAAGTGACTTTTCGTTTATTGTGCTCAATTATTGTGTGGTGGGTGAGAAGGAAGTGGAATAGTTACAATGGGAAGGCAAAAGAATCACAATTAAAGTCTGTTTTGGAAATTGTATAAGGTCATTATGAAATAAATAAAACCTAAGTGTAAATAATTAATGCGTACATTGGAAATGATATTGGGAATTGCTACAATAATTGCAAGTATTACATACTATTATTATGGACAAAATTTAAATGACCAAAATACCATCCGTTTTGGCGGACTTTTTCTCGCCCAAATATCCTTTATTTTGTCTTATTTGTATCCTACTTTTATATATCATAAGTAATTTAAATCACGAAAACTACCACCTAAGCATCCAAGTCAGAAAGGCCACGTAGACCACGGTAAATACGTGGCTTTACACATTATTTTCAACTGGGACCCCCAAACCCACGCTGGCAGTCACTGCTACTTTAACAAAAAAAAAAGGCTTCCCGTCCTCAATGAGGCTCGAACACGGGACCGTTGAGTGGCAAGCCACAGATTCAACCACTGCGACCAAGTATACATCTGTCAAGTTTACATTTCTAAACGGTTTAATACGCTAACCAACGGTCCCCAAGTCACTAATTAAGCCAAATGACGTGTGGCATTAAATCTTGGAGATTTAAATAAATCAGTATTTAATGCAATATTAATAACGTAACTGTCATGATTTTGCACCAGTCAAACATGTACCGTTGTAGTGAGAGTCTTAAGAAAGTGGGACGTGTACACGGCGAGAGGTGGTGACAAACCTGTTGCAGTCGATTTAGTCTTAGTCGACAAAGAGGTGATAAAAGAAAATAATTTCAAATATGTTGCAAATTTAGTTTTCATATAAATATAATTTTTCATGCTAAATACATACTGCACATAGATCACATAGATTAGTTTTACTCTAAATTATATCTTTGAACTTTATATCATGCATTCGACTATAAAACAACTTACCTAACGTGATACTAACTCTATGTGCTTTCATGCCATAATCTGAACATGTTCTTATTTGGCATTAACATAACTCAGATATTTTTATGTGCAATACTAAGCATAATGAAATCTATTTTATTGAACTTATCTAATTATGACATCTCACCTTTAAATTGTCAATCTATTTTTATTGTGGTTGTTCTTGAAGAAATTTTTACCAATTTAGTTCTGAACTTCGTCCAGGGATCGAAGATCCAAGCCCACATTGATAAGTCGTTCATCTACAAACACAGCGGGTGTCTCGGTGAGGGTTTCGTCTACAAGATGGCGAAGTTTTCGGTAGCAACTAACTATGGGGAGTACCGCGCTGCCAACCACCCATATAGAATGAACATTAAATACAATACTGAAATCACCCGTGTCTCACCCGATGAAGTTGAGACACCGCTCTACCGATTTACACCTCCTGCAGAGTGTCTCGATAAGAATTTCAACAAAAACTTTTTAGTTGGTAAGCCATATATTTTCACATTCCGTCATATTGAAATTAAACGACCCATTTAATTCAGTCAAACTGACCACTTTCCAAATCGTTTTTTGGAAATAGATGTCGCAGGAGTGCTTACTGGAATCGGGTGGGAATCTGAGTTTCAGTCAACGACTGGAAAAAGCACAAGGCTACCAATCAACCTTGAAAATCGAGGGTAAGTTCAACGATAATTATTACGTATAAATAGTTGTTGTTATGCCGACTATCATGTGTTATATTAAATGTTAAGAACACATTCATTTTATAAAAAGAAATAGAGATTATCAGTCAGATAACTATTGGTAAACACACAATATAGCAACTACGTGGATTCTATGCGTACCTTTTGTGAATTGTTGCTGCCGATAGATACCAAAACGAAAACCCCAATTTGATTTCATACACTGTAGCATGTGGAGGAACTGAGCATGATCGTCGTCACATCGGATACAATCGACCTCTCATCTTGGTAACGAACACCTACCTGATATTTATTGAGAGAGTGACTTTGTCGACAATGATAAGTGAATAAGGATTCACGTTTCTGTCGACGGTGACTTTGCGACTCCTGAAACAAAGTCACTTTGCGACTCCTGAAAAACAAGGATTCTTAGAATAGTGAGATTCTTAGGTAGGGAGATAAAATAGTGTGATTCTTAGAGAGTGAGTTTGCGACTCCTGAAAAACAAAGATTCACGTTTCTGTCGAAGGTTTCAAAGGGGAAAGTGGAAGTTCAATACCTATGAAATTTGGATCCGTGGCGGTGGTATTGAATACTAACTTAGATGTAAATGACGAAAATACCCCGGGGTAGGTCTAACCAAATCTATAAATACGAATTAACATTCACTTGAAACATGGGTCTCACTATTTTATCTCTTTCTTCAGTACATTGTTTTGTTTATTAATACACATACATATGTGTATTTGGAAATACAGTGATTTACGTATGTGATACATATAGATTAGTAGTTAGAGATTTTAAATAAAATGAGGAGTTGTTTTTTGTGTGACTTTCATTCTGAGATTAATTATTTAACAACAAATCATTCTTAATATACTGCTTTGCAATGCCATTTAATCTAAGCATTCTCTCATTCTTACAAAGGTATCATATCACTATAGTATCCTCATAACAAATAGAGTTGGTGTAGCTTCACCCACAATGTTAAAGAAAAACCTATTTCTGCATTTAATTTTGCCGTAATGCTACCACAGAACTTACATTATACAAGATTAAAATTGTGTTAGAACTGGTTTTTCCTCAACTTATCACAGAATAATAATCTTCTACAGTTGAATGCATGATTGGTGTTAGTGTACTCTATCAACAAAAAAAAAACAACAAAACTCTCCTCTAAAACACATCTGCTAATATGCGAATTCATTGTGTCGAGGTATCTATTACGCGAAAATCATAACATATTTATCATCTGAAGTTATTTACCCATGCTGGCACGGGTCCTGCAAACTAGTAAAAGATGCAATGCCAAAAAGGAAGAAGCAAAACACAAGCCAGTTTATTGAAATTGGTCCTTCTATGAAAACTAGACTGCAGTGTCATTATCGCAAGGATATTAAAAGTCCTTTTCAACCAGGGAATCCAAAGGTGTCAACCATAAACCATTATTAATGGGCTGTGGATCATATACACAAGTAATAAACTTGTGTATATTATACAAGTGACACGCGTTACCGTTGGATTTCATTTATTCTGAATGTGTGGTTTAGATTTAGAGGGGAAACCTTCGTAGCAGGTCATGGCATTTTATAGTGATAATTGCAAAAGTGGGTCTACTTAAGATTTATAAAAATTATAATTTAGGTACATTTAAAACACTGATTTACAACAATCTCATATCTTCTCATGCTACATTCAACACAACAAATTATTATTCCCAAATTAAAAAAACTAGAATTAAAAATTATTGTTCTTCCCAAATCATAACGCAGACCCAGTGTGTCAAAAAAAAAGAACACAGACCCATAAAATGAAGAACAAACGCAAAAACCCAAATCTGAAATTCCAAGGCAAAACCTAGAAAAAGAGGAACAGACGCTGAAACCCAGATCTCAAATTCAAAACCTCTCTTCTTTCTTCCAAATCGATCAAAATTTAAACACCAGGAATTAAACAAATTCAAAAGGCTAATATCAACAAAAATAGGAAGGAAAATACCCATTTGTTCTTGAGGTGTGAGTTCTCCCAAAAAAGCTTATAGATGGTATTTAGTTTTTAGGTGGTTGAGCTTGGTTGTGGTGCTCCTCTTTGACCTCTCGACCTTATTCTCTATTATTTTATGCGGGGTTGAGTTTTAGAAAAGGTAGAAGGGGGTTAATTATGATTTGACACATTGTGTCATTTAAGCAGTTAGGGAAGTTAGGCATGAAGTTGCATGTTCAAATAAGTCTTTTATGGGTGATGTGTGGAACCAATGGAATGGATTTCCGGGGAATAAGAGTAATATGTTGGGTAGCTCTACTGATTCTAAGTTGGGGTGGATCAGTTGCACAATTTAGATAGTTGTATTGTTCACAACTTTTTGTGCACCTCGTGGTGGCTCTCTTCTTAATGGAGAGGGACATCTACTTTAAATCTAATAAAATCAAGTGCTAGTAAAATTGACAATATTAGACATCTTTCAATTTTGCCATTTGGACAAAAATAAGGACAATTTGGTACAACTGCCGCAAAAAGACAAAATTTGGCAGCTTTTTTTGACTAACATCAAAGAGATAAAGACTGACGTGGGACAGACCGACACAGGAGTGGCAAAAATTTCGCAGCACAACAGACAAAATACATAGAGACAAAATTAAAAAAGTTGACCCAAAAAACTAGGAAAAAAAAACTGTTGCAGAAAAAAAAACTGACGCGCGTTAGTGGTTATGGGGAAAAGACATTTTTTTAATTTTTTTTAAATCTGTTTCATTTTTTTAACCAATATATTTATTATCTATTAATTAAAATAATAAAATTAATTTAACCATTAAAAATTTATAACCACCCACAAAAAATTTAAAATAAATTATTTTTAATAATTTAATTAAAATAATTAGATTAATATTAAATTATCTAAAATTTATTATTTACTATAACCTACTAAACTACTGAAATCAATCAATTTAATCACTATCAAAAGTTTATGTTTTAACTTTTTTTAAATAAATGAAAACTTCAATTCAAATGATTAAAATGATCTAGAATTACTATTTACTATAATTTACTAAAACTACTAGATCTAATCAATTTAATCGCTACAATTGTAAAATAAATTAACCACTATCAAAAATTTCAAAATAATTTTTTTAAATAATTTAGTTCAAATCATTAAATTATAAGAAATACCAATGGGAGGGCAAACGAGGACGCATATTTTACCTAAAGTCTGATTTTTTTAAACCTTTTCAAACACAATTATTTTAATAAATATGAAAATATTGTCTTTTATCAAGTTTTTCTCTTTTTTTAATTATATTTTGCAACTTTCAACGTATATTTAATCATATAGAAAAATATGAGTTAACATGTGGTAACGAGAGACTGGCAATAAGATCGTGCACGCAGAGTCAGCTAAACGGGGAGTGACAACGATAGAGGTAACGAGAGCGCCAATAGAAGTGCCAACGGAAGGAGGGCCAACGGGGATGCATATTCTACCTAAAATCTCATTTTCATTTTTCTTCATTTTTACGCCATTATTTTTTTTACTCCATTATAACATTATAAGAAATACCGATTTTTTAAAAACTTTTTCAAACACAACTATTTTAATAAATTTGAAAATATATTTTACCTCTAATGTCCAAATATATTATTATGGATCAATATAATTCTGATTGTCAATCTCCTTTTATTACTTCGACCCATGATTTGCATTTGTATGTTATATGACATAATACCTATCTCTTTCCATTGTGAATTTCAAATCATACATTTTGGACATTGTTCACAACTTATGAATATCTTCTAATTTACTATTATGACTTCATGACAATACACCGACTATACAGTATTACCCGTGCGTATGCACTGGTAAAATACTAGTATATGTATAAAGGTTTTTGATTCCTAAAAAGCAAAAGTTATATTTGTTTTTGTTACGGTGTTATATGTACGCATTTTCCAACGGCTTTATCGATGACTATCCATGTTGGAGAACATGGCTAACCACATATGATTATGTGTTTTTAACTTCCCAACAAGCGATTAAATATATATACATATTGGTTACCATATTATTGGTGCATAGCTTTCACCGGCTTTACGGGTGACTAAACAAAATATATTATATATAAAATTTGCTTTAGTTCAAAAAAAATTATAAAAAGAAGTTGGGAAGAAAAATGAAAAATTGAAAAATCGAAAAAACAGTTTAGAGAATAAAGGAGATGCAAGTGAAAATCAAACACACACAGTTCACAAAAAAATTAACCAACAAACATTTTTACCTCCGACAGATAAAAAACGAACAAATATCGTAAAGGGGCAGAGAGAGAGAGAGAACTACCTATTTCATCAGCCGCCACACGCTGCCGCGGTGTTTTGTTGTTGCACTAGCTTCATACATCAATCAATGGCTTCTTCTCTTGTTGCTCCATCACCTACCTCCTTCTTCCCTACCAAGGTTCCTTCTTGTTTCATCCTATCCTCTCATTTTTATGCCTCAAAGACTCGTTTTTTCTTCACCCCTTTTACCCAAAAGGGATTAACTTTACACTAACTAACACCCTTTTCCCCTAATTTATCAGAAGGATCTGAGTCTCTCCGCTTTGTCTTCCCCATCTTCTCAAAGATGCCAGAAGCCTGTTTCCAGAAGAATTCGTTGTTCTGTTGCAGCGCCTCAGCAAATACAACGCCAACCTTCTACCACTGGATCAGTTTCGTTGCTTTGTGATTTTAGATACCATTTTGGATTTATATGTTTTTTGAATCCTTGTTGATGATTCAGTGTTTTTGTTTGGTGGGTTTTTTTAGGTGAAGACCGCGATGACTTTGACTGAAAAGATAATGGCTAAAGCTTCTGAGAAGGCTCAGGTTACACCTGGGGATAATATTTGGGTCAATGTTGATATTTTGATGACACATGATGTTTGTGGCCCTGGTTCTATTGGGATTTTCAAGAAGGAGTTTGGTCAGAATGCTAAGGTAATTATCTTTCATTTTGCAAGTTTTTTTTTTATTTCTAATGAGATAGGATTAGAGTCATGCAATCAAATTAATCTGAAAACTATCTGGGTAGCACTTGAAGTTTTTCTGCTAGAGAGTTTTGTAAATTTAGAAATCATGTTACTGGTGCTAGTATTTTAATCACTGATAAGGGACATACAATGATAATTTTATTTGCTAGGAATGACTTCAAAACAAATTTGCCGGTTTAGTTGTGTGCTTGTTCATGTCCATGACATATATGATTGTTTCTTTTACCTTGAAAGTTATTTGCACATAGCCATGTATCTAGTAGCTGTACAGTTATATTATCGTGGATTAACTACTACAATCACAACTTAGTACTTATAATCACATCCCTCACAGAAGTACAGGATTGTTTCTAGGATTGGTGATCTATCATCCTCCGTATATGCTAAGGTTCGTGTTTTGTAATTTCTTGATTGCATTGTTCCTTTGAAGGTTTGGGACCGTGAAAAGGTTGTAATAATACCAGACCACTATATATTCACAAGTGATGAACGTGCCAATCGCAACTGTTGACATACTCAGAGATTTCTGCCATGAGCAAAATATCAAGTACTTTTATGATATTAAGGATCTTAGCAATTTTAAGGTACGCATTCTTTTTATTTCTCCAGTATAAATTTGGCAGTTTCAATTTTAAGTAATGAACAATTTCCTTAGACATTGAATGTGGGACTATAATAATGTAGGTGAATCCAGAATACAAAGGTGTTTGTCATGTCGCTCTTGCTCAGGAAGGTCATTGTAGGCCAGGAGAGGTTTGATTAGTTTAACAAGTAATTTGAAAGAATAGTGAAATAAATGTTAATTTGTTTGACTGAATTTGGTTCCTGCTTTGCTAATTCTGTTCTTCACGCAGGTTCTCTTGGGTACCGATTCTCACACTTGTACTGCTGGAGCATTTGGTCAATTTGCTACAGGGATTGGTAATACTGATGCAGGTTTTGTGTTGGGAGCAGGGAAGCTTTTGCTTAAGGTAATTTTATGCTTCACTAAGTTCTATGATGCTGTTGTTCAGAGTTCCTATATCATGTTTCATTTCAGTAGAAAAGAATTGTGATAGTGTAAGCAAAATAAGTGAATTAAAAATGATTTTTTTCCGAAGCTTTTGGATCAAGAACGAAGTGGGAAACATACATTTTTGTTCTATTAATTGATAATTGATAGTAGAGAAACAATTGTTTTTTATTTATATTCAATATTAATGCAGGTGCCACCAACTCTGCGATTTGTAATGGATGGTGAAATGCCCAATTATTTGCTTGCGAAGGATTTGATTCTGCAAGTAAGTATCCTTGATCTTCTACTTTAGTTCTGTTGGATATATCATAGTCATAAAGTAAATTTGGTTTTGTGAAGTGTAAACTTGGTTAATTAGCTAGTATGCTTGTAGCAAATACATAAAATCCTTACACGAGTGAATGATTTACCTTACAGATTATTGGTGAAATAAGTGTGGCTGGTGCAACTTACAAATCTATGGAGTTTGTTGGCTCAACTGTTGAAAGTTTAAATGTGAGTATGTTCAGCAAGATGTTATGCTATTCTTTAACTCAATGTTTTATTCAGCCTCTGAATTTATTTTATTTTGATTAAAAATGTTCTTTTGGTAATTTGTCCCTTTTGGGTAGATGGAAGAACGGATGACATTGTGCAACATGGTTGTTGAAGCTGGAGGAAAGAACGGTGTTATTCCTGCTGATAGCACTACATATAAATATCTCGAGGTTTGTGCAACTGAGTAGATGCACCGAAATTGATGTCTAGCCTCTAAAGTTATATTATGTTTGCATTTTCCATGAGCTGTCCTATCATTATTCTACTGACTTGAGTTCCCAAATTTGGAAATCTTGTTTGTCAAATAAAATGGATCATTTTCATATGAACAAAACAAATTAATCAAAGAATTTCATCATATCTTTTTCCGTCTTGCGACTGGTGGTGACAGATTCTGGCCAGGGCCTGAAATTGCACAGCAACTTGATCTTCAACACAGCCATGTGCTGCTCATAATCATCTGATAACTGCTAAAATCCTCGCTGCCTCGTCGAGTGATCTTTCCAATTAGGTTTTATGGAGTCTGCTTCATATTTATGGTTTTCTTCCTCTTGTAGAGTATTCATTGCAACGGGTTAAAGCTTAGCATTTTTTAGCTTGAGGAGAGTGTTAGAACTTAGAACCTACTAAATACCTCATAGCTTCTTATCTTATATTAGAATAATTTAAAATTGATCGTATATTAGAATAATTTAAAGTATTTAAGATGATCTCATTGACATCATGATCAAATTTAGTAACTGTTTGTCCTTAGATATCATCAAATAAGTGTATAGTATTCTGTCTATCACGTGTAATTTCATTACTATATTGTTGTGAAAGTATCCGGTAAGGGCTTGGGTATTATGGACTGCCTAAGTCTCACATCGAGTAGTATGTGATGCCCGAGTTCCCCAAGTGCTTGAGTGCTTATCAATATCACTTTTTTTTTTCATTGTATTGGTTTGCAGTAACTAATCTTGCCTCTTCAATTGTCATCTGATTATGTATTTCTGTTTCCATTTCTTTGGCAGGGCAAGACATCCGTGGCATATGAACCCGTTTATAGTGACCAGCAAGCAAGGTAGACATAATTTTCTAATTTTCTTTTTATTTTACCCCATTATATTTTTTAGGAATAGTCAACACTCAAACATCTTGATTCAATAAATTACATTTTATCTGTTTATCTGCATAGCATGACATTTGTTCTCTAACAATTATTTTTAGCATGCATTTGTTGTAAGTTCATCATGGTAAGGAATGCATCTGTGATATTTATACTGGAGAAAAACTGGGTCTAGCAACTGAAATATTAGCACTCTTACTTGGTATTCAGTTTTATTCATTCATTAGTACTAATACCTTTTTTATTGTTGGCATTTAGATTCCTTTCTGAGTATAGATTTGATGTCTCAAAATTGGAGCCAACGGTGGCTAAGGTTAGAACTTTTATGGCATCTGTGAGGTTTTATTCTGTGTTTATTTTCTATGTATTGTCTGATGCTGCTACTATGTTCCACAGTTAATATAATACTTATAAAACGTTGCAGCCTCATTCACCAGATAACCGCGCTTTGGCTAGAGAGTGCAAGGATGTGAAAATTGACAGAGTATACATAGGATCTTGTACAGGTGGAAAAACCGAGGATTTCATGGCTGCAGCAAAAGTTTTTCTAGCATCAGTATGCATCATATATCCTATTATATATCTATAGTATTATTTAGTTATCAAAGAATGATCTTGTATGAATCTTTCAACTATTCCCCCTAATTACAAAAATGATATCTGCATTTGCAGGGTAAAAAGGTCAAAGTTCCCACATTTCTTGTGCCTGCAACACAGAAGGTTTGCAAAAATGTTCATTTTCATATATCTACATATCAATTGATTTGCATTTATTAGTAAATTTCTCATGGGAAATTATGGTAGATGAATCTTCTAACCGTATCTCTGTCAATGGAATCTCAGGTTTGGATGGACGTATACAGCCTCCCTGTCCCTGGAGCCGGTGGTAAAACTTGTTCACAGATATTTGAAGAAGCTGGTTGTGATACACCGGCTAGTCCTAGTTGTGGTGCTTGTTTGGGTGGCCCTAAAGATACTTACGCTCGCATGAATGAACCTAAGGCAAGTTCCTCGCTTCCGTCAGAGCATCCTGTAGTATACAGAAATAGCTCAAATTCCACCTATATTGCTTTTATCCTTATTACATTGAAGGAATTGTTTATATCAGCATCGACCTGTCGTCGGCTAAAGTTAATCTAATTTCATAAGGAAATAAATTTTTCATTCCTACACATGTTTATGATGAGAAATAATAGTTTGCATGCACACATACTCACACTTGTGCGCGTGTGAGTCACGCGCACACACTCACTAATTGACGTAGCCATATCTCTTTCATTCAAATCTCCTAAAGCAATGACTTGGGCGGAATGAGATCCTCTCCAGTTCCTGGACAATTCCAATAGTAGAAGTGAGATAGACACATAAAATAAAATAAAATTATTTTTTTCCATGAGTCTATCTCTCTCCTACTGAAACTGTCCAATAACTGGAGAGGATCTGCACCCGGCTTGGGCCTCCTTAGATGGTTCTGAATGTTGAAGCAAGCAGCAGTTTTTTTTCCAATACCTGACAAATTACTGCTCCTCTACCATATGATTGTGTTTATATGCTTTTTATTACACAAGTGATGGCATTGAGAATCTGAATAATTGACTTCATTGTTTATGGGCTGGTTGTGCAGGTTTGTGTTTCAACTACAAATAGGAACTTCCCGGGTCGAATGGGTCACAGGGAAGGTCAAATATATTTGGCTTCCCCATTTACAGCTGCAGCATCTGCATTGACTGGTTATGTTACTGATCCAAGAGAGTTCTTGCAGTAGGATATTGTTACATTAATCCCAACTTATTGTATACATTGGTTAGTTTTGTATCATCTAGCCAAACTTAAAACTGTAAGCTATTAATGTTTACCACTGTTGTTGGTATTTCTTTTTCCTGACCAAATTGACTGTTAATGAATTGGTGCTTAGATTATAATTAACCGTTAGTTAATCTAACGGTTATAGTTAAATATTCTCATTTTTTTTCCTTTCAATAATCACAAGTGTTCTCACTCGAGTCACTCTATTTTAAACTCACTTAAAAGCTTAATATGACATAGTATTCATACATTTTATTGCGTAATTGGTAAAAGAAATACAATATAAATCTTTTTTTGGCACCATCACAGATCAGTTATACATATGTTGATATATTATATTTTTCATGTGCTTTATTTGTAACAACTTGAGCTTTTAGCATTCTTATTTAGTTAATGGTAAATAAAATTCAGTTTTAAATTTTTTAAGAATTGAATAACTGATATTAAGAATGGAATTAAATAGACGTACAGGCAATTAGGAATCTCTTGGGCATAATGGATTTCTTCCTTTGTTTTTTGATTCTCAAATCTCAATAGAGAGTTGATGCTAATTCTCTCTTAATCTATCTTCAAGTAATATGGAAGGGTCCTTATCACATTTGAACTTTTCTTTAGGAATTAAGAAAACGTATGACCAATGATGTTAACTGTCCTAGATACTTTTCATTTGCTGATAACATCATGTATATTTTGAGAATGAGGATTGTGAAGATGATGCTGCCAACTTCTGCACCAGAGAACATTGTGACGTGTTTTTTAATTTGGAACTTTATCCTAATCTGGTTTGTACTTTGTTACAAATTTGAAACACATGAATAACCAAAATGAGGAAAAAAACAAAAAGACTAAATTGAAATTTTGAATAAATATAAATGACTAAAAGTACATTTTTTGCCTATATAAAAAGTAGCATAATCTAATAATCTAAAGCCACGAGCAAATCAATATTCAAAGGAAACGTGAATTTCATTATAAAGACAAAGAAAATCAAGATGTCAAAAAAAAATTGAAGTTAAAATGAGTTTAATACATTCCGTGGCTCAATCATCATCATCATACAAAGCTTGTATTGTCCACCGATTGAGTTCGTCGGAGTCGGTTTTTCTTCTTATCGCCGCCGCATACAATGGAGCATTCAACACCACAAATAACACTAAAACAAGAGAACAAGCCATTTCCACCATCACCGTCCGTACGCCTGCGTGAATGCTTTCCTTTCTTCTTGCTCGACGACGCTGGCAACGTTGACTTATCTTCGCTGTCATACACGGGCGCCAAATCTGTCCGCCACCTCTCAATTTTAGGTTGTAAGTCCTCAACGCTGTCGTCCAAACTCCATCCCGTCACTGTAGAATTCTCCTCCTCCTCCATCACTGGTTGTCTCGCCAACGCTGCTGCTACCTCAGACGCTGATGGACCTAACTCAGAGTCTGTAATTATAGGACGACGGTGACCCTTGTTTGACCTGTATGGTGTTCCGTATTCCAAAGTTGCATTCACCGCCGCGTTATTTACAGCGAATGCATGAAGTGGAGTTGCGCGTACGCCGCCATGGAGTGGAGTTGCGCGTACGCCATCATGGAATGGAGTGGCGCGTACGCCACCGTGGAGTGGAGTGGCGCGTACGCCATCATGGAATGGAGTGGCACGCACGCCGCCGTGGAGTGGAGTGGCACGCACGCCGCCACCGTGGAGTGGAGTGGCGCGCACGCCACCGTGGAGTGGAGTGGCGCGTACATTGCCGTTATTATAAGCCCTCGCTGTTGCTGGAGAATTTCGAAACTGCGGCTTAGGCGAGGCTTTAACTTCGTAATCATAACTAACAATAGCTGTTTCATTGAACTGCTCATTTGCATACTTTGTTCTTCCAAATTTACCCCTCTTTGGAGTTTGGTTGGCCTTCACACTTGAGCCGCTCAAAGTGGAGCTAGTGTCTTTGTTGCTGTTTCTACTGACTTCAGAAGGGGTAACTTGGGAACTTGCTCTTCCCCTTTTAGCCTTGACTCGGTTTTTGTGAACCGCTGCTTCTGAGCCGATCATGGAGCTGGTGTCGCTCTTGCTGCGTCGAAGCTCTGGGTTGGGTTGATTATGAAGATCGTGGTGATGATATCCAACAACTGGGGTGTTGTTGTGTGTGTAAAGAGGCATGCTCCGTGTGGAACTATCAATGACCGCCACACCAACGTTTAAAATCCCTTTTGGGCGACCTGAGGGTCTTAGGACTTGGAGCCCCACGAACCGCATACCTGTGGGTTTATAGTCGCCGTTGGGGGAAGATTGTGATGGTGGGATGATGTCTTCGGCGAGGACGTTGGCCGTACCCACGTGGATGTCTCGAACCAATGAAGAGCATAAATGTCAATTGTTATCGTTGAATTTTCATCATATAAGAATTCTTCATCCACCCGAAACACAAACTTGTCATTCCAAGTCGGGTTTGTACCACCAATCGAATCAACCCGGGTGGAGAGTTTACGGTCCGGGTCTGTCCACGCAACCGCATAGGTTCGCATAGAACGGCCCACAAGAGCCAAGTCTTGTGCAGCTATAACATTGAGTTCTAGGAGTTGGTAACATGCCAAAATGTTAGACATGATACCGACCTCTAATATTTTTGATGATGAAATTGCATCAAACAAGATGAGGCAATTAGAATTACAAGGCTAAGGATTGAAGTAATGGTAATGTAATTGCAACAAGAAGAAGGAATGTTATATGAAGGTGTATGTGCTAGAGTTTATCATAGGCTTTGTTGTTTTCCTTTAATACTTTTGAGCATTGGAAACAAGGAAAGGAGATGAAGGTGTAAATGGTGAGTTTGTTAGAAAAGAGGGAAATAAGGCATTTGATGATGGAAGGGGAATAATATTTTACTCAAGACAGCAAATCAAAGGAACGTTGGATAGTTTTCAACCTTCAATTTGCTCACTTAATTTAGGTGATGATGTGGGAAATTCTGTTTTATTGATATCAGTCTATATTAGGATTAGTTTTTGGTAAAATAGCTACCTTGCATGACTTGCTACTGTGTCATTACAAACTATATCTACCTATTTTAGAATCTTGCCAGTTTCATTTACAGCTATGGATTTACTAATTAGAGCTCTATAATTATTAATTAGCTTGCAGATGACAGGTTAAGCTGCAATTAGCTTCACAAATAACAACTGTGATTTTTCTTTATTAATGTATAAGGGCCTTCAAGTTGGAATACTAATTTTTTCAAAAAAAGAACTTATATTATCGATCTATACATCTATGTAAAGGAATCCCCAATAGAGTCTCCACAATAATTCTTGAGTTTTTGGTTTTAAATTTGTCTATGAAAAAACTTCTCTTTTATTATTTATTAATTCCTACCTTTGTGTCCAACCCACTACTACTAATAAAATCCAACGTAGTCATAAATTTACACATTATATTTAATTATAATTTTTGTAATGAGACTTTGATTTTAATTTTTAATATATAATTGAATATAAAATCAAGTTTTTTATATTCCTCGAAAGGATGCACTGGAGGTAGAGTGAATATAAAAAACCAAGTTTACATAATTGAATATAAAAATCAAGTTTTTTAATAAGTTAACCTTTAAAACTCTTTTTTATGTAACCATTATGCATCGAATGGAGAGGTCTCACATTCGCATGAATTATTGCTTTAATTTACAATAAACTCATGAGTTAGTGGAATATGGTGGAAGAGGTAGAGTTTAAACTAATTATAACAAGAAATGACTATTTAAAGGAGAGATCTTTGGATGATGAGGGTAGAGGTTTTGACAAAAAGAATCATATGAAAATAAGAAGTAGAAGAAAGGAGCAAGTTTCACAAGAAGACGTAGAATGCACAAAAAGGGTAAAGATTTTTATGTTCTTGACAGTTTGAAGTTGACAAATAGACAACGATTTTTTATAAAGTTAAAGATATTGAGAAATTATGTATATTTTAATATTGTTCTTTAGAAAAATGTTTAATCTTTTTGTAAAATTGTATGATGTGTTAGATCTAAATGAATTACATATGTTTCTTGAGCCTTCATAACCTTTGGTGTCACTTCTAAGAAGGAAATTATATTAGGTGCAAGAATCATAAAAAAATAAGGAGTAGAAGAAATGAGCAAGTTGCACAAGATGTAGAATTCAAAAAAAAAAAGGTAATTTTTTTATATTCTTGACAGTTTCAACTATAACCATATCTAATGCTTTCATTTGAGTAGTCTATCTAAAGCTTTTTATTTACAAGTTCTCACATAAAATCTTTAATTTAAAATAAGAATAGTGCTTGAGGAAAAAACAACAAATAAAGCTTCAGATTTACATGTTTCAATTTGTTACAAAGATTATATGTTTACTCTCCACTTTATCTTTTTTTTTGATAATACTCTTCACTTTATCTTATTTAGATTATAAGTTGTATAAAAAAAATTAATTATAATAAAATAAATCTTTTATTTCATATTGTGAATAATGGCCATATATTTTTCATATCATTATTTTTTTTGAAGCAATTTTTTCATATCATTATAAAGAATAAAAATAAAAATAAAGATTTGATTTTGATTGTTTTCTCTTTCTAAGTTTCCAATTAAATCTAAATTCCTCATTATCACTTTTGTCTTAAGTTTCAAATTTTGTTCTAATTAATATTTATGAATTATTAGTTTATGAATAAACAAAGAAATAAAGAAAATTTTGGCAAAAAATAAAATAAAGAGTAGTTACTTTCTAATTTCTATGATTTATGTTTATTCATACACAACGATTAACTTATTTTATTAAAACTCATCCAAACATAATGTAATAATAATTGGCTGCATGATTTGGTGTCTGATGCTAGCACCCTCCCCACGATCATCATGTGGAAAATTTGGTGTGCACGTAAATTGTTTGTGTTTGACAACAAGACTATTCGTCCTTCGGAAGTGGCGGCTCAGGTATATGGTCTTTGGAGTGATGTGGTTGCTGCTTTCGGTGTTAATGCTAAACCAGCAAGAGTGACATCTGGTTTGGAGGTCCGGTGGCATGCTCCTCCACATGGTTGGGTGGCGCTGAACGTTGATGGCAGTGCACAGCTTTCTCCGCCAGCTGCCTCCTATGGTGGGCTTATCCGGGACCATGATGGCAGCTTTATTCAGGCCTTCTACGGGTCGTTGGGGGCTTCTACAATCATGCACACCGAGTTACGTGCTCTTCTACATGGCCTAAAAATGTGTTGGGAACTGGGTTTTAGGAAAGTAGTGTGCTACTCTGACTCTCTGAATACCTCGCGCCTTATTGAGAGTGCTCAGGAGTTATTTCATGTTCATGGTAATGAGGTGGCTCTGGTTTGCAGTCTTCTTCAGCGTCCTTGGGAAGTCCAGCTGCAACATGTTTTTAGGGAAGCTAACTTTTGTGCTGATTATCTCGCCAAGCTGGGGATGTCTTCGCCTCCGGTCCAGACTGTTATCCTGTCTCCTCCAACAGCTTTGATTCAGTTTCTCTAGGCTGATGCGCTGGGTCTCCATTTTGTGAGACCCTAGGTGTTTGCATCTCTGCTTTCTTTTTTTTTTCGTTTTTTCGCTTTTCTCCTTTATAACCAAAAAATAATAATATTTAGAGGTTGTCACTGAAATTTGAAAGAAGAAAATAAAAATAGAATAACATTACAAGAGAAAAGCAAATGTGAGACACACATTACAAATATAAGTCACTTCCAAACATGTTTATCAAGATATTATGATCACTTTCTTAGTATAACTTTTTTTTTTGAAGCAATCCTTAGTATAACTTAGTTATTTTTATTATAATGTTTTACAATAAATATAAAATGTTATCATTTTCATCCTTAAATTTTCACATATTAAACCATCATTTTCTTTTTTAAACAAATAGATTTTTTTACGTAGTGTTTATTTATGCTATATGTTATATCATAAAATATTCTCATTATTATTGATCTTCAATTATTATTATCATTATTATTTTTTTCTTCTTTGTCTTACACGTATTAAAAAAGAGTTTAATTTGCATACACAATAGGTGTATGGGTTTTTACAACCACTACCAATCACAATTCATGGAGTGGGTGGTTACTAATTGACTAATTGGTGGTTATCAATTCACCAATTTCTCTTTAATGATGTGTCACTATGTGATTGGTAGATAGTGTACAACATACATACACCTATTGTGTATATAAATTAAATCCATTAAAAAATGCTATATCAAAAATATTTTTATTATTTATATTATTTTTTCATACTCACATGTCTTTATTATTAAAATTCATGCTCATAATTCAACATATTAAATAGAATGACATTTATTATTACTAACTAAAATGAAATTTAGTAAGATTTTATTTTCAACGATTAAGCTCATTAAAATTTGGACAATTATGCATATTGAAAAACACACACACTATATAAGAATATGACATAAATAAATAATTTTTTAATATAAAAATTTCAACAATATATCAATGTAATACTATATTTTTAAAATACATAATTTATATCGACAACTCATGTATATATTTGTATAAAATCTATATAAAATTAAAGTAAAAAATTATATAACAGCTCGTGCATCGCACAACCATTCTCTTAGTATTATACTATACTATTATATTATATCATATATCTCAATGCTTATTTGTTATAAAATAGATGCACATGGAGAAAAACTGCATGTTTTATGAATACAATATAATTCAAGAAAATTATTTATTAAACTTGAATGATAGAATTTTTCTGAATACAATATAAACTAATACGACCATGCATGTTCAACCTTTAATAATTTCATACTAAAAATAAGTTTAACCTTCGTATATGACAACCCAAATTACTTTTAATAAAAGTTTTTTATAGTAAATGTTAATGCTAAAAGTGAGCATTTTATAACCAACACCGTTGGCCAATGACTTAATCTACCTAAGACAACCCGGTGCTCCAGAGTTCGATTCCTGTGGAAAAACTCGGTGTTGACCAGTGCAAAATTTGATCTTAAGCACGAGCTGAGATTAATCTTTTGTTGAAAGCGTTGAGACACTTCATGGATAACCACCAATGGTCCAGAAAAAAAAAACCATTATGTGTCAAAAGAAAAAGTGACCATTCTACACATAAAAGGCTTCATAAACCAGCTGCGGACTTGGGGGTGCAAATTTTTTTCGAATTACGCACGGCTAAAAATCATAAAAATAAAATTTTATTATACTTCATAAAATAAATCACACATTTCATTATTGTCATTTACGTGATAACCAACACCATAGGTTCAGTGGCTTGAGGGACCTTGGACACAGGTCAATTGGAGATTTACTTTTAAGCTCGAGCAAAGATTATTCTTTTATTGAAAACATTGAGACACTCTGTGGGTAGTCATCAGTTGTCCAAATCAAAAAAATAAAAAATTGTCATTTACGTGATTTCATGTTTTGAATTCATTGTTGATATCATTGAATACATCTGTCTCCCCATAAGTCACTAGACAATTGTTCATCAGTTCATCTCTCTCAAACAAACTAGTAATACTAGTAATACTAGCATTTTATACTGATGCAGTGCAAACAAACTAAATTAAAACAGCAAAAGTGCAACAATTTTGCCACACCTCCAATTCCATAAAATGCTTATAATTATTCATATTCACTCTACATGCATGCCTCTACATTTTAAATTTCATTTAAAAATTAGGCGTGCCTATATTGTGAGGGTGTAGATCCTCTCCAGTTACTGAACAGTTTCAATAGGAGAGAGACAGACACATCAAGTAACGATAGCAAGAACTAGATTTCAAATGAAAATTGGGAGAAAAATATCATGTTTTAATTAAACACAATATCAGGTAAACAAAAAATTCATGGAGAAACAAATGGAATAGAATTATAGAAGCCCCTTGAACAAAATTGATCAGAAACGAAAATATCCCATCTATATTCCATAAAAATCTTAATTTAAGACTAAAAAATTGCCAATATTTGGTCTAATCTACTGAAATTGACTACTTAGAGCTGAAATATCTGATCCCAAAATTGGATTCTTTTGCTATCTCTTTTAGTTGTCTGAGGACTCTGCAAGATTCTGCCCATTTCTTGGCACATGATGTCCTGAATATCCTCTCTCTTGGCGTTGACTTGGCCGATAGAAGCCATTTCCTCTCGGTTTGTTATACTCGCGATCACCACCATCTTGGCCATTTCCCCTGCTGAAACTCTTTGAACTGAAACGCCCTCTTGGTCCCTCTGAGTGATAGCTTCCCCTGCCTCTACCCCGTCCTGTTAATAAAGTTAAAATAAGTATGATAAAATGAAGCTGACGAAATGCCTTAATAATAATAATAATAATAATAATAATAATAATAATAATAATAATAATAATAATGATAATAACAATAATAATAAGAGCATACTTCCTCCTCGAGAAGGAATGTTACTGTTCGGTCTCCGCTCTTCAATGTATACTTGTCTTCCTGCTATCTGAACAGATCCTGCCTGGAAACATACAAAACAAACAAGACTCAGTGTTCAATGTGATTATGTGATCAAGTAGCAACATATTAGGTTTGGGTTAATAATGGGTATGGCAAAAAGATAATTTCATGATGAGTAGTATACTACATTTCTCAAACTTTAAAGATAAAATCAAAACCTTGACTGCATTCTGAACACCTGCCATATCTTCAAATTCAACAAATGCGTAACAAACACCAACATCCTGGGATAAAGTGAAAACTTTAGATACATAAATCATAATGGGAAATAAATGTACTAATACTAGTATAGTAATTTGAAGATGAAAAGACATAAACCTTGCGGCTTCTTATCACAACACCATCAGGCCTGATTCTACCAAAATTCTTGAATTCCTCTTCAACTTCAGAAGGAGACACTGTAGGCGACAAGTTCCTCACATAAACAGATTTAATTTCATCTGAAAGTATTGAGAAAAAAAAAAAGATCAGTGAAGGAGACCAATGAACACATAATAAATACAACATGTAACCCTTTATAGCTTCTATAGAAAAACAATGTATTTTTTTAACTTTTTATCAAGTGAGCCATGAAAATGTTTTCAATATCAGAAAGTAATTATAAATAATAAATGGAATAACATAATAATTAATCATTTCTTAAAAACAAGTTCACACAGTAACCTTCATTTTCCGCTGCAGGAAGCTCTTCCACTCCATCAGTTTCAGACCTTTCAAATGCATTTGCCGAAGCAGTTGTTTGCTGGTTGCTATTCTGTGGAGCCTGATCCCATTCCGAAGGGGACACATTCTTATGAGAGGGCTGAGAAGCAACAGGTGGGGTTGATTGTCCTTTAGCAACCCGTAACTTCAAACAAACAGTCCATAACAAGGTCAGTCCAAATATCTTAACTGTATCTCAAAAGAAAACATTACTTGGGTATTAATATAATGGTTAATTAGCACATACAATGGAAGCATAAGTGTGCTTTTGTGGCTCCCCAGCAGGTTCTTCAGGAGAAGCGGGTACTTGATCTTGCACTGTAATCCCTGAAGATTGAAGTGAGCCATTTGATTCTTCAGCAGCATTATCCTCTCTAATATGCTCAGATTCAGGGCTCTGCCGCATCCGTTGCTCTGAAAATCCATAATTGTCAACTACACCATTCTCTTTGACCTCATTTGAAGCAACATACTCCCTTGCCTGGATATCTCCACCAAGCATATAGTTGGACACTGCAAAATCCATGGCTCTCAGTTGCTTCGAGTTTATAGTGCATAATCACCTATATTCGTTATTTACCTAAATTTTCTAAAATAAAAAATTTGCTTATTTTTTTTCTAAAATATAAAACATTATCAATAATGAATATATGAAATTTGTGATCAAGCTTCACCTACAACTTCTAACTTCACATTATTATACTATAACGTAATACTAAAGCCAACAACACCATGCTATTATACTAAGGTTAGGCTTGAAAGTCTTTAATTTCTGCTTATCATTTAATATGTGAGACAGACTAAAAGCTAAGCTCCAGTTGTTTGATAGGAAGGATGCAGTTTTCCTAACCAATTTGAAGGAACCGGTATTATTGGGAAAAACCCAAGTCCCACGTTGACTAGAGATAAGGTCTCTAAAGAACTTATAAGTGGGAGGCAACCCTCACCTTACAAGCCGGTTTTGTGGGGTTGAGTTAGGCCTTAAAACCACATTCTAAGATGGTATCAGAGCCTATCCTAAATCCTTCGGGCCACCCACCATTATTATCCACGCACCAAGCCCAATAGTGTTGGGCGTGAGGGGGTGTATTGAGAAAAACCCAAGTCCCACATTGACTAGAGATATGGTCTCTAAAGAGCTTATAAGTGGGAGGCAACCCTCACCTTACAAGCCGGTTTTGTGGGGTTGAGTTAGGCCTTAAAACCACATTCTAAGAGGTATTATTGAAATATAGTCAAAGGTGACAATGATAATAGTGGCTGGTGGTAGTTGAAAACTGATAATATAGCAAATAATACAATTGGTGACAATGAGAAACTACAAATATGGTATCAGTAAACAGCTATAAGTTTTGCAGTGCCAACAGCAGTGGATGTAGAAAAGATAGTAGCTTGCGGTATGAAGAGCAAAAAGATTTATAAACACGACTAAGGGTATCCGACTAAAAGAACATATGAATTAGAGATGATGAGAGCAGCAACACAGCAGAAGAACACACGACTTACAGTCTAATACGGACTCTAAACTAGATCAGATCATAATTCTCATGTAAGAATGGATAACACCCATGCTAACTTGCAATAAGTGATAGTTTTTCAATTGAGGTAAGAGAATACAAGCTCACTCAGAACTTACCTGGCGCATTAATCGTACTGTGAGGATCCAGTTTTGGATCAAGATTATTCTGAGCTAGCAAGACCGCCTGGTGGTGGTGAACCTGGTCCTCTTCAACAAAGTGAAAAATATCATTGAGCACAAAAAATCCTTTTTCTTGGGGTGCAAGGAAGAATGTTTGCATAAATCTTCTTCTGTGGCTGTAATCCTTAGGTTGAACAGCTCCAGAAACCATCACAACAACACCACCACTCCAAGATTCCAGAGACTGTGCAGTCTTGATTTCAATTCCAGTATACTTGAGTGACATAATCAGTGCATGGATTTGCTGCGCAGAAAGAAGTTTTTTTAGCTTGGGGAGGGGGGTGGGTATGTGATTTCCTAAAATTGAATTTGCACAAGCAATTGAAGATAAAGCCAAGTTTCTTCAAACAATTAAGGACCTAGTAAAATGTAAAAAACCTAAATCAGTGATGTGAGCAGTTATCATCTTAATTCTAACAACTAAAGGTTTAAACAGAATTAAAGGAGATAAGAGGGCACTACTTCTATTTACAGTTGTAGTAGAGGTAGTAACCATTTTCAATTCTTATTTTCCAACTACTGAAGCATTTGATGTGACATTCAATCTAACAGTTAATACCAATGCAGATCTACAATTTTCAACTATTGTAACAGATATAGGAAGGATACTTTGGAATGTTTGCCAGAAAGATTGATTAATCCATTATAACCCGAGAAGCTACTTCCAACAAACATAGCTAACTAGCAACAAAATTATGGCTCTTTTCGCTCCACAATTAAATCTTTTATGTGCAACGGGCAAGCCAGTATAAGAACAACGTTCATTATTTGTGTGTCAAATCAGGGTTGCCATCAAGTCCATGCGATGTGCATTTTGATCCAAGCTAGACATAAATACAAATTGCAGATAAAACTGAGAAATTTATCAGAAGAAAAGAGGCAACTGGTACAAAAGCACAGGACGTAGCAGCCCTACTAAAATGTTTAGCAATCTGACTCACATAAAGTAATATACTTCAAAGAGTTTCTTTGATTCAAAATGTAAACCTCTTGTTCCCATAATTTTATAAAGTTGAACAAAGAATTTCATTAGAACTTAAGTAGAAAGAATCTTTTCATAAATGGCTGTAATTGTAAACACTACCCAAGAATATGGGCAGAAATCAGTCAATAAATCTAATGAGCAAGCATTAGATTATTAGTCATGACTCATGATTTTTATTCAGTTCAAATGCAAATAGTTGAACTTGATTCTCTTGAACATTACTTTTAAATTGCAAACCAAATCGCCTAATGCGACCGCAATATTAACACCTGCAACCAATCACACCTCCGTGGAAAGATTTTAACTACGAGGAAAAGAACAAAACACAATGCTGAATCAGGCTACATACGGCCACGACGATTCACAATGGATCTTAGCTATGGTCTTGCTTTTTGGCACAAACATAAAATAATTTCATAGCACAACAGTCACAATCACAATTCACATTGCAAAAGCCGCATTTCTAACAAAGCAATCGCAATAAACCACAAACCCACCAATACAGACCAAGTTATAGCTTTGAAATTCAAAGCCAAATATTTTTTCACACAAACCGACATGTCATCCCTTCAAGTTACCAGTATAGCTGAACGACACCGGTCCTCGAAATTCCATCTTATCCGCAGCAATACCTTTCATTTCTTACCGACATTTATTAAATTCTTAACTCTTTTTCCCCCTGGTTTTAAATGCAACAAATGAAGCCCTTTAACAGAAACCCACCATCATAAATATGATTGAAACTTCTCTCAATGAAAATACAAAATACAAAAATTGACCCATGATTCCTTTTAGTCAAATCTTTTTTCGCACAAACCGACATGTCATCCCTTCAAGTTACCAATATAGCTAAACGACACCGGTACTCGAAAATTCCATCTTATCCGTAAGCAATACCTTTCATTTCTTACCAACATTCACAAAATTCTAAATTCCTTTGTTCCCCCAGTTTTAAATGCAACAAGTGAATCCTTTTAACAGAAACCCACCATCATAAGTATAATTGAAACTTCTCTTAATCAAAATACAAAAATTGACCCATCATTCCTTTTAGTCAATACAATAATAAGCAGCACACTACAAAACGCATCACGACTCTCCACAACCCCATATTCCAGTCACAAACTATTACTCATCTCAAACAACATAAAAAACTAAAAACACATTTGTACTGTATCAGTCCAAATAGAATAAATTCTTAAAAATAAAAAGAGAGAAGAAAAAAATTACGAGCATTGCTGTGGCAGTTTCCCTGGTATTTCCATCGATACGTAACATGGTGCTGGCATCAGAGTAGAACTGGTGCACGAACTCGGGTTGATGCTGAAGCACATGGTAGTATTGCCCCACGAAGTACGTCCCAATCTGAATCAACCAAAGAGATTAAAAAAAAGATAGATTGATTTCACGATTCAGATAATGCGCGAAATTGAGAGCGAGATAGATAGAGAGGAACCTGAGCAGCGGTGACGTGAATGGGAAAAGGTGTGGCCATTGAAGATGACGAAAAACCCTTCTAAACCCTAATAGAAATTCAGATTCGCAATGGCCCCCTTTCAAGATCTAGACATTAATGGAGAGAGATCTGAGGGGGAGAGAGAGAGAGAATTTTGTTTGTTTATTGTTTTGTCTGTTTATTTTCTTTCTTTCTTTCTTTCGGATGAAGTTGCTGCTGGTTGGCTGCTATGATGCTGGGAGTGTGTGTGTCACACTTCTCTCCAATAAGCTCCACTCAATCTTATTCAAATGCATAATAAATAAATAAATAAATAAATAAATAAATAAATAAATAAGGCTTTTTTTTCACCCCCTCCTTGTCACCCCACCCCATCCCATAAATACAAAAAACCCAAAAATGCCCCTTACATTTCATAAAAAAAGGGACCAGACCCCACCACCCGACAGAAATTCCGAATTTACCTTTAAAAAATATAATTTCGGGAATTTGGTATTGTTTTTCCCGGATTTAGCGCGAGAAGTTGGTCCGGTTCAGGATTTTTGAACCGAATTTATCTCCACAAAAGGTAAATCCGAATTATTTTTTTAATTTTTCCCGGAAATACCTTCTTTAAAGGTAAATTCGGTTCACATTTGGTGAACCGAATTTACCTCTAAAAAAGGTATTTCCGGATTTTTTTTTGGTAACATTGATATTTATTTTAAATAGATGGTTATTATGGATTTAACCGCTGCCTTTACGACATCTGAGATATTTCTCACTCGAGATGCAATGACACGTTGGGCTAGAGATATCGGGAAAGCCAACGGAATCATTGTGGTTATTGTTCGAACCGAGACGACGGAGAATGGGAAAGGGAAAAAGAACAAGGTTGTCTATGGCTGTGAGAGACGGGGCACATACAGTCGAGTAGATGTTGGGTGTTCTGCTGGTAGACACAATACATCAAAAAGATGTGGTTGTAGGTTTCAATTGAAAGCTAAACCGATGTTACCTCCTAGTTCTGATTGGAAGGTGATAGTGGTGTATGAGATTCACAATCATGAGCCTCATAAGACTTTGTTTGGAGCAAATATATTTGGTAAGTGTACGAGAGAGCGGTCGGTTGTTGAGGAGCATCTGTCTTTGGGAGTGAAAGCACAAAAAGTCTTGGTGCATTAAAGATCGATTTAAGAACAACTTGAGCAACATTACTCACCAGTATAGAACCCGCAATGCGATCCAGAAAGGCAAAGAGAGGTAGTATGACCGAGATCACAAAGAGCCTATGACACCGATTCAGGCGAATCATTACTTGTGTTGGACGAGACGACTTAAAGGTACTGATATTGTTGAGGAGATCATGTGGTCACATCCTAATAGTATCAAGTTATTGAGAATGTTTCCGACTGTTTGATTATGGACTGTACCTTTAAGACCAACAAGTATGCATTTTCATTTTGCAGCTGTGAAGAACAACGATGGATGTGAAGAACAACGATGACGTTCGAGTAATGATGAACCGTTTTGACTTATTTCATATGCAGATTCCTTTGCAGCTGTATGTCGAAACCAGAAGGACCGTTGCTGAGATCCTTCGTCGTTTCAAACCACCATCTCACTAGTTTCTACCGTGTTTTCATTTTGTTTGTTGTTTGTTTTGTTGTTTCCGTTTAGAATTTTCATGTCTTATTTCGTTTCGTCATCATAATCGTTGTAAAATGCTTCTTTAATTAATTTTAAGTTGTTAGTAATTTAATTTTTTTTCCGAAATTACAAGTGAAAAGAGGTAAATCCGGGAGAGGGTTTGGGATTCCCGGATTTACCTAAAAGTTGAGATAAATTTGGTTCAATAAATGTAAACCGAATTTACCTCCACTTTTACGTAAATCCGGGAATCCCAAACCCCCTCTCGGATTTACCTCTTTTCACTGGTAATTCCGAAATTTTGTAACATGATGGGGGCATTTTTGTCCACAATGGTATTTATGAGGGTGTAGCAGATAATGAGGGGGGTGAAAAAAACAATAAATAATGGATTTTTTGTACCCCACCCAATCCCCATATACCCCCACCAAATAATAAATTCCCAAAATGCCCTTTAAAAAACATTTTTTTTTGACAAAATTACACGAATCGTATATATATCTTTTTGGACATATATACGATGTGCAATCTTTAGGCATCGTATATATGTTCGTTGTGCGTATATACGATTGATGCGTTTTAAGTCAATCGTATATATGCACAACGAACATATGTACGATGCGTTTAAAAATGCACATCGTATATATGTCCCACCAAGGGTATATACGATGGGCTTTGTATTTGTTAACGGTTGTGATTTCATCAACAGTTTTAATTTGAAGTCTCGTGATTTGATTAACATCAACGGTGTAGATATCTTGGATAAAATAAACGCGTATAATTACAAAAACGTGATATAGTAATAGATACACGTGTAATACAATAAAGGTGTGAATCTATAAGTCGTCAATAGAATCATCGGCTAAATCGACACATCTAGGCGCATCACCGGGAGTGGGACGATGCACTGAAGGACACATAGACTGCCAGAGGGTAAAACGACCGGCATACGGATCCAACCATGACGCTGACTCTGATGAGTAGTGTTGGTACCATCGCGGGTGTAATGTTCCCGTGTCCACCGCACGCCGCCACCCCAAGCCGCTATTACCTCACGATCTTTTCTACCCCCCTTGTAGAATTTTTGCCTTCCGTGGGAATCGAACCTTGTACCTGAGGCATAAGTACAAGTTAAACACACCTCCCACTACCAATTGAAGAAGTAGAAGGGAATGCTGTCTCATTAAGTTGCCTCTTAATAAGAAATTTCTCCTCCTCACTCACTTTATTAAATCTTGCCAAGATAGCATCAAACTGGTAAGAAATATCACAGCCATATGATTTATCCTGAGTGGATTTATCATTACTGCATCCAAACTCAAATGTTTTCAGTGATCATCAACAACATTCAACGGAATTGAATTACCGGAAGCATGAAAAATACATATCTCACTGTTGCGCCCGAAAAAGTCCCCGAGGGGTTTTTCTTCGTTTACAACCTTTTAGAACAATGAAGTCGCCACCAATATTTTTTATAAGGAAAATATTGAAGAAAACCTTTTTGGAGGGCAGATGGTCTTTTGGAAAACCGGAAGATTTGGGTTCGGGGGTCGGTTAGGCATGGGGAAGGTATTAGCACCCCACACCTCCTTTCTACTGAAAGGGAACCTTTAATTAAACGTGTGGTTTTAAGTGTTGATTTGGAAAATAATTAAATTTGCCTCTCGATTGAATAGACTTAATGAAAATTTTTATTTGCAGCGCTTGACGAGAGTTAGCCGCTTTGGTTTTTTTTGGAAGAGAAAATGTTTTTGGTTCGTTGTGCTTGACGGAGGGGATCCGCTCCTACGTATCTCCCGGTCGGATCCCCCGGTGCGATGGAGAATTCAAAGCTACGTAGTTCTGGGTAGGTTTTTATTTTTTTATCTTGTTTAATTGTGAAAACTGAGCTTTCATGATGATCAATTGAGCGAAGGCTCCAAGTGACCACCATTAGCACTCCATTGTTAATAATCATGCAAGCAAAGGCTTCGCAGGACCACTAACAAAGTTTTTTTAATTTATTGAAAGTCTTTAGAAAAATTAGGCATTCGTGATGATCAATTGAGCAAAGGCTCCAAGTGATCACCACTAGTTCCTCATTGTTAACAATCATGCAAACAAAGGCTTCGCAAGACCACTAACAAAGTTTGATTTAATGAAAGTCTTTAGTAAAATTAGGCATTCGTGACGATCAATTGAGCAAAGGCTCCAAGTGATCACCACTAGTTCCTCATTGTTAATAATCATGCAAGCAAAGGCTTCGCAAGACCAATAACAAAGTTTTTGAAAGGTATTTGAGTTGAAAAGAATTAAAAAAAAAATTGAGAAAAGGGTGAAAATTTGCAAAAAAAGGGGGTGTTGTTTGATGCAGGAAGTGGTATAACTAAATAGGGGGTGTAGAAAGGAAGCCCAGTTCGCATATGGGAGGGCCCAATTAGCGAAACTGGGCTTAAGTGTGGAGGGGGTTTGCGCATGAATCAGGGAGTGTGGATAATAAAAAATAAAAACTTAAAAAAAAAACAAAATAAATCAGGAGAGAAGGAACGAAATTAGGGTTTTAACTTTAAGTCTCATTCACTCCCTCCCCCAAATTAGCGCCGCAGCCAGAGAGTGAGGAGAGAGAGAACGGAATTCTTGGAGGTGAGAGAGAGGAAGGTCCGATGGGAGGAAGAGGGAGAGATTACGGTGAGAGGGGGGGAACGCAGAACCAGAAACAAGAGAGGGAAGGGCGTGGTTTCGGTGAGAGAGAGGGTGAAGGGGAAGGTCTCGCGAATGGAGGAGGGGCTTCGCCGGAGCTCGGAATCGATGACAGAGAGTTCGCCGGCGCCAATGGGAGCACTTCCAGGTTCGTTTTCCGTCTGATCTGCGTCTTCTTCCATTTTTTTTCGGTTTTTCTCTCCTCTCCATCTTCTCTGGTTTCTGACTGGGTTGTGGTTGTGTTTTGCGAGAGGTGGTTTGCGTTTGGTGGTTGGCGGTGAGTTGGTTCGCGACTGGGTGTGGTGGTAGGAGGAGGGAGATGGCTCGGTTTTGGTGATTAGAGGGCGAGTTGTGGTGGCTGTGAGGGTTTGTGGGTGATTGATGGTGGCTGTTGGTGGTGGTTTAGGGGTGAGTGGTGGTGTGGGTGAATATGGGTTTGTGAAGATTGGAGGTGACAGTATCTACATTTTTCCTAGATCTGTTTTCTCTTTTTTTCTGATCTGTGTTGTTTTGCTGATTAGGGTTTCACAGTGAGACTGTGCAGTCATTTTTTTTGAAATTTGTGTCCCCTTTTCCTGCTGCTGTTGACTGCTTTTTATATTAAAATTCTAGGTTTAGTAATTAATGACTTTGAATGGGCTTTGACTGTTTTTTAGGTTTGGAGTGGAGCGGACCAGACCCAGCTACTTGGAGAGCAAACTTTGGAACCCCATTTGTTCTTTCTTTGCCTTACATTTATTTATTATTTTTTTATGTAATTTTCGGATTTAATTATTTTTGTACATTTTGTGTTATTATTTTTTGTATTTTTCTGACATTTGGACATTTGGACTCTCCTAAGTTGTAATAAAAATTAGACTAAATTACTGTTTTGGTCCTTTATCTTTTGCCTCGATTTCATTTTGGTCCTTTATCTTTTTTTTTCTCGTTTTGGTCCTTTATGTTTCAGTTTTGTGTCAATTTGGTCCTTTTTTGTAGTTTTCTGTCTATGACCTTAACGGACGCCACGCTGGCAGTTAACTGCTGACGTGGCGTCCATCTGACATGTACTCATTAATTAACGTGGCATTTTAATGTATTATTTAAATGGAATACCAATTTACACATCATCAAATCTGTTATTTGTTTTCTTCAAACAAATCCAACAATTTGTTCTTTGTTTTCTTCAAACCCAAACCCAAACCCAGCAATACAAACCCAGATCTGAAACACAAACAAATCTGAATAAAACCCAACAACAACAGCAATACAAACCCAAATCTTCAATTTCGATTTCGATTTGCTTCAATTTCAACATGAGAGAGTGAGAATGTTGCGTTTTCAAAAAAAATTCTTTGTTTTCTTCAAACCCAACAATTTGTTCTTTGTTTTCTTCAAACCCAAACCCAACAACACAAACAAATCTGAATAAAACCCAGCAACAACATCAATACAAACCCAGATCTTCAAATTCGATTTCGATTTGCTGCAATTTCAACATGAGAGAGTGAGAATGTCGCGTTTTCAAAAATTTGTTCTTTGTTTTCTTCAAACCCAACAATTTGTTCTTTGTTTTCTTCAAACCCAAACCCAGCAACACAAACAAATATTTCGATTTCGATTTCTGTTGCAGCAAATATTTCGATTTCATTTATGGGTTTCAATTTCGATCTTCTTTCTTCAACTTTCTTTATTTTCAGATCTGTTCTTCATCTTCTTTTGAGAATTTCATTTATGGGTTTGTGTTGGAAATGAAGAAGAACAAAATACCAAAGAAGAACACAAGAAGAAGAAGAAGAAAGAAGAATAAAAATCTCATTACCAATCACAGATTAGAAATAATTTCAGTTTCAGTTTCAGATTTATGTTTCAGATTTTCTTTTTCATTTTAATGTCTTTTCTTTTTTGAAATAATTTCATTTTTCTAATTTTAATTGTTAAACAACTTTTAGCTTATGTGTAATTTATTTTAGATTTAAATAAAATATTCAAATGCCAACTCAATTAATGAGTCCACGTCAGATGGACGCCACGTCAGCAGTTAACTGTCAGCGCGACGTCCGTTAAGGTCATAGACAGAAAACTACAAAAAAGGACCAAATTGACACAAAACTGAAACATAAAGGACCAAAACGAGAAAAAAAAAAGATAAAGGACCAAAATGAAATCGAGGCCAAAGATAAAGGAACAAAACAGTAATTTAGCCTAAAAATTAAATAGTATTTTTTTGACATTTTTGGACTATTAAACACTTTTAAATTGTAAATAAAACTAAATAGAATTTTTGACATTTTTGGACTATATATATGCTCAAAATAAAATAACTGCACAAAATAAGATTAATAATAAGAAAAAGAGTCGGGCCAAACACAAAGACGAGAATGGGTCCGACTAGACAAATACGCTAAAACGAGACCCAAATAGAAGAAATGGGCTTATTAACTAAAAACACTAAAATTAACTCAGAATTGCATTCTTAAGCCTGAATTGAAAAGACAAGCCAAATTTCTAGAAAAAATGACTTTTGGTAGACCTACTTATGTATGACTAAACCCAAATACGAAGATTAAATTGAAGAACGCACGAAAAGATCGATCATTCGCGTGCCTGCCTAATTTAAACATCGTATTTCGATTTAGTTGAGCTGGATAACTGAAATTGGCTTAAGTTAAAAAGGACGGACAAATTGGGGTATTACACTCACAAGCACAAGGAAGAAGATGTGTCTTCCTTTGAATGCACCGACACCGCCCTTTGTCATATCCAACCCCAGATTTTGATCTTTCAAACTCTTTAACCATGTGACCCAATGCAGATAAGGAAACAAGACCTTGAAGATTTTTAAACAGTGGAATATTGGATTTCACTTCAATTCTGTTAACGCTTCTTTCAAAAGACCTGATGATTTGATCAAAATGAATTGTCAGCATGTCATCAATAGATATGAAACATGTAGATAAATCACCCTTAGAAGTCTTTAATTGTCTCTTCAAACTCCAATGCAAAGATTTCGCTCTAAAACGACGAAAAAAATTATGTCCACATGTCAAAAAAATGGAGCAACGGATAGAAATATTAAACAAGTAACAAAGAATTTTAATCGATGAAAAAAATTATGTCCACGTGTCAAAAAAAATGGAGCAACGGATAGAAATATTAAACAAGTATCAAAGAATTCTAATCGACGAAAAAAATTATGTCCACGTGTCAAAAAAATTCAAGCAACGGATAGAAATATTAAACAACTGTCAAAGAAAAATACCTGTTGGTCGTCACATTCCCCAAGTGTGGGATATGGTTAGTCCATGCTGAGATAAATCACTCCCTGTGTTGTGTCAACCATGTGTCATGCACATATTTAATAAGAGCACGTTTATCAGAGTAAGGAGCCTCAAAAAACTTCAAATTAGATACGTACTCCGACTCATCAACAAAATCAATAATACAGAGCCAAAGAGAGAGGATCTCCTCCCGTCTATCCTTGTGCACCAACTCTTTAATCTTCGCTTTTACATTTTTTGTCACATGCCAATGACACAATAAATTTGTAGCAGAAGGAAAAACATCAAGAATACCAGGACTATAGCCGAGATCTCTGTCTGTCAAGAAAACTTGAGGATGAATAGAATGCAATTCACAAATACCTCTCAGTTGCTGCAATACCCAAGAAAAATGAATAGCAATCTCCTGCCCAATAAATGGAAATGCAACGTGAAAACTTATCTCAGTGTTTGTGACTCCCACAATCTGTAGAAGAAGCAAGTTATATCTGTTGGTCTTGTAGGTTGAGTCAAGAATGAGAACTTTTGGAAACAACCTGAGTAACTTTATAGAAGTGGGATGAGTCCACATGATATCACTGACTACATCAGACCCCAGAATCTTTCTACTCCAACATAGATAATTATGTGATGCAATCAATCTCAGTACCTCCTGATTGTCCATTCTAGGACCCCTCTTTGTAGACCGGTGTTTGTGACGCTGCCTATAAACTTGACGAAGAGTAGTCACATTCTCCGGATCTAGCTTCTTCAAAGCAGTAATAGTAGCTTTCGGTCCAACATCAAGATCCGCATGATCGTTAACCAGATCCTTTTGCGCCTTAGATAAACACCCAAATGCATTAGTACCAATGGAAGTTTTAAGCAACTCGTGCGTGTGTCTACCACATTTAACCGTCACACACCAACCCCCACGGCGAACAGTGCAAGCCTTCAATCTAAAAGGACAGCCTCTCCTTTTAGAACCGAAAACCCTTGAATCATTAGTAAACCCGCCTTGCTTCTCACAACCAAAATCAATCTTATCTCGTCTCCCCCTCTTTCCAGCTGCTTTTTCTGATCTCACTATAATAACGACTACACCGATACTTCTACCAACTGCTTTGACCCACTCCTCCACAGCCTCGCCTGTAGAAAATATCTACAAAATATATAATTTATTAAGTACTTAAGTAATTTAATACTATTTACCAAACTTGATTTATTAGAGTAAAAAATATATCGTATCGGTGGTAAACGCCACAGAGTATCGATATCAACGAGAGCCAACCGAGAGTCGGCATCTGCGAAAGTGGTCAATATCTGCTCCAACAAAATGATATCTGCTTTTCATTAAAAACAAAAAAGCCCAATCGTATATACACTACGCCGATTTGTTTAAAAAGGCGCCCACGATGAAGCGCCGCTTTGCCAAAAACGCCACGGATATAAAAAAATAGGTAACCAATGAGCAATAACCGCCATAAAAAAACACCACCCATTGTGTTGCATGTTCTACCAAAAATAACCAGCGCTTTTAAAAACGCTGCCCATTTCTAGGCGTTCTAACATATACCCAAATGCTTTTATTAAAAACGCCACCCATTTCTAGGCGTTCTAACATATACCCAAATGCGTTTTATTAAAAACGCCACCCATTTCCTAGGCGTTTAACATATACCCAATGTTTTATTAAAAACGCTGGGTATTAAAATTTATTATTTATTATTATTATTACTCTCACACTCACACTCTCTCACACTCACACTCTCTCACTCACGATCTCACCACACATGCTTCCTCTCAACCTAATTTCCTCTCAACCTCTCAATCGACCTCGTACTGCTTTCCTCTCTCAATCTCACCACAAATACCGTTTCTCTCAATCTCACCACAGTAGCCGCTTTCATGCTTCATCGTCATCTACATGAAACCTTCATGCTTTATCCATTGTCGATAATCTCCTTCTTCAACAAATGTGAGACGGTGGAACACGACGACCACGCATTTGGTGGTTATTGGTAAGATCCTTATTTCTCTGAAAGAGTTTTGTTATTTAGTCATTATTTCATCATCTTAGCAAAGGGTTGTTGTTTCTCTTTGTTTTTTGAGATTTGGGGTTTAGGGTTTTGTTTTCGAAGTTTTTTCCTACGCTAGGTGTTCTGTTTACGGTTTCTCATGTTTATGTGTTTTGTTTACAGTTTTGTTAAGGTTAGAGTTAGGATTTCTGGGTAAGTGATTTTGGGTTTTTTGTGTTTGTCAAATTTTGGGGTTTTACTGCTAGTGTTAGGGTTTATACTTTTTCTTGTTGTGTTATTGGTTTTTTGTTTCCTGACTATTTTTTCGTGTTCTATTTTGATGTAAGTTGGAGAGCTGCTGACTTGTGGAGCAAATGACTATTTGGTAGTTGGTGCCTTGGATTGTTTGGTGTCTTTAGTTCGTGCTCTTGTTCAGGTTATTTTTATTTCGTGTTTTTGTATTGTTTACTTAAATCTGTTATCTGTGGTTTGTGTATTGATGTGTATGCATCACTTATCATATTGAAAGATGGGTCATTTGCTTGTCATGCATAAACTGTATTGCATAAACATGATGAGTTATTATTCATAAAGTGTTTTTGATGCCTAGAATTGATTTTCTGATTCATAAAGTTCTCATTATCGCATCTCACCGCACTTTAGTGTGTTTATAACTTGTTAGAAGGAATTGATATTGTTTTGCATACATCATCCCTTGTCGTGTCCAAGTCAACCATGGCATCTTCCATCTCAACTCAATAGCACACTTCCATCTAAAGTGAGAGTAAATTTAGATGGATAGACTTATGATTATTGACAGGAAGTTTCAACAGTTAATTCTTCATGTATCATAACTAGAGATTCTCTTCTACATAATTTGATTATTTATTTCCAATTATAAAATAAGCTATTTCAAACACTTATTTCCATTTTTGAAGATTTTGTTCCAAGGATCCTATAGATTGTAGTGTTATAATCAAATGGTATATGACCAAAACTCTTACTTTCTGCCTTTGCTTTAAATTTTATCCTATAGACTGTTGTCAGATTACTCCACTAAAGTACTCTGAACATACTGATCGCGACAAACTTTGTTTATAAGGACATGCTTGGATTAGTTGAGCATCAAGATGTTGAAATTCAATCTGGAAAGTAAGCAAAAAACATCCAGGTAAGCTCTATATCTTGTGTTCAATTAATGAATTTGGTTTTGTATGACCTGCTTGATCTATATTTTGTTTGCATTCAGGTTACACACAAGTGGTTCAGATTCATGTGACTTGGAGAACAAATCTTCTCTTTAATTTGCAAGAATAAAGGGTACTGATTAGATTTCTTCAATGGTACCTCCATTATTAAAAAATGTTATCAGATTGAGATTCAATTCAATGATAACTTGTTTTTACAAATGCTAGTGCTTGTTTACTTTAGCATCCAAAATATAAGTTGAATCTCGTTAGCAAACGCATCGCCATCTACTTAATTGGTATCTGTTGTTTTGAGTTCAATCATTATGTTGTCCATTTCCACTAAGTATAATATCTGAAAACATCAAGTGTATGCCTTATTGTATATTTATTGTGCCTATAATCTAGATGAGTAGTATGGTTTGTTTCCTTTTTTCTTAAAGCTGCAAGTTAATGTTCATTTGGATTATGCTTTAAATTGCTATTTGGTGTGCCATTTTGTATCAGTGCTTAATGATAGTGCTATGTTGGTTCTCAGATCCGATAATTGTTCTGTGAAGTAATTCCTTTGTACTTATGGTCGGGTTACTTGCCATTTGATGAGCCAAATCAAATGGCACTTTGTAAGACATCGCTCAATTGGTCGCTCCTTTATTTTTATTGCTTTCATTTTTATATTTGAACCGAGTAGATTTTGCTTTTGTTATTTCGTAAGTGAAAGTGCGGATGAGCATAATTTGTCAATGAATACAATGGGATCATTCAAGACTAGCAACGTTAGACGTTTTTAAGATCCTTTAGTATAGGATTTCTTTTAAGCTTTTATGAATTTTGAGTTGTACAAAATTAGATATAATGTTAGCAATGTTTGAAATACATTTATATTATCAAAGTTATATTTTTAATGAGATTTTTAGTGTTTTGATTGAGTTTAATAAATGTTCTATAAGATATATGATGCATAATTGCTAGTAGTAAAAACATGATAATGAGATAAGATTAAAAACCATGGGCATAAGAGGAGGTTAACACAAAAAAAAAAAAAGACAATGGGCAGCGCTTTTAATGAAGCGCTGCCTATAAGTGGAAATTTTGGGCAATACCCAGCGCTTTTTAACAAGTGATGCGTATCTGGGAAGAGGTTTGGGCAATACCCAACGCTTTTTAACAAACGCTGCGTATCTGGGAAGACGAGATAGGCAATACCCAACACTTTTTAGGAAGCGCTGGCTATCTGGGAAGACGAGATAGGCAATACCCAGCGCTTTTTAGGGAGCGTTGCCCATTGTTGGAGTGGAATGGGCAGCGCCACATTCAGCAGCGCTCAAAAGCGCTGCCCATGGATGAAAAAAAACGCTGCCCATCTACTATATCTGTTGTAGTGATACCTCGTCAACCATGTATATACAATGGGTAATTTTTTAACATCGTATATTCATGGCCCAAATGTATATACGATTAGATCTTCATAGCCCACTCGTATATAACCTATATACGATGGGTAGTCAACGAAGCATTTTTTTTGACCAAAGTCAACGAAGCATTTAATAAAGCAATCGTATATACATCTCGAAGGACATATATACGCTGCACACTTTTTCAGGTCAACGTTCATTATTTAATGCAATCGTATATACCTTCCATTGAGGTATATATATACGATGGAAGATTAAGTGGGTCCCAGTCAGAGTGAATTCAATGCAAGTCAAAATAGTGATTTATGGCAGGGGTATTCTGGGAATAACGTAAAATGGTGGGGGTGGGAGAGGATGGGGTGGGGGTATAAAAAAACCATGCCATAAATAATTATATATTTAAGTTATGGGGTTTAAAAGGTACTATACATTGTAAAAATTTTACAGTACTACCAACAAATAAAAATTATAGTATGAGTAATTTTTAAGGTAGTTGAGATAAAGTTAAATCTTTTGTATGACGTGTTATTTTGTGATTAGTTGACGTTGTAAAAAAAATTATTATATAAATTAAATCCTTAATTTATATACACTATCATCGTAAAGTTTTTTTTTCATCACCAAAACATAATTTGACATGTCATTAAAAATGGTTAAATCTTTTTTCACCTACATGAAAAGTCATCTGAATAGTGGTTTGTGATTGGTTATCAATGTAAAGCTTCGCCGATAGTGCATAACAATAACAAAATAATATATATATATATATATATATATATATATATATATATATATATATATATATATATATATATTCAATTGAGAGTTGTCCACCTAAGCTTTACACATCATCATTTACAAAATGTCATGCAATAGGGATGTAAAATAGGTGGCAGCCACCTCATTCTACATTATAATCTGACGGTTAAAAAATAGTCCAACTGCTAAATTCACAGATCTGATGGTTCTACTTCTACTTGATATCTAATCTAATTAATCACAATTAATCACAGTTATGTGAATTCCTAATATTATGGGACGTTTTGCCATTGCAAATTGATTGAGGATGTTTTTTGTTGTTCAATTTGAATTAAATCTGCTCTTATAATTTGAAATTATCTGTATTTATGAGTATTTGATTTTGCTGATATTGCTCATATATATATTTAATTTGGTCCTACTGATATATGAACAAAACCCGTATTTTTTGCTATGTCCAACTTTTATGATATTGCTGCCACTAAATTATAGTTTTTTTGACAAAAACTACTAAATTATATTGTACTAATGTTAAATTTTCGCTGATCAACAAAAAGTATTTGTATTTTTTCAAAAAAAAAAAACAAACAAAAAATATTAGTATGATATTGTTGCAACATAGTCCGCCTCATTCAAATCTGTGTTCGCAAGGTCCTTATATAAAAAATGCTGGAGACGGGGATTGAGCTCACTCCTCCTAAGACAAGCTACTCACTTTAACCATCCAAGCTGCGATTGCAAGCTGTAATGTTTGCGACATCTATGATACTTAGACCTTTTTTATTTTTTATTTCAAACAAAACCCCCTTTTTTTTACAAGGAAACAAAAACCCTTTTAACTATTAATATATTAATATATTCATTTATTATATAACATAAATGACTTGCAATATTAAGACTTATTTTAATATTCAATTAATTCATATTAAAAATTATGACTTACAATATTAAATATTTTTCTAATTGTCATATTTTAGTATTTTAATTGTCAATTAATTCGATCTTTAATATTCAGAAGGAGTACATCGTTATTAACTAATAAAGTTTGACTATTGCTTTTGATACATAATACATGATACATGTTAAGGTTGGTCAACAAAACTTCTTAATAATTTGATTAGTCATTTATTTATTTGCATATTTAATTTCATTTGTAGCTTTAGAATAACAGACTATTTATATAATCATTCATTTGTTTATTTTGACAAACTTCAGGGAAAATGTCCATTCAAACCATCATGCATTCATCAGGGCTACTGAATAATCCAGAAATTCCGGAATCAACTGCTCTCATTCCACAGTTGTTAACTGTTCCTAAATTTAAAGACTTACATAACTTCGGTTCCTTTTTGGTATAAACTAACATCTGAAATATATTTGCTTTACACCAGTATGGTCCAAGCTACAAATTCACCAATCATAGTGATCAGCCAGCTCCAGGATAACAGGTCCATATCTAATGACCAAGAGTTTTTAAGTGAGCCTGAAGAGTACAATATGTCAGCTTATGGAACATGGCGAAGTTTACTGACTAGATTTTTCTAAGACCAAATTTTTAAGTGAGCCTGAAGAGAGTACTATATGGCAATGGATATGGTCGTTGGAGTTATCCGACAAAGAAACATCGAATAATACCCTTTTATTTTCTCACACATTCACAGTTTGAGTAGTCCAGTTGGCTGTCAAGAGAGAGTGTGTGGCAATTTTACTGACAATGCGACGGAGAGCGAATGACGACGATTTGGTCAATCAATTGTCATTTGAAATAACTTAAACGCGTCTGTGTTCTCATTTACGTATTGTGTAACGCCCCAAAATAATTTAATTATTTATTTAATTAAGTTAGTTGAGAAGTACAACATTTTATTAAGTCAATTAATTAAGTTGGAGTTTTATTTTATTTAGGAGGTATTATAGTGATTAGTTATATTAAAAGAATAATAGAGTATTTAATATAACTAAGAGGTGTTGGGTAGTAAATAAGGGAGTGGTAATTTATTTATTTTAGGAGGTGTTTAAAGTAGCTAGGGGGTGCAAATAAAGGGCCCATGGCCCATTTTTAGGCCCAAACTTAAAGAAAATAACCTTAGGGGTGTAGGGTTCCTTCCCATTTGAAGGGAAAAGAAAGAAAAGGAGAGGGAGAGAGAGTATGGAGGACGGCCAGCAGCTGAACAATAGGGGGAGGAGAAGAAAAATTCCATCTTGGCTTGGGTAAGTGAGTTTTGGGTACCATTCTTCCTCATTTTTCTTTCTCCTTCTATTAGTGTAAGTTTCACACTCTAATTCCCCCTCATTTTCACTTTACCATGGATGGGTTTTTGAAGCTCAAAGTAGGAGGGCATCCATTGTTGGTGATTCTTGTGTTGTTGAAGGAGATGCTTCTTGGGTTTTCAATTTTGAGGTAAGGGGGCTCTCTTTCATACATAATAGGTTGTAGGATGAGTGGTTATGTGTGGGTTAGGTGTTTAGGGTAATTAAATGGTTGTTTATGTGTTGTTTGAATTAATTGATTGTTTATGTGTTGTTGAATTAATTGGTGTTATGTTTGAATTAAAATTGATGAACCCATGCTAATTGTTGTTAAGATGAACATGATGTGAACTATGTATGCAAGGTGTTTGATGTATTGCCTCAATGAAATTGAGTATGAAAATATGATGATTGCAAGGTGTTTGATAACTTTCCTAAAATGAATTGGTGTTGAAATTGGAGTGTGAGGCATTGTGCCGTGATTATAATTGGTTTGGGTGATTGATCATGATGAGTTTTGTTTGCTTATGGTTTTGTGCGTTTCTGGACACTGTTTCAGTATTTTTAAAACTGGTACTGTTTGGTTGATTCAAAAATTATGTGGTTGAGTGTTTTCGAAAATAGATTTAAAGCCGGTCGTTTTGGCACTGGTTTCGTTAAATTCGGAGTTGTGTAGCTCCAGTTATGAGTCTCCAAAGTCGGGTCAAATTTCTAGAGCCAAACTGTGAGTATGTTCGGTTTTTGCAGGTTTTATGTCCCCAAATGAACTCCGTTTTGAACGATTCTTTTTCCATTAGAAACTATACTCAAAATGCTTTTATTCGGACTAAAGTTTTGTCCCATTTGGTCAAGTGTAAGTCATTTTAGAGTAAAATGAAGTGGGAGGACAGAATCTGTCTAGTCTGGGAACTGTTCGGGTTGTTTCTAAAAACTGTACTAATTGGCTCACTGTTTTGAAACTTTAAAGATATATCCAGAAACTACACATCCGTGGCTTTCCGACGAGTGGTCTTTTGTAATTTTTCGATGTCGTTTGCTATTTTAAATAATCCGCCGAAGTAGGTGTACTGCTGTAGGAATCCAGCATTTTGTGCGGGTGTTGCCAATGTTGCCCAAAGTGTCAAAAATACTATTTTGGTCCCATTGCACTATTGGTCCTTCTAAGATGTTGTTTTGGTCCTTAGGTGTCTGTTTAGTCCCTTAGGTGACCGTTTAGTCCTTGGGGTGTTGGTTTAGTTCTTAGAGGTGAGTTGGTCCTTGACTTTGGTGTTAGTCCTAGAGTTGGTGGTTGATGAGGTCTTAATAAATTTAAGGTGGTTGATTAATATTGATGGTGGTTGAATAATATCTTATGACGGTTGATTAATATTTGATGGTGGTTGATTAATACTTGATGGTAGTTGTTTAATACCCTAAGATGGTTGTTTAAGACGGTTGTTTAAGACGGTTGTCTAAGATGGTTGTTTAAGACGGTTGTCTAAGATGGTTGTTTAAGACGGTTGTTTAAGATGGTTGCTTAAGATGGTTGTTTAGTGGTGGTGATGATTTGTATACAAATGAGATTGTGTGTGATTGATGCATTGTTCATGGTGTCTCATGTTTCATATGCATCAAATGACGGTTGTAGGCTTCGACCTTGATATCTATTAAGAAGGTTGTTGATATCTATTAAGAAGGTTGTTGATATCTATTATGACGGTTGATGGTACCACATGCATACTTGCATTCATGCATACATTCATATGCTTGGTGTTGCCTTGATGATGATTATGAGTTGAGGTGTCATACTTAATGTCATATGCTAAATGTTTGAAATGTGATTGATGTTAGTTGCCTTCCCTAATATAATGCTTATCCTATTTGCTATTATTTATGTAAAGAGACTCACCCTACTGCTTTCGTGTTGCTTCTCATGTCGGCAACCTGCAGGTGATAGCAAATGAAGTAGTCTAATTATGGTCATGCTCTGATATGTAGCACCGGGGGTGGGGAGTCTTAGATACTTAGTATTTTATTTTGATGTATTTAGTCTGATATTTGATGATGTATTAAATACTTTAGACTTGTTGATGTTCCGCTGTGGGTGGTGAATTATATTCAGGATGTTGTAAATAACTAAACAAGTGTTTTTGAGAGTTCACCCCATTTTAATGTGCTATATATCACACACTATTTGTTTATGAAATTTCAACGTGTTGCTTTATGCATTTGAAGAAATGTAGCACTCTCTTTGTGGTGCGTGGAAAAATATTTTTTTGAAAACTCTGATTTTTAAAATTGACTAATTAGTAGCAATTAAAAAGGGGGTGTTACATATTGTGTCTATTCCAGAGCATTATCTTAAATTTGTATTAATTTCTACGGGGTAATGTTTGAACTAATTGTTAGTATAAACCGGGTATCTATTTGATCATGTTCGAAAAAGAAATTTTGTTGATAAAAATTGAGTTAACTGCATTTTCATTTGAAATGAATCACTCAATTCATAGATTTTGGTAATTAAGTATATTGTTTCTCTACAACAATTGGAATAGATGGTAATTAATGTGTAATAAGTCACAATTTTCGAAATTCGATAGACTTTTTTTTTGTTACAAAATTCAATAGACTTCTATATTAGACGAAAAAGTTCATAATTATATAATATAAATATAATAGTCAAAATTATAGCAATAACAGATACAAATTAGATAACAATATTTATTTTAATAGTTATTTAAAAATTTACACTTTTGCATATTTAAATGCCACAAGATAGTGTATACATGCATATGAGTTAGTAAAATTACTGTCACTTCTGAGACGACAATTTATACCTGTGTGGGGATCTTGACGGGGACTGCCCCACAGTGGCACGTGAGTTAGGAATTTTTCCACGTGGAGACGGGGACGAGAGAGATAATTCCCCCACTATCAACTTGGTGATGGGGATGGGAGCGGGGAACATTCCGTTGTTCGAGTACATTATATGTGTTTTTTAATTAAAAATATTAATAAAAATAAAAATCTGCTAACTATTATCTTTTACTCTTAATTTTTTTTCATATCAATAAATAAAAGGATTAAATTTTATATTAAAATATTAACCTATGATTTTTTAGTTTAGCAATTGTATTTTTCCCAACTTATTAGATTTTAATTTATATCCATAGTAAATTCTTGATGATTTTACGAGGTCCCCATGGGGACTATGGGGACGGGGACAAGGAGAAACTCTATGTGGAGGAGATCAGGGGAGTACTCCGCCGACCCCGCCCACATCATTGTCGTCCCTAATCACCTTCACAAATTTACGCATGTCTGTTCTCATGTTATATGTCCAGACGTACAGATTGAACTTCGCATTAGCGGCAAAAATTCGGCCAGCATCACCATACGTGGTTCCTCATCGGATTCAGTTTCACTACACCAACGGAATACTTCGAACCATGATTTGACTCCGACTATTTACTATAGGTAATGTGATATTTGTATTGCATATCTGTAATCTTTATGTTCAGTTTGATATTTAATTGTTCATATTATCTTAAAATTATGTTGTGTCTTGGCAGATATGGTTGACATACTGAATGGAGTTGGTGCTCTGTGTGATTATTAGAAAAATAACACCAAATCTACGTTGCTATCGACCGACTTATATATCAGGGGGTGTAAATGCAATGCATATACGTTTTATACAAATTTAAGGGTTGCATTTAATTAAATTTCCACCATAATCAAGTAAGACTCATCTTTGCTTATAAAAAAAAAAGACTCATCTTTTTACTAATCATAAACATTGACAATACATATACAAAATATTTTAACAAAATAATGATTACAAATTAAATTAAAAAAGAGGACGTATAATTGCATCGCATTGCGTGGTTATATATTATATATATATATATATATATATATATATATATATATATATATATATATATATATATATATATATTATATATATTTACATATATTTGCATAAAAAGGTGTAAGTTAGCAACCTTACACCTTTTCTTTTGACCAAAAACTCAACTCCTATACTTAGAAAACTATTTCAATGAGTGGATATGCACTTTATGTTTTTGTATTTCTCTCTCTTCATTATTTATGTCTCATTATCTCTCTCCTAATATTTTCCTACATAATTTACAATAAATTGACAATAAAGTATATATTTAAAAAATCAAATCATTCAATGTTCAACTTTTTAACTATTTCTCGTCAAAAATTAAATTTTTTTAACTATTAATAAAAGCGTTTTTTTCCTTGTCTTCATACTTTTAAAATATGTTTTTTTTTCTTTCTGTAGACACTATATTTTTTTTTGTAAACATTTCAGAAAAATATATTTCTCCACATCATCAAATTTTTAACGTAAAAATTTTGTTTACTCAATTAAAGTAAAATGGTTGTTTTATTAAATAATAAATGTTTTTCAACATTGGCTGCATTGGTGTTTTAAATAATCACTTTTATATTGTAAAAGCATTAATTAGGAGAGAGAGAATGAGACATAGAATATGAAGAGAGAGGTTGCAACCTCTCTCTTCACTTATGTTGATCTCTCTAGAACCTTTACCAATACCACCTCGAGTTAAGAACCAAAACCCGTCAAACACATCCGGATGACCATAATGCATTCTAACTTTCAATGGATTATGGTCATGGCTATTGTGAGGCTTCCAAAGAATTTCTGCCAGACTCTGTGCTCTGCAATAGCTAAGTTCTGGTGGAGTGCCAAGGTCAGAAACAAGGGTATACATTGGAAGAGCCGGAGGACAATGTGTACTCATAAGAGTCAAGGAGGTATGGGATTTAAGGATTTGGCAGACCAAAATTCATCTTTACTCACTAAGCAGGCCTGGAGGTGCATTCAATTTCCAAATGAATACTGGGCTACTATACTTAGAAGTATTTACTGTACTAAAGATGACATTTGGGAGGTTAAACCTAAAGCAGGAATCTCTTGGGTGTGGAGAAGCCTTCTGCATGGCAGAAACTTATTGAAGAAGGAGGGTAGGTGGAGCATTAGTAATGGAGAAAAGGTGAACTTGGAGGAGGATAACCGGTTAGCTTGTGGTTCTAAAGCGGTGGTTAAAGAGGAAGGTAGAGGCACTCAAGGTGAAAGATCTAATTGAGGTGAGCACGGGCAGGTGGAGTATAGCCAAATTAAGGAGGTATCTAGAGCCTAACTCTGCAATTGAAGCAATCAAAACCCCAATTGGTTGGGCTAATCATCAGGATAGCCTATACTGGCCTCATGAAACTGATGGATGGTTTTCAACTAAATCAGGCTATAGATGTTTGAGGGAGTGCTTGGAGGTTCCTAAACAAGGCCCTTCTAGCTCTTTCTCATCACTCTCGAGAATCTAGTTGGAAGATCATTTGGGGGCCAGTGTGGTGAAAGAGTCAAACACCGATCCGGAGGGTTAAACAGGGGATCATAGCTTCTAGGCTTAATCTATCTATTAAACACATAGCTAGGGAGGTGCTTGTGTCCTCGTGTGTAGACAAGACGAGGAATCAACAGAGCATATCTTCCTATTGTGTCCTTGGACCACTCTCTATTTGGCATAGTCTACAAGTATGCTCGGTGCAACTGTTTGGAATGTGACTACCATGGTCACTCTGGTTGGAAGAGAAACTAGAGAAGGAGTATGAAACTACCCAACGAGAAAAACTACACTATCTCATCTATATTCAATGCAATGTGGTTTATCCGGATCGCTAGGAATAATATGGTCTTTACTAACAAACAACCCAATCCAGTTCGGACATTCATACAAACAAGAGAAAGCACAAAAGAATATATGGCGGCTCAGTTTCGTGCAAATAACTCTAGCAACCATAATGCGGTACTACAATACTAAGTAATCGAAGGAACTCAACCAAGTGGAGCCTCCAAGAACCGATTTCATGAAACTAAATACGGATGCAACATTTTCTCAACTTACTTGGGAAAGGACACGGTGGAATTATTCTACGAGATACTTGTGGAGCTATGGTAACAGGGGAATCCTCACCTTTTTTTTATGCTCTCCTCTTCATCTTTGAGCAAGGTGGCAATGAGGAAGGTCTCACGTTGGTAGACTCCTTGAACTTCAAGTTTGTGCAGTAGTAAGCCGATTCCAAACTCCTCATACAGGCATGTAAATGTAGAACAATTAGGAGAATGGAAATTGAGTGCATTTTAAAGGACATTTGGGAAATGAGAGAAAGATTTACCTCTATAGAATTCTCTCCCCGGATTCCTCGAGAGGCCAACTCCATGGCCGATCCGTGGCTAACATGGCTCTTCATGGTCAACTCCACTGATTGGGTCCTTAACCCCCTCCAGGTCCTCTCGACGATGCTTGACTCGGAGAAACCGGAATAAAGTCTTTGAATCTTCTAGTTCGACCTCCTATCACCGGAGAAGCTCCGATCTAAGGTAGAGCATCCCCTTTCCCCGATGAACAGGCTTCCTTCTTTGCTTCGGGGGAAGTTACGAAGGTTGCGAAGCTTGAAGTCTTTGGAATAGGAAATTTGGTCCGTTCTTGAAGTGATCCATGGTCGATCGGAAGGCTTACCGTCGGAGCGTGGGTTTTGATGGATTCTTTGAATTAGGGTTTCGTGGTTAGAGAAGATGCTTCACGCGTTCTTTCTCGCTTTTGGCTATTTGGTTTCGTTTTAGTTGTATCATAATCTATGTATTTTGCTTAGGGTAGGTGGGTTTTGGGCCGGCTTGGGAATAGATCTTTGGGTTGAAATTTGCCTTTATGGAGCCAACCGCTTACTCTCACCCCGCCTTCATTGTTTACACCCCCTACTTAGTTTTTATTTCCTTCTCTGAACTGACCACATTTGTGGTCTTCCCTCTATTGATGTATTGGTTTTGTGGCTTGGCCCAATTAATGAAACCTTTCAGTTGACCAAAAAAAAAAAAAAAAAACTTTCAATGGATTTGCCATAACCCTCTGTCCTAAAGTGACAAAACTTGTTTCCTTAGCTGACGTGAATCGACCAAGAGATGAAACAGGACCAGTAAAAATGTGTTTCCTAACTTCCGTGCCCGTCTTCCGCTTTTGATATTGCGCTACAGTAGATCTTTTAAGTAGTGGCAGATTGTTGTATTTATAAGTATTGTTGGCGACTGACACACACATCCCCAAGGCGTATGGAAGCACCCGTGAAGATATGAACTGTGATGTCATGACCTTTAGACATCGTCGAGTTTAGCTCGACCGTTAAATCAGAAGGGTGTGCATAACGGATAACGGTTTGCTGATATGTGTGGTTGCACTTAAAAAAACCTACCTGTGTGGTGGCATTTAAAAGAAAATAGAAAGTTAAAAAAGAAGCTATATATTGAAGTTTGCTAACCAATTCACGTGTATATGTTGCTTTGATACATATGCATCTGTCATCATGCAATAGAAATAAAGGGCGCGCAACTCAGAAAATATAGATAGTATAAGCAATGAGAGATTTTAAAATATGGGAAATATATATGTCAAGAAATTTAAGAAGAAATGAAATAAATCACAAAGCATTGAATGCAATAAATATGCATTATGTATCTCAAAGATTTCAAGATGCTTACAAAGTTACGTTAATCAGTATCTTCCATTGGTTGTTGATCTCTAACATGCAATCACAGTTTCAGTTTTTATGAAATTATGGTATCCTCAAACAGTTTATAATTATAATTATAATTATTTATATAGTAGAAGCCCAGTAGATAGTGATATGGTTGTCTTTGATGGAACCATCAACTAATGATGGAGCCAACTATGTAACTATGCTTTATTTGTGATGAAGGGTAAAAATGAACAAAAGTTTTTGAGTTGTTGCCATAATGAGATTCTTCCAGGCTATATTTTGCAAAGGCCACACTTGCTTTTCTTTCCTTCATTTGTTCAAATAGCGATTACAGTTTTTTCTTCTTTTTATTTGATTTTGTTTTTGCGACAGGTTGTAATGGATGCAAGAAAATGATCCATACTGGCAGGAAACTCCAACGTTAGATTGTCGGTGGTTTCACTTTCCCCACTCTGTCCAATAACAACGTATTCCATCTCCCTTCAATAACTACATTAATTTATCTGATATTAATTTTGTTTTCTGATTCTGTTTTATCTACCAAACTACATTAATTTGTATGCCTCTCTCATTTTTCCTTTTTTGGGCAAATGGTTACTTTACGTTTTGATTAATTTTGTTTAGAGGCATTCATTGTACTCACCAACAACTACACATGAAATTCTTCCTCCATCTCAACTTCTAATTGGTTACTTTATGTTCGATCTGTTTTGTCCAAGGAAAATGTAGTGGGAGAGATTTCATGGCTTGGTATAAAATTATAAAAATGGGACCAGGATTTACTTTATTTGTTTCAGGATGTTATCTTGTATACTATGCTAATTTTACTACATATGACAACCAATGTATCTAGTCCAAAACACACATTAAGCTACAACTATATAAGTATCTATCGTAGTTTAATAAAAAAAGTGGAAGACGGACGCTAGTATATATAAAATCTCTTGGACTTCCCTGTGTTTCTTTCGATGTGGCTTACTTTTTTTGTCTCATTTTATATTTTTAGAAAGAATTAATAATAATAATTGTTTTTATATGTTGCTATTAGAATTTCCGTATATGTTGGCCAATTTTATTTTACAGTTGGCCGATGATTATTTTTACTTTTTTTTTGATAAATAGACTTATTATTTTCTAATAATTGTACTTGTTCGTGTCATTTATATATTACTAATATTTATTAATAGATCAGATGCATAGAAAAATATATTTATATAAATTAATTATAAAATATTTAATTCATACCAAATGTTTGATAGTTTGTTTAAAATTAATTACATCTATCAAAAATTAAAATCAATTGATTAATTTTTAGAATAAATTTTTAAATTGGTTCTTCACAAATTTGACCCCCTCGGAGCCCAAATTATAAGATTTGCATAGAGCTCCAAATTATTTGAGACGACCTTGATAAAAACTTACAAGTTGTGTTGGTGGGACCTACCAAACATTTTTCCTTATAGTAGTAGTGAAGATTTGGAACTATTCATATGTCAGCAGATATGTATAGGTGAGAGAATATAAAATACTGATTTGCAAGTTTAAGAAGAGCCCTAATAAAATAATGATTTGCAAGTTTAAGAAGGGTCGTATCATACAAACAGACAGAATCAGGAATCCATTACGAGATACATTTTAAGCTAAAATTCCAAGGGCATGAACATCTAGCATTTAGATGTAAGATTTGCATTCACACTAATCACTCTATTTTCATCCAATTTTTTGAAATATAGTTTATTTAAAAAAATGCAGTTAAATGTTTTACTTCTCTAAAAAAATTAAAAAAATGCAGAAATAGCATGAGTAATTAAGAAATAAAAATAATTATATCAAGAACAATAAAATATTTCTACGTTTTCACTCAAAACAAAATATTTATTTAAATTAAAAATATTTTTATAATAAGAAATACAAAAATAGTTATATCAATAGCAAAGGCAAAATAAAAAATACTTATAAAACCAATATATAAAAATTACTTTAACCACAATGTTTATTCATCGAGATTCTATAATAAAATATTAATTTGCAAAGAAAAACATTTATAATGACCATATATACAAAAAATTATATATCAACAATATATGATGTTTCCTGTTGAAACTGCTAAAAGGCAACCAAATTACACCGACAACGGGTAATATTTCGTTCTTGAGATAAAAATAAAATATATTATAGGGTGAAACAACAAATTAAATTTTTCAGTAGTGAAACACTAAAATTGACCGTTGGATATAGTATAAAAAAAGTTAATCAACGAAAAAGCAAATCGTAAGGATATAATATGTCTAGTGTTTATTCATAGAGAGCAAATATAATGAAGACTATTTAATGGGCTGAATATAGGAAAAAACAATCTTCTAATCAGATCTATTGTTAACAACATTCCTAATTAACATGATTTGTATTAATGATCTTACAAAAAGTCAGAAGAAGCAACTGGGGTTTGGTTTTTGGGTGGTTTAAGGGTACGGTTTCTCCCAGACAAATATTGTTGCACAATAAGCACAGAAGAATGTGTTCCAAAACTTGTTGAAGCTACAATATCTCCTATAACACCAAGTTCAGGATTATCACACCATTCCAACAATCTTGCAAAAACTGGTGAACTTTTACCACTTCCTTGTCCAACAATATACAAATCATAACCAGGTTTATCTAGCTCATTCAAAAGTTTAGGAATTTCCTCACCAGTATCTGAATACACTTCCATTTCTGAATAAACAATTGAATCATTGTTGTTCACTGCTTTGTGTCTGAAAGAAAATATGTACTCATCATCAAGCTCTTGTTGCATTTCGCTGTCTATAACTGTTGACAACATTCCTTGTTCATTACTGTTTGATTTCTCCAATTTTCCTGCTGCTTTGCCTAACAAATGGAGCCTCACTACATGTAGTTTTGTTCCCGGATGCCCCGCCATTCTCCACGCAATAGACAATGCTTCGCGATCATCAGGCCCTCCGACAAAGATCATGATAATGCTTAATTTTGTTTCTAACAATGATCCTAGACCGCGATCAACGAATACTCCCACCGAACAAGGTGCCCGTTGTAGAACATTTCTGTTTATTTCACTATACTCATTGTGGTGGATCATTTCTAGAGCACCTTCTGTGTTTAGCTCTTTGTGAAAAGGAAGGAGAATTAAACTTGCACGTTTCTCTTCTGCCACATTGTATATGTCTTCATGGATAGTTGCGTAGGAGGAAACCGCGCTCGATGCTTCAAATCTAATAGCATTGTATTCCTTTGTAAATTCTTCAAATTCATTGCTTATTATCTCAAATTCTGCATGTGATCCATATTGTGAATCTGTTGTTCCCACACTAGTAACTGAATTTTCCATTTGGGAAACAAGCATAGCAGTGCCATGCCTAGTGAGTTCAACAAGGTGAAGGGCAGATACATATATAGGTGAAATTCTTGTTGCATTGGCAGCTTCAAGGACTCGGATTAGGCTCGTGGCGTGGTGAGCTTTGTGGACACAAGCCACGATTCGAAGCTCGGCATCAAACCTTAGCTTTTGCACCATCCTTAATTGCGACTGCATGAATCGAAATTTTGGCTTGTATATAGCATTGATCGACGGAGAGACCATCATAGTCATTACAATAAAAGCAAGCATCATAACCATGTAAGCATTTGGGTCTATAAGCTGCAAAAAGAACATAGTTAAAACCACATTTGACTTAAACCAACCATCCCTAGCGCTACTATAAAGGGTGTCCGAGCGCCCTAGTGCACGAGGCTCCCATCAGGTAAGGTCTAGGGAGCCTTACCCTAACAAGTAAACAAGCTGTTTCTAGGATTTGAACCTGCGGCCTCCTAGCCACAAGGCAGCAACCTTACAATTGCGCCAAAGGCTCGACCTTATAAAACGATTGTGAAGTAAAGTTGAAAATTAAATATTACTTGTTTTTCCCAAGCGACGTTTAGTAGTATGACGGTCATGATGCCTTTGGTGTTGAGAAGCAACCCAATGGCTAAGCCATCTCTAGCAGGCATGCGAAAAAAGAAAGTGACTATCAAAGCTCCAAGAACTTTTGGGATGCACAACAAGAGCACAATGAGCAACATGATAAGATAATTTGTTTGCAACATAAGATACTGAAAGTTGAGTCTAAAGCCAAAACCAACAAAGAAAGTAGGACACAAAATGCCAGAAATAAAATCATCTGAGACATCCATCACCAAATCAGCAAACTTTCCATGTGGTAAGATTAGTCCAAAGACAAAGGCACCAACAAGAGGGTGTGTGCCAAGAAAATCTGTAATGTAAGCACAAACAAACATGCCTATAAACATATCCAACAGGTACGACTTTCGCAACGTGTTGTCACTAATTTTGCGTTCGATGATTGGAGTTAGAATAGGGCGCAAAACAGCAAAGCAAAAAACAATGAAAATAATTGTAGAAATAGCTGAGAGATATGGCATGCGAATATCCTCCTGCTCATTGGAAAAAGGGATCAACAATGTGAACACAATCCAACCATACGCATCAATCATCATGGCTGCTGTTAAGGCATCTTTGCCAAGCCTTGTGTATAAGAGTTTGAGTTTCGCGAGGATTCGAGCTAGGACCGGGAATCCGGTAACGGCAAGAGCTAAAGACCAGAACAAAAAACTTTTATAAATTTTTTCATTTTGTCTGACTTCATTTGGTATGAACTGTTTATCTTCCAAATGTATGTGTAGCTTAAGAAAGCCAACTCCCATTAAAAATGGGATCACCATGCTTGCAAGTGCAATGCATCCACCTTTCTTCTTAAATCGTAAGATGGTGCTTGAATTCATCTCCAATCCACTCAAGAACACATAGAACATAATTCCCAAATTTGTAAAGGTTTCAATGGCTAGGATTCCTTGCGGTTGGTAGAAATAAGTAAATACCCATGGCCATCTTCCAAATCCAGTTGGACTTACAATTATACCAGCCTGCATAATAATATATATATATATTTTCAAAAATGTATTAGCATAATATCCAATGCACCGTGCCGCAAGCAGCAGGATCGTTACATATAGAGAAAAAAGAGTTCTCTCTGTAAATCTAACGGTCTTGCTGTCTGCTGCACGATAACATGTCAAAAGCAAAGAAATAGTAATAATATATTAAGAATAAGAATGCTTACAAAAATCTGTGAAACAATAACAGGAACACGAAAGGGGCTGAGGATGTGGTGACATAAACGAGAAGCCAAATTATTGTAGGCAATTTGAAGACCCAAAAGAGGAACACGTTTTAACAATGTATCATCGCTCTTCCAGATATTGTTTGTCGTACTCCATGTTACATTATAACATGCAACATTAGCCAATATTTTCACATTTTCCTGTGACCCCATTTTCTTCTTCTTCTCCTTCTCTTTCTCTGCCTCCACATTCAAATATATATAAATATACATGGTATTGTGGCGGCCATTGTATTTTACCTGGCAAATGCAGTTTAGTTTGTTAGTGAGTGAGTGAGTTAGTTTAACATTTGTCTATAATTAGATATTTAAAAACAAGTTTAATCAAATGAAAAACTAATTACTTACGTGTCTTAAACAAAAAAGTCAAACCCTCACCATTCCATTTATCTCTTTGGATAACTGAAACAAAACTTACATTCCTTTTCTTCACGTCTTTGGATATAAAGGATTCAATAAAGAAAACGAAATAAAAATTCTGAAAAAAGGCAAACATATAAGCATAAATCTATAATTCATCTACATCTATAAATGTAATTTGAAGGATATGTAAATAAATAGAATTTAATTGATATGCGCTGATGGCGTAAATTTCTTTTACGCTATCAATCAGAATGTTAGAATATAAAATAATATATCATAATTTCTATATATTTTGTTAGAATCTCTTGGTTTATCTTCTAGAATCAATTTTCAATTTTAATGTATATTCAAAGATTAATTTTCATATTTCTTCTTATTATTATTATTATTTCTTTCTTGATCTTATTTGAGACCGAGTCTCTGTATCCCCTATAAATAGGGATTAGTGTTTAGTCTTTTAAAATCAAGATACTATCAAGCATTATTAATAATATTCAAAGTCTTTATTATTTCCTCTTCTTCTTTTATTCGGATTCGCACAACTACAACATGGAATCAGAGCAAGTTCTAATTCTGTGACCTATCTTTGTGCTTTAGTATCGTTGTCGGTATTTATCCTTTCTCACTATTGCGATCACCCTTTTCGGTTTTTGCTTTTTTTCGTCATGTTTTCATTCTTCCTGCATGTTTTTCCAGTTTTCGATCAATCGGCCATCGTTTGCCACCACCAAAAAAAAATTCGACAACCTTTTCCGGTGAAACCACCACCAGCAAGGGTGGAACCCGCCGATCTATGCAAAGATCTAAGTCTTGGCCTCATCAGCCCACTGGCACGCTCTCACACAATATTAATTTTTCCCATCAAAGTTCTCATTGTTGTCGCCATTGCGGTTGCGCGTCTGACATCTCTCTAGGCGTACTTTCGTCGCCAAGGTCGCCCTTCTCCTCCGGCCCCTGATCCGACCTCAGTTTTTTGGTCCGGGCTACGAAACCTACGTTACAGTTCAAACAACCACTTCCTCTCTCCTGCTTTAGGCGTTTTCTCTCTCTTGTTTGAGGTTTTGTGACTGTTTGTGAACATTGTGGTTTTCAATTGCATTCTAGGGACTATTACATTGTTCAAGTTCACGATCCTTCCCATCTTTTGGTTTGAAAGTGAAATTCTTTGTTTGTTATGTGTAACAGCCTGGGTCCTTTTCTATCTTAGTAGGCTGCCCAACACTGCACATCATGACTTTTGTAACACCTTGGGCCCTTTTCTACCTTAGTAGGCTACCCAAGTGTACCTCACGGCCTTCTCTACCCCCTGTAGCCTACTAAGGTAGAGAAGGCCGTGAGGTACACTTGGGTAGCCTACTAAGGTAGAAAAGGACTCAAGGTGTTACATTATGGGTTCTTCCGAAGTTCAAAGAAAACAATATTAGAGTTTTATGATTTTTATGGCACCAATTGTTTTAAGATCTCAGTTGATATTGATTTGGTTCAAAATTGTGTCGCTGCCAACACTAGCATCAGTTTTTAGTTCTCTGTTAACTGTAGTAAGCGCTCAGTTTGGCTTGGAGTTATTACAGTTACAACTTCAACTAAGGATTCATCTGTTGTCCTCTCATCTCAATGCAGGACTATCATTGCAGGTAGTCAAAGCTATAGGACTAAGCAAGCAAATTTTGTCGCTTACTTGCACGAGCGTCTAGGTTGTATGTTAGCTCTTAGGTTCATGATTTCAGTCTATCTTATATTCCAAACATTATTTGCAATAAAATTATATGAGTTTCCTCTGGTAAAAGAAAAAAAAGTCAAACTGGCTAAATTTAAGTAATACTAGTAATTAACTTGTCAAAAAAAATAGTGATTAAGAGGAATAAAAATATTAAAAATAAAAAGATGATGTGTTCGATGTATAAGATTTCACATGAAGCGGCAAATAAAATATGACTAAAAGAAAATCTCAAGTTTAACAGTGAGAACTCAAATTGATCAAAGGTTAATAACTTAACAAGATCGTTTTATTATTTTATTCAGTGATATTCTATATCGAACAGATGCATAAGCCTAATTTTATTTTTTAGCAAAGAAAATAAAAGGAGTCTAATGAAATCTTTTGATGCAAAACATTTCTTAGGAAAAAAATATCATGAAGGAAAAAGAGTACCATCCTTATTAATGATAATGATAGATTTTTTTTGTTACAATCATAAGCATAGATTAATATGTAATTGAGGTAACTACTTTGAAAGAAAATACTATAAAAATAAAAATAAATATATCTAAAGAATGTTGAATTTTTTAACCTTTTAATTGTTTCTCTTGCAGGATGTATCAACAACTGAGGGAGGTGCAAACAACAATAAGCCCAGCTTATACAGGCCCAACCCAATGATGTATCAAAGCTGCCAAACAATTGTTTTTGGCGAGTCTTGCGCACCCGGACCCGTTCACTTTGGTAACGCACGGGTCGTCCTTGACCCGAGATACTTATACTCTATTCTCTCTCTCTCTCTCTCTCTCTCTCTCTCTCTCTCTCTCTCTCTCTCTCTCTCTTAGAAAATCAAGAAACCCTAGTTTCTTTTCTTGTTTCTCCGTTCTTCTTCTTCTCTCTACTCTCCCTCTCACTCTCCTTCGACAGAAACCCAACTTCAAAGGAGCTCGCACTCCGATGATTGAAGCTTCGTTGAAGCCGATTTCAGGTCTATGATGATCAACGATGATGATGCAGTAAAACCCCTTTGGTTTTACTCTGAATCAACCAACCTGAGACCACTGATTATTCACAAACCCTAGTTTGCACATAAACACTTGATTCCTTCGATCAAGCTCACGATTCACCTTCTATAAGGTTGAATCTCTTCTTTCTTTACAATTTTCTTTACTTTTCCCTTTGGTTTAACATTGTTGCAGAAACCCTAATTTCTACAATTTGTTTTGCATGTGAAGAACAAACTATAGAGATCTTCAGTGATCAAGAACGGTAAATCTCACACCCTTGTGCCTTTTGATTTACCTATTCTCTGAACTGAACAGAAACCCTAATCTTCAATGTTCTTCTTTGCATGCACTTGATGAGCTTCACCTTTGAAGCTCAACCCAGAACACTACTATCAATACGCCTTAAACTCTATTCATTTTCTCTTCTTTGTTTCAGTCACAGAAACCCTTCTTCTAACACCGTTTTCTCTTGTTTGCGAGGTATAACCACCCTTTGATTGTACAACCAGAACCCAAAAAGTCTATGGTAGAAGATGAAGATAATAGGAGCAAACGTTGCAGGGAGTAATAGCAGTATAGGAGTAGAATAGAACACTTAGAGTAAAAACAAAACTGTAAAATTTCATTAACTATAAATTGTTTATGTACATACATGTACTTATACATTCGCTAGACACATTGATTAGCTGATAGGCACAAGTTAGTTGCTAGGCAACTAACTTAGTTTGTTCCATAACAAACTAGTAGTTAGTTAGAGTAACCAACAACTGATTTTTTTGTAATAAACTCCAACGGCTTTATTTCTAGAAAATAGTCGTTGTAGGTTTTTTAATTAACTTAGGGTTGAATTGATTATAAACCCAACAAAGAAAAGGATAAATTAATCTTTACATCATAAAAATCTTTATGTTTACATCATAGAGGGATAAAACTTTTACACAAAAACGTCTAATATCTAAATTACATTAACAAGTATGCACATAACAGAGAATAAAAACATAATACTTATTGGAACCATATTAATACATAAGCTACAAAATAAATAAAATATATCAGGACTAAGAGTCTGTTTGATTCGCAAATAGGTAAATACTGGACAGGACAGTACAGAACTGGACAACATTTTGTCAAGTACACTGTTTGGTAAACACCAGACAACACAAGAAAAAATGTAAAATTTACTATAATTTTCTTTATGTTGTTTATAATGATTATATATATATATATATATATATATATATATATATATATATATATATATATATATATATATATATATATATATATTAGACTTAGACTATAATAATTTAAAAATTATAATGAAAAAAATATGAGAGAGAGAGAGAGAAAGAGAGATCATGATATGAGAAGATATATATTACAGAGATGGGAGGTAGAGGGGTAAGGATTCAGTAACTTTAGCACACGGTGCCTTTGGTGCCTTTCCCATATCTTGGTCCGTTAAATACAATCTAATGCTCAAAACTTCTCCACGCCGTCACTGATGCTGTTGTCGTCATCTTTTCGCCTCTCTCGCTGCCGCCAACGCAGAAACGAATACTAACCCTTAGATCTGCGATGTTTCTTCTGCAAAGTTTTGATATTGGAAGCCACAGATGAATTGAAGTGTTGTTTTCTAAATTAAAGCCTCATATCCTTTTGCACATCTGCGATCTGCAAATTTTGTTCTTACTATTTTGTTAATTGAAATTATGTTTTGTCACAAATTAATTTCATCTACTTATTGATTATGTGGTTACTGATTATAAAGGCATTGGTATAACACATTAACATGATAATAAGTGCTCCCTTAACAACGACAGCAGCGGCGAGACGGCTGCTTGCGAGTGGTTCGAAGGCTACCGAAAAAGTGGGTGGTGCGAAGGCTACCGAAAAAGTGGGTGGAGCGGTGAGGCGGTGGTAAGAACGATGGAGTGGTGGAGTTTGTCTTGTCTGTTCGTCAGGTGTGAGTAGGGGTGAGTACGGGTTGGGACGGGTTAAACTAATCCCTAACCGGCCCTAAACTTTTATAGGGTCATTTTTTAGACCCTAACCCGTCCTTAGATCCGAACAAACTCGATGTTCTTAGGGTCAAAGTAAGACCGGATCTATTTTGGACGAGACCGGATTGGCCCGAAGTACAATATAAACAAAATTATAATAATATTTTATCATGTATTCAAATTTAAAACATGACTTTTACAATAATACTTTACATCAATGTTTCTACTTAAACTAAGATAGATTTCAAATTGAATATTTTATTTATAAAACTCTCATTAACAATGTAATAGAATTAAAAATAAGAGTGACGAGTGAGCAAAGGATGGGTTGGGACGGGTTATACCTAATCCTAACCCGTCCCTAATTTTTGATCGGGTCAATTCTTTAGACCCTAACCCGTGCTTAGACCCGAACAAACCTGATGGTTTGCAGGTTAAATGGGACAAAGACAGAACGGGTCTTAGGGTTGGGACAGGTTTTGCTCACCCCTAGGTGTGAGTGTTTTTGTTTGACTGAGTTTTTCAAAAATAAAAGTGACACGTGGCACATTTTGAGTCATCAGATATATCCAACAGATGATAGTAAACTAAAGGCAGCAAGGTAGCCCGCCAAAAAGGCACTGAATCCACTTCCGAGGTAGAGGGAGGGAGAAAGAAGAATGAGATACGACTCATATGAGAGACGGAGAGGAAGAAATGATAGAGGAGAGAAAGGGATAGAGGGAAGAGAGAAAAAGAGGGAATAGAGGAGAGAGAAGAGAGATAGGAGAGAAAAAATTTATTGAGCATGAAATAAAAATAGTATTTTTGTTATTTTTAGAGTGGATAGAAAGTTGTACTGTGGGACAGAAACTTGGGGTTTTGTCCAATCCATTTCTCTCACTGCTTTTCAGTACCATGAACAATTTTTTCAAATCAAATAAGGTACAACTGGAGTTGTTCAATCCAGTCATCTGTTTTTTAGCAAATCAAAATCAAACACATCCTAAGTATGCCTTTAGTTTTGATTGTGGTACAGAATTCTGACAGAGGTGTGTGTAAAGCTTCCAACTCAAGAAACTTTTGATTGGCTAAGTCTTGGAAATCAATGGCCGACATTAAAAGTTGCTCTTAAAGGCTAACACACGCGGACACACTCCTTTGGAAAAGCCTCTTCAAATTGAGCAGCGGAAGCGTAAGAGCAATTATTCTCGACGACAAAGGGTGGGTTGTGGCAGTTGCAATGTGGAGAATCCTCTCCTTCCTTTTTTTCTAGTATCGGGTATCTTTTGCGTGCAACTGCAGAGATTAATCCCTCAAGCCGACGCAATTATTCCTGCTGTTGGCTCGTGACTTATAGCAATCAAACTTGCAAGTCGAGACGGATTCCTTAACCATTGCCATGTGTATGACAGCAAACAGCAACGGTCAGTCTTATTTTGACATGATCATTCATATCAGATTGCAAGATTCTCAGTGGAAGCTTTCATAATTTTGTTTGTACAAAACATAGACATGTGAACCAATACATCCTCCCTAAATCACAACATTCCCCTTTGCCAACATCCCAGACAGCACTATCATCAGATGACCAAATTGCCTGGCTTGTTCTGTAATCGCTCTGCATCACAGGAGGCCGTTTGTTCCTTGCATTTAGCCTCCAATGTTGGGGAGGGAACGTTGGTAGAAGTAAACAGACATTTCCCATGGACAGAAGATTAAACATGAATTCCATTAAAATTAAAACCTCCATAAAAAAGTGACATTACAAATTAAAAACTAGTAATGTCGAATAGAATCTATTATTATAGTATATAATGTTTGCTACTAATATTAGAACAGGTATTCTGGCATATTGCAAGTGGGTGAAAAACAATTACAACGTAGAAATGAAACCTGTATCGGCCACGACAAACACAGCAGAAGTCAATGATGATGAGTCCTTCATTCAGCTCCCGTAGGCGAAAGTCCTTGGTCACTGAGGTCCAAATCCGACACTATCTTAATGCTGCAAATGTTCATAGAATCCAGAGGTTTTTATAACCAACTCAGAAGTTCAATAAGAATTTTAAGAAATAAATGCCAGACGAGTTTGCACAATGATACTAAATAAACTATTGTTTGATGCTATCACTATTGACTATTCATTGCTCTAATAATAAAAAAATTGCCTTATCAAGTGACAATATGCAACCAATTGCAAAGAGAATTTTCTTCTTTGATATTTCTGATTTCTTTTTACTTCAAAGTCACCAATGCTCATCACTCATCAATTTTTATACTTCATTTCTCTAACAGTTTTGCACACATTTTGAAGACTTCATTCAACAGTCTTATCCTTTGCAAATGCCTAATGATGAAAACATAGTTTTCTTCACTCCACATCAACAAATCCAGCTAAGTCCCTACCACCAAGTCCCAATCACCAAATATGAACAAGAGGTTTGTATTTACGCAGCACATGAATATTCGTACATTATCCTAATTTCCAAGCTCTAATTTGGTACTGTAGAAAATCGATTTCCGGTTCCCCTCAGCACAAGTCATCTTGCTTAAGGTTTCGAGGACAAAACCATCACGACTTCAAAACCTTATCCACCATTTTATGTGCTGCCTTCCTGTGCACATTTGATAAAACCAATATTTGACCACATTGTAGTATCAGAAGCATCTATCTACTTTTGTTCCGCATTTTCGATTTGTTCTAGAGCAGAATGAGAATGGGATTTGTGAAGGCTGCCAACAAGTGCAGCAAAAACTCTATCATCAGGTGATAGGCCAATTTTCATCATCTCATCATACAACTTATATGCTTCATCTGCTCTCCCTTCCTTGGATAAGCCTGAAATAATCGCTGTATACGTCACAACATTTCCAATTATGCCCCTTAACCCCATTTCCTTGAAAAGTTTCAGTGCCTCATCTACCTTGCCAACAATACATTCCCCATGTATTAGTGATGTGTATGTATATACATCAGGCAGTAACCCCTTCTTTACCATTTCAGATTTCAACACATGACCTTGCTTCACTTTTTCTTTCTTGCAATATGCATCGATTAGAGTATTATATGTAACAATATCAGGCACTTCTCCCTTTTTCTCCATATCCTTAAATAACCTCTCAGCTTCTACAATGTTTCCTTCCTTACAATATATCTCAATAAATGTAGTGAAGGTTACAACATTTGGAGCCACTCCTTTCTCTACCATTGAATTTAAAGTCCTCTTAGCTTCGTCGTACCTATGCAATTTACAGAGCCCACTAGCAAGAGTGCTGTAGGTAAACACATCTGCTTTGAATCCTTTCCCTTCCATGATATCTAGTAGTCTCAAAGCTTCATCCATCATTTTTCTTTTGCAGTAACCATCCATCATTGTGTTGAATATTATTATATTTAGGTTAATTCCCTTGCTTTGCATCTCTTTCAACAAGACTTCTGCAGCCTCCATTTGGCCTGCCTTGCACACACCTCCAATCAAAGCCCTGTAAGTAATAGCATTAGGAGCAATGCCTCTCTGAGTCATTTCATCAAACAAATCAAATGCCCTTTTCATATTTCCTAACCTACAATTCCAACTTATCATTGACGTATAGACACAAACATCCATTTCTACTTTTCTCTCACGCATTTCCTCAAATATCTTTTCAGCTTCGTTAATATCGCCACGACTAGCATACCACTGAATCAAAATACTATTTGTAGCCAAACTAGGAACAACTTGCTCCTTCTCCATCAGTCTCAGTATCTCATCAACTCCCTTTTGATCCTTTCTACAAACATATCCATTCAACAATGTATTGTAAGTAAAAACAGTTGGTTTCACAATATCTTTAGCCGCCATCTCATTCATCAACTCCTTGGCCTTCTCAACCTCTCCTCTCCTACACAACACATCAATCACAAGTGTCATAGACTGAACCCTAATTTCAACTCTACCCGAATCAACCATCCGGCGAAAGAACCTAAGACAAAAATCCACCTGACCACATTTCTTCAAAGCAAGCAAATGCAGAAAACAAGACCTCTCCTCTATCACCAAACCCTTTCCTTCTACATAATCATAAACCCTAAAAGCCTCTAGAAACAACCTATTATCAACACAAACCCTAAACAACATGTCACACAACTTCTCAACAAAATGTGGCTCACATTCATCAACCAAATCAACAATACCCGAAACGGGACGATAAATTTCCAAATCAGTAACCACACAATTCAAAATCGTCTTAACGGAAGAGAATTTCCGAGCTTCAAAAAGCCTGGAAAAGAGAATCACATGGGCTTTAAGGTCAGGTTTGAGTGAAATGTGTGAATGTTGAGTTCTGAGGAAGTGGAAAAAGGTCAAACAAGAATTAGGTTGCAGATTGGGGTTTGAGAGAACACAGTGAGTAACATGGGGGGTTATGCAGGAGATCATGGAATGAAGTTCTGTTGAGGGTTTTATATAATTTGGAGTAGTTGAATTGATGAGGGTTTGAGTTATCTTATGGGCAAGTTCAAATTGTTGTTGTTTGTGTTGCAGTGAAGGAAAGGATACATTTTTGTGTACAAGTTTCAAAAGGGTATTCTGAGAACTCATTGTTTTACACACAAAATCTAAAGAAATGAATTGTTGAAAGAATCGATTGAGAAGGTTGAATCACTCGACTGAAGAAGAGGAAGAGGGATGCGCGCACGGTCTACCAAAAGGAATTTTTATACCCCCATTATACCTCCCACCCCATAAATCCCAAAACGACAAAAATACCCCTAACATAAAAAAATTCTCGTAAATACAACGTCGGAGATAAATTCGGAAATTTCCGATTTGCATTTAAACCTAAAATACCTATTTTGAGAGTATTTCAGAAATCCCAAAACCCCACCAAACTTATCTTTTATCCTAAAAATTGTTTTTTTAATAAATACCTATTATTGAGGTATTTCTAATCTCTAAAAACTTTTTTTAATAGAATCCAGGGCTGTTTTGGGGTTTAAAGGGGTTATGGGGGTGAGAGGTATAATGAGGAGGTGCAAAAAAATCCCTTACAAAATATACATCATTTATATTTAAATTTTTTTCGTTTACGTCATTTATCTTTTTTTTTTTATGGAGCGTCTTTTTATCTTTGCATAGCTAATGGTCATTTCATTAAGTGTACTCTTGTTATGAATTAAATAGATAGTGACATTGATAATTGGCTATATAAGCATGATGACTTTGTCATTCTAAAATTGATAGTTAAAAAGTGTTATGTTGTGCTAATATATAAATTGAAAAATGATAATTGAATAACAAATTAAAAAAATACCAAGAATTAAAAATAGAATAATAGTTAAGAAAGTTAATTTTGTATTATGGATCATCGTTAATACATGATGAGTTACCTGAACCAGTCATTACAAATGCAAAAAAATGGTTCTGCACTATATCAAACCAAAACGACTTTACATTCTATTAATTATTGCCTTTTTTTAATTCTCAACTTGTTTTATTTTAATTCCCGACTTTTTCTAACTTGTTATTCAATTATGATTTTTCAATTTTTTTTAATGAAACTATACCATTTCATTAAAAGTTATAGTTGCAATACAATCAGAAATTGAAACAAATAACTGAGAACAATACTCTACTATGGCTACCCTTCCAAGGGAATGATCAACCATATTAGCTTGTCTCTTAACAAAAACAACTTTGCTAAGTTGAATTTTATTTTTGAAGGTTCCTTCTACATTTTGATGCGAGGGATCCATATTCAGAGACATCTTGTTTAAGTGAATTGACATCATCTATGACTAACTTGCGGTCCATTTCTAAATTTACATTAGAAAATGGCAAGTCTTTACTCCCGTTGAGAGCATTCCAAAGACCAAAAGCCTCACAATTCTTTACAAAAAAAGAGCATTGTAATTCCAATATGTTCTTGCCATAAGAAATTGATCAATTCCAAATTTGTCAGTCCCATGAAACTCGCTTCAATATTACATTTTACAAAGCCTATGTGGTTAATTGGCTTCCTCCACACAATGATGTTGATAGAGATCCCCTCTCACACACTCAACAATTTGATGTTAGGGTTCTGCTTCCTCTACTAGATTAGTACGAGTCATGTCTTCAATCCACCTCGATCTTCTTCCTGAAAGTCTCAAATCCCTAATTCAAACCATCGACGAGGTTCCTATAATGACACTCAATTCATTGCGAAAGACAAGCCATTACGACAATTTGGTTATGCTCTGCTTACGAATCTTAAAGGAAGTTATAAAACCAAAACACAAATAACCTTCAAACAGTGTTACAGATCGAGGTGCCAAAGTCGTTTTTTTTTAGATAAGCAATTTCATTGATAGGAAGCACGAGTAGTGCCCAACAATACAAAGGGAAGGGGGAGGGCCTCCTCAAAACCTCCCGAAGCCAAAACCCATTGGGAAAAAGACTCCGGGAGGAAAAAGAGTACCCCGCACAAAAGATTTGCACAACAGTGGGAAAAACCATCCTAGCCCACTGCTTCTCCCCCTTCTAATAAAATACATACTAATAATTGATTACAATAAAGAGTAGCAACCCAACGGATTATTGTACCAATCTGACCATAGCGCCAAACATTTCCTCCCCTTCCTAGCTTTGAACCAACTCCACGCCGAATCCTTTATACCCGATACCAACTTCTAATCGGCCACACTCCCCATTGAAAACAATTTGATTCCTCATAATCCAAATGTTCCACACTACCGATAGCCATATAAGTTGTTTAACCCTTTTGACTTTCCTTCCCTTCATTAATTTTCCAAACTCCAAAAATGATGCACCACATCCACGATTGTCCGATATGCTTTCCCGATCCACAAACTCATCTCACGCTAAACTGCTTTTAATTATTCTACATCCCATAAACAGTGTCCCGCAGACTCATCCTCCACGAAAATGTAAAACGCAAAGACTTATCCAAGTTGGATCAGAAAATACCTCTAACATACAATCTCTCCCGTAGCCACCTGCTTAACAATAACCTCCACCCGAAAATTAACACCTTTGATGGCACATCATTTTTCCATAGTTGTTTCCAATGTTTCCTTCACCCACTCACCTCAACACCAACTTCCGAATAAACAAACCCACCGAACCGCCCACGACTCTGCCGTCCGGTTCACCTCAACACCACCGAACTGAACGCCACCGCTGCAGCAGAATAGTTCTTGTCCCAGGCCGAAACTCGCAGAGAATTTGTAAATTCTGCAGAAACCAACCCAGATGCTCGGTCTGTCCCCAAAATCGCCTCCTTTGTGTGTTCACCACCGCCCCCTCCACCCTCCTCTACGCCTTGACCAATCGCAGCAGCATCTGAACCGAAAACGCCACCTGCTGCAGCAGAATAGTTGCTGTCAGCAGGACCGAGACCTGCAGCAGAATTTGTAAATTCTGCAGAACCGAATCCGCAGACTCGGTCGTCCAAAATCGCCCCTCGTGTGTTCACCACCGCCCCTACACCTCCTCTCTACGCCGTCGGCTCTTTCGCATCACCCTCCGCTCGCCGACTTCCCCACGACCAAAAATCCTCGCATCGAATTTTCAATTAGATCACACAGTTTTAAATAACATCTTTTCACCGAGAATCCGTTCACTGTATCGATAAGGCATATCCATCTATCCGGTGATAAATCATTTAGTTGAGCAGATTGTAACAACTGCACAATATAATTAACATTATGATCCTCCTCCTCACGAAACTCCTCCAAATTCGTTATTTCCGCTCATTCTCACGTCGAAATTGCATGTGAGGACCTTTGCTATTGTTTTTGTGACGAGTGTGGGAGGAGATTTCAATAGGGTTATGAAAGCACTATAGTTATATTTTCGTAATATTTGGCGACTAACATTAGATAAGGTTCCATCATAGAGGCTCTTAAAGTCAAGACATTGAAGGTTTTTGTTTTGTTTGTGGTTCAATATTGAAGAATGTCATGAAAAAGGAGAAGATTGCCCATGAAATCAGGGTTCCATTTTATTTCGTTTTTAACTAACCTAAACACATTTTATAAAAGTAAGATATAATTTTTAATTAATTGAAAAATCATGTTGAACCAGGTGGATATAAATAACATATATGTAGTGCCATATAAGCAATTAACTTGACATATCACATAGTGACTCATTCAAAATTAATCCACATTTCAGAACAGGAGCTTCTACAGTATTCTTACATATTGATAGGTTTCAACACAATTATTTTTTAACTAATAAGTGAGTGATATATTTTTTTTCCTAATTCAATGAACTTTTGTAAATTCTTGCGCTTTAAGAATACAATTTCATAAAATGAAGAAAAAAAAAGCCAAGGAGAATTATTTAAATTTTCTAAATACATTTTTAAAAAACATATAGCATTCACTATTTTTTTCGGACACCACCTATAAATTCAAACATACAAAATGGAGATATCTTTTTTTTTGAACCAACAAAATGGAGATATCTTGTTCGAGTGTAACCACGAAAAATGTTCAGCATAACAATATCGATTTTGTCCATTGTGCTAGACCTTAGGGACACGATGACTATTGTATTTAATAAAAAACTTTAAAATTATTATAAAAATTAGTTGACTAAAACCTTTTTCTAAATTTTAAAATATAAAGTTTCAACTTTTAAAAGTTTCTTTTTCATATTATTAACATTTTGACAACTTATAAATTTTTGCTATATTTTAAAAAATAAATAAATCACAAAAAATAACCAAGCACATTTACTTTTTTTTTTTATATATCACAAGTTTTATTAAAAATGTAAAACCAAATTTGCAAAAAAAACGAATAACCCTAGATTTTATTTCTACCAAAGTTCTTTTTGGTGGGAATTTTTTCTACAATTTCTATCCAGCGCCGTAAAAACGTCATCGTTTCGCTCACCATCGAACCCTAAGCTAGTTCGTCGCGCGGTAGAGAGAGAGAGAGAGAGAGAGAGAGAGAGAATCAGAAGATGATGAGAACCTTTGGCGCGTTCGACGATATGGAGGAGCAGGTTTCATCCATGGCGATGGATGTTGACGACGCTGACCCGCTCGAGATCTTCGCTGACGGCGTTATCGCCGCCGACCACAAACTCGCCGATGCGGAGTTCTTCAACTCCTTCGAAGACGATTTCGATGATGCCGATATCAATTGATACCGTTTCTTCTCCACCACCAGCATCATCATCCTCCTGGTTAAACTAGTGGTTTTTTTTTTCCTGATTAGGGCACTGATATTTCGTGTTTTCCTCTTCGCTATGGAGAAGAAAAAGTAGATAAAGAAAATGTTTTACTCTGTTTCTTGGATTTCTATGTTAATATATGATGATACTCTTTTGTGATGAATCAGTTTGTTTCAAGCAATTTATTGAATTGGTTGTTTTTGGATTTTGTAATTTAACAGTTTTGTTTTTGTGCTTTAGGGTTTGTGATTGATTATGAATAATCTTAGTGATTTGTTGACGAAATTTTAGGTGATGCTTGATTTTGTGTTTTCTTCTTGTTGGTTTATTACTGCAATTTGGTTGCTTGTGTTTCTCTGGTTCAGGAATTATTCGGTATATACAAACTGGGAATTTGAAGGATGAATTTGTTGGTAATGACAATATATGAAGTATGAACTAGTTAGCATTAGCAACATGGCAATTTTAGGGATGCTAGCAACATACTTTTATGAACCCACTCTTTAAGATTAGTTCATTTTCTGAAAAGCTGATTCACAAAAGTGATTAATTTAGAAGAGTGACTTGCCTTTTTAGAAAATGGATTAAGCATGTATTGGAGAGTGGAGAGTGCATTGCTTGTATTTCTAATTTGATTTAAATCATGGAGTAATCAGTATTTTTGCTGACTTAATCAAATGTTTATCAAACTAGGCAACATAAATAATATCTGTAAGGACTAAATTGTATATTTACTTCATATGATTTGTAGAACAATGTTTGTTGTGCCTGTAAATAGATTGCTGTAGGTACGGTGTGTGTGTGTGTGTGTGTTGAAAAAGTAATCTTGGTTCCTGAGGAAGCATCTATGGCTGCTTGGGAAGATCTAGTAGTGAAATACATGCATCTTCTTTGATTTCTCAAGATCTCAATCGCTCGGTCTTGTTCCCGTCATTTCTCATGGAACCTTGATTTATTTGTAAGCTTAGATTGGTAATTGTTTGAAATCTCACATTATGCACACCTGGTACATAAAGTTTTGATATGGTGAAAGACCTAGTTATGATTGCTTTAATGGTGAGGAGAGGGTGAGAATGTCAGATGAAGTTTAGGGGTATCTTGAGTTCTTTGTACTTTACTTTTCTGGTAGATTTGAAGCGGTTTAGTCTTTGATTCTGCATTTTTGACTGCTTTAAGCTATTTTGGGTTACTTTTTCTTGTGTTTGAGTTATGGACCAAAAATAAATTTGGATAAAGCTGGTTAGATGTTATATCTGTTTTATAATGTTGATAAATTTAGCCAACTTGTTTGAGACTGAGAGTTAAGCAGACAATGAGTGATGAAGTGGCATCTGTTTTGTTTGTTTTTTGCTAGGTGTTGTAAATATGGTTATGTTAGCATCTGGACTTTGAGAGTGTGAAGTGAGTTAGATGTGCGCTTGTGCAATCTATATTGCAGGGACAGAACTCAGACAATATTGCTAAGGGGGGCCAAAAATTTAACTTATGTGCAGGTCGTTTACTTGGTTTGAAACCATAAATCTGTGATTATCAAATTAAGCATTAACGCCGAAATTAAGCTATTGAAATATGCTAGTGGTTGTCAAACACTTCTATTTGTTTCTACCAACTTATCCACTATAAGCTTTATTTGTTTCCACGAGTTTGTCCACATAAATTATCCACTAGGCCTTACCAAACATAGCCTTCAATGAAACAACTCAAAATTCCTTATCGGTTTTTAACTCATGAGAAATACCAGCACTTTGAATATTTTTAATTGCATTTTGAATATATATTATTTAGAAGGGCTGAAATATTAAATAAAAATATGGTTTTTAATATCTTAGAAAATTAAAATTATAGTGCATGACTCGTGAGCCCAATCCAATTCAATCAAGCCAATATCGGATTGGTTTGGATTTTGGAGGAAAAAATGTAAAATCCCAACCAACTCAAACCAATCAGTTGTAATTGGTTCGGACAACAAATTTGGGTAAATCCAATCAAAATTGACCTGCAAACACCCCCACTAAAAATCAGTTTTTAATGCACATTTGGTCTTTGAAAATCTTCAATTTTAGAAAACTAAGAGTGCAAAAGTGCACAATTTATTATTTTTAGTGAATAAAAATATAAATAAGAAACATAAGCACCAAATTTGATAAATTGAGAAAGTTGAAGGACTGAAATCGGCAAAATTAAGATAGATGGTCAAAATTACTTAAACTAAGAAAGTTGAGGAAACAAATACAATTAAACCCAATTTTAACTAATTTGAAGTCTCTAAATAATTTCCTATTCATACCCATTATTTTACTCACAATTGGTTTTATCCAAAATACAAAATCCAAAAATTTTAACCAATAAAAGATTCGAAGTATAAATTCTCTACTTTGAGGGCATACCAACTTTTGTCTCCATCTTTGTCATTTATCATTTTCTCTCTTATATTTTCCTTCTATATTTTTCTAGATTTTATCTCCTCTTTTATGCCTAAAATCACATAAAGTTACGTGCATTTTTACACCATCAAAGTAGAGAATCTATTTCTTTTTAAAAGTCTATAGCTATGAGTTTCTTTGAAAACGAACCGACGTTTGGAAACCAAATGGATGATAAAAATCATATTCAAACTTATTTTGGTTACAAAAATTTTAGGGGTGATAGGATGACACATCAGACCAAGGCATGGAAGACTTTCTAATCTTTGAGCACTTACAAAGATAGTTACACTTACCTCACCCCAAAGAGACTAATGGAGATTTGAATTCGGGACCACTCAAATACAAATTTTGTCATGCTTCACTAGGCCAACCCCTTAGAGTTAAAATCATATTCAAACTTATAGAACGACATGTGATGCAGTTCAAAAAAAGAAGAACGAGATGCAATATGATCATATTAATTAACAAGATGCATTATCCAAACTATAATAACACCAATTATAAAAGTATACAAAATGGGGCAACACTACTGTTTTTTTTTACAGGAAAAATGACTGTAACGTAAAAACTATGAACTTTGAAACTTTTGCCCCTTACTGTCTCGGGCCATCCTTCCCACTTGCAAAGTTGTTTGTATCGAAAATACTGCACCACTATTATATTCCCTGCTGCCAATACATGTAAATATCATTAGGGTGGGTGCTATCAACATACTTTCTAGCACACTTGTTTCAATACACGCTAGTATTATTAAATCATAACGTACTAACTCACTAACAACTACCAATTGGTTGGTAAAACACATGAATTTCATTCAGTCATAGAATGTACACTAGAGTGTTGCTAGCATTAGATTTTCTTTTTGTATTTCTGTTTATTAAAGCTTTGATCATACTAAAAGGATAACAAAATGTCTGCTTAACACTTAAGGGAGAGTACAAACTACAAACTACCATACCAGTGAAGATTTGGCCGCAGGTGATCTGAACTATATATGTATTTATCAGTATCTTTCTACAGTTGTGTCTATAGCATACTTCTAGTTGCATGGAACTCAGCTGCTGGCCTCGCAACAACAAACCCTTGTTGGCTCAGGATAAGCTATTGTTTCCATCTTGTTCTGGCCTTGAGGCAACTTGGTAATTTGATCTTACATTCTGAATTAATTTAGTAATAAAGCAGTGCCATAAATTAGTAGCAAAGAAATGAGCTAATTATGAGAAATGTAAACTTTATAATCATCTCACGAAAAAAAGAATAGAAGTAAATGGCTCTTCAAGTCCCCTTAACAAACAGGTGACATAATTTTTATCCTCTCTAAACAGTTGATATCAATTTGATCCTTAACAAAAGAAATTGAAATCAATTTGGAACTCAAAAACAGTGAAATCACTTCCTATCAATCAATTGCTCCATTAATTAAGGGATGAAAATAATGTTGACCTTCTTTTGAGGACCGAATTAATGTCACTTGAATCTATAGTGGGACTAACACTACCTTCTAATTTTCTTATATTATATGCATTTTAGAAAAACAGGGATGAAGGAGAAAATGGGGTCGGAAAGACCATGCATGCATCACCTCCCATCTCCAATCTGATACACTTAATATTTCCATATCTCAAGGGGATACCCAACAGTAAACTATCCTACAGTATAGTAAAACTAAAAAATTGGTATTCAATTAAGGCAAGGAGTTTATCATATAGCAAAACTAAATGATGAGTGAATTGAAAAGGCAAGAACAGGGCAAGAAAAAATAACAAAAGATGCACTTTTAGTTCTTGAGAAATTAGATGTTTTTTCAAAGAAATAATCCAGTAAGTGACACAAATTTCTTAATTATTCTGAAGAAATTTTAAAAATATTCCTAAAATAAACACTCTTTATAAAAAAAAAAAAAATCCCCGAGTTACTTAATTAGTTCCCATTAGATGTAGTAGTATTTCTCGAAGTATAAACTAGTAAACTACTTAAGCAATCCTTGGAGTTCTTTTAAAGTGAATGCACTGTACCTCTAGTAATGTGATGTAATAGAAATCCTCCATATGCTGCATGTAAGCACTCCCATCTCTGATTGAGCGGAATATATCAATTTCAGTTTGTAACAATTTCTCAATAAGCTCCTTCTCACCCTTCATCTGGATAGATCAAAGTTGAGAATAGTGAACATTAAAGGAAGAGAACTCTAGAATCTTAAAAGGAAGATTTGTCCACACGATTATCACAAATAGACACGATTTATGATTTCAATGTGCCAAATACTACACCAATATTTGAGGAGGCCAAATCATTAAATAATAGAATTTCTTAAGAAATTTATAAAAGTTACAAATTTTGTGTGTATGTATATATCATGTATAAAACTTCAGATTTCATACACTTACACCTCTGAATAATATTTTTTGGAAAATGATATTGATTGGCCAAAAATAACTAATTATCATGTTTACCTTGCCTATGCCAAATTGTAACATATTTGAATAAAATTAACAATAGGCAAAATAGCACCCGAGGTCCCTTAACTTATTTTCTGTTTTCGCTTAGGTCCCTTAACTTTTAAAGCTTACGTTTAGGTCCCTTAACTTTTTAAAACGTATCACTGCAGTCCTATTTAACGTTTTAAAGTTAACACCGTTTAACCGAGTATTACGTGGCTTTTAGAGTGCTGACTGGGAAACGCCACGTCATTTTTTTTACTGCGTCAGATTTTTTTTTTGGACAGTTGAGTCTGATTTAAATCCATCTCCTGTGTGTTGCAGCAGCAGTGGGTTCGATTCCGGTTCCGAGTCTATTTCCCTCAACGGTGTTAGAACGTTTCTTTGATGCATCGAAGTGGGTTCGATTCCGGTTCCGAGTTCCCTCTCTGGTGGTTCGTTTACTCGTAACTTCGTCTTCTCTTGTTTCCGGCATGGTGGCGGTGGTAGTGGTGGAAAAGCTCATGCTGCATGTTTCCGAGATGAGAGAGAATTCCTCAGAAGCTTCCTCTAATGGTTTGTTGATAATGGGGTCGTTTCTGGTTTCCATAAAGGGCATTTGGGTCTTTGTTTCTGCCTTCAAAATTGGAACTTGAGGTTTGGAAATGGGTGTTTGTGTTTCCAAGAGAACTTCTTTCACAGTTTCCTCTTCTTCAACAACAGATAATGGTGGTGGTTGTGTGGCTCTGCATTTTGCTTCTTGGGTGGCATTTGATTTTGGTGATTGGGATCTGAGATGGATGTACTGGTTTTTGAGGTCATTTTGGTCTTTTTTTATTACTACTGAGATGGATTTAAATCAGACTCAACTGTCCAAAAAAAAAAATCTGATGCAGTAAAAAAAATGACGTGGCGTTTCCCAGTCAGCACTCTAAAAGCCACGTAATACTCAGTTAAACGGTGTTAACTTTAAAATGTTAAATAGGACCGCAATGATACGCTTTAAAAAGTTAAGGGACCTAAACGTAAGCTTTAAAAGTTAAGGGACCTAAGCGAAAACAGAAAATAAGTTAAGGGACCTCGGGTGCTATTTTGCCTTAACAATATGATACATGCATTCAATCTAAAGGTGAACTACATCAAAAAGCGCTTTTATGGTATAGCTTCTTTTTAGCATGTGAGGAGATAAACACTAGAGATACTAGTAGAAAGTTAGACAAGAAGGAACATACAAATTCACTGACAATAACATCTGGTGTGGATTCCCCAAAAACATCACCTTCGTAACCGGCTCCCAAAATATCTTTGTTATCCTGCATAACATGCAATTGATATTCAGTAAGAATGAAGCACCACAAGACACTGCAATTTAATTAAGATTCATGAATTTGCCAAAAAAAAAAATAAGATTCATGAAATTATTCTCGTTTATCTCAAACAACTTTCATGTGTACACTACAGCACATGTTATTACGAAGAGTTTAAGTTTTATTAAACCCAACTGGTCATCGACCCGATCAAAGCACAAGGTTGTTTTTAATTTTACTTTTACGAAACACCATCATAACAAACAAAATGAAGTCGTTTCAAAGAAGGAAATACAAAATGCAACACTGGTCAGGTCGAACCGGTTTGAGCCTCGACTGCAAAACTGACACTCTGTCCAACTACTTGCTCAGACTAGTCATACAAACGGTTCACCATTCTGTCCGAGTTTAATAATAAAATTCAGAGGGCCCAACCGGGTTCGAACCGGTTCAAGAGATTAGTCTCTGCAGTTGCGCGCAGAGGACACTCGGTTTATACCAAAAAAAGTTAAAGACACAAATAAAACTGTTAACAAGTGAATAAATAGGAAAATATCAAGGAAGGATGTTGCGGACAAATACGTTTTGATGTTTAGGAAAGAACTATCACCACCACTTGAATGGTAATGAAAGTACACAAGGGGTCCATAGCTCAGTGGTAGAGCATTTGACTGCAGATCAAGAGGTCACCGGTTCAAACCCGGTTGGGCCCTCTAAAATTCAATATTTTTCTCAAAAAAAGATTAAGTTAATTTATTCGAATAATATTTTTACTGAAAAGTGAGAAATCCTTCTGCAATTGTTTTCCTTAAATGTCACTGCTAATAATCAAATTAATTAGGCTCATTAAATTTGTAAAAGATAAATCCTGACAAAATAGCAAACAATACAGTTAAAGAGTATGAACCTCACAAGGGGTCCATAGCTCAGTGGTAGAGCATTTGACTGCAGATCAAGAGGTCACCGGTTCGAACCCGGTTGGGCCCTCTAAATTTTATTATTCCCTCTGAAATAAAAAAGGGTAAGTTAATTTTTTCTTAAAATATTTCTACCTTCTGAGAATTCAGAAATCCTTTTGCAGTTGTTTTCCTTAAATATTTTTACCTTTTGAGAATTCAGAAATCCTTTTGCAGTTGTTTTCCTAAAATATGATATTGTAAATAAAAAAACCTGACAAAATAGAACATGATATAGTAAAAGAAGTATGATACTCACAACGGGTCCATAGCTCAGTGGTAGAGCATTTGACTGCAGATCAAGAGGTCACCGGTTCGAACCGGTTGGGCCCTCTGAATTTTATTATTTTTCTTCTAAAAAAGGGTAAGTTAATTTTTTCTAAAAATACAGAAATGCTTTTGCAATTTTTTTTTCTTAAATATTACAACTGCTAAGAATCAAAGTAATTAGGCCCATCAAAATTGTAGAAAAAGAAACCTGACAAATTAGCACATGATACACAAAAGAGTATGATGCTCACAACATAGCTCAGTGGAAGAGCATACTGCAGATCAAGAGGTCACCAAGTTCAAACCCAGTTGGCCCTCTAAATTTCATTATTTTTCTCATAAAAAAAGGTAAGTTAATGTTTTTAAAAATATTTTTACGGAAAATAAAGAAATCCTTTTGAAGTTGTTTTCCGTAAACATTATTACTGCCAATAAACTAACATTGCTTATCAAAAGCAATCCTTCTAAATCCCCCAAGTTGTTTTCCGTAAACATTCTTGTTTTCCGTAAACATTAATACCTGCTCAAGTGGTTTTTTTTTTGTTGGAAATTTGTCTTAAATGATATATAATAAGCCAAAAGCAATCCTTCTAAATCCCCCAAGTTAGATTGACTAAGAAAAAACCTAGCACACTATGTTTATAGGGATTGAATCAAACACATGTTATATTTATCTCTGACTTGATTTATTTTGAAGTTCATGTGTTTTTTACTTATGTTACTTAGTTTTACTTAAAAAAGTTATATATTTTTTATCATGTATCTTACGATACAATACAATACAAGATAAGATACACGATCCATAAAATAGGTCTTCCGATACAAGATATGTATCCAGACTTGATAACCATGCTCACAAGAGGTCCGTAGAGCATTTGACTGCGGATCAAGCAGTCACCGGTTTGAACCTGGTTGGGCTTTGTGAAATCTATTATTCAGAAAAAAGACTAAGTTAATTTTTTCTAAAAATATGCTCACTGAGAATTCAGAGATCCTTTTGTAGTTGTTTTCCATAAATATCAATGCTAATAAAAAAATTAATTAGGCTCATAAAAATTGTAAAAAAAAAAAAACCTGACAATATAAAACACAAGGGGTCCATAGCTCAGTGGTAGAGCATTTGACTGCAGATCAAGAGGTCACCGGTTCGAACCCGGTTGGGCCCTCCAAAATTCATGATTTTATTTCAAAAAAAAGAGCAACTTAATTTATTCTATTTCTTTATACTGAAAAGTCAGAAATCCTTTTGCAGTTGTTTTCCGTTTTTTACAGCCACAATTGTTTTCCTTAAATATTACTGCTAATAATCAAATTAATTAGGCTGAACAAAATTGTAAAAAAAAAAAACTGGCAAAACAGCACATGATACAGTACAAAAGATTATGAAGTTGACACGGGTTCCATAGCTCATTGGTAGACTATTTGACTGCAGACCAAGAGGTCCCCGGTTCGAACTGGTTGGGCCCTCTTAAATTCATCGTCTTTCTTACAAAAAAAGGTGAAACCGCTTAATTGGTTAATTTTTCTAAAAAATAATCTTACTGAGAATTCAGATATCCACAAATGCTACTGCTAATAATCAAATTATTAAGGCTCATTAAAATTGTAAAAAAAAAACCTTGACAAAAGAGCACATGATACAGTATAGAAAATATTTTTATATTTTAAATAAGAGAGGGCATGTGTGCATTTGAAGCAGTAGGATAAAAACTCACTAGGGAATTTCTTAAAGCTCCGGCAGCAAGAAACACAGGTTGATTGACATGACAATAACCCATTAACCGGGGTATTGTAGGTATAATATCTCTATGATTCACAACTCGCCAGCTATCTTTAACTCTCTGCAAATACAGGAGCAAAAAAATTAACTTTTTTTACAAACATAAGCAGAGAAACAAACAACTCTACCTATACCTGACATATGACAACTGAAAAGACAAGATGGCTCTAAATGAATTATTCTATAGATTTTTCCATGACTTTTCACCACATGCTCAACTCTAGAATTAATATTTCTTGATTACTGGGTGTAAGCGTGGATAGTTTGTCTAGTTTGAAGATAATTCTTTAAAATTTGAAGATCCTCTTTTTTGAGGTCTACTTCAGCAACATTCTCTGAAACGTTTGTTGTGAGCCATACTATCAAGAAGACAGCAATTGTCTTTAGCCAAATCCCAGAGAAATGAAGGTCTTGGTATCAGTTGCATGTATTTAATAAGGAACTTTCTCCCTCACAACTACTAGTTTAAACATGCACTGAAAGAAATAATTCAAGGCAACTATATAATGAAAGTAATATAAGAATTACAGCATAACGCGGCAGTGCCATTTATTTTGGAGATCAAGGGAGATATAAGTTGAGCTACACGCCTTAGGTTCATTTCTGGGCTTTAAAAATGGTTAATATGGATCTGAATTCGAACCTTCTTCCTCTCACAGCTGTTGGAAAGTGTCAGTAATTTAGGGTTAGTATCTCCTATTTAGGCATGTATTTTTGCTAATTGCCGTTAGTAATCAGGATTTCACTTGTATGGTTTTTGTTGCTTACTTTCCTGGAATTAGATATTTTGTATCACGTATACATATTCAAATTCAATGCACTTTATGTAATGATAATTACTTTCCTTCATTAGAAGAAACCCCATATTTTACTTCACTTGTACCTGGAGTTATAAGGTGGGAGGGCTGGCTTGGAGGGAGGGACATAGGAGTTAGGGTGATAAGGTCATGTTCAACTCCCCCCCACTAACATAACGCACTAATTACTAATATTTGATTTAGGAAAGAAAAAGATTTCACCTGAACCTAGTATGGTGGTATGGCTTTTGGATGTTCTACCAATTCCCTATTTTGGTACACTCTTTCTCCATGTAGACACCATTAGCAAAACCTCCAACTGTCTAGTCTGAGAAACTCAATCACGTGGTTATTCCATATATCTTGTGGTTTCTGGTCTGAATATAAGGCTACGACAATGACCACTGGTGAACTTACACTTGGTGTTGTGAAAAGAGGATCAAACTGGCAGTTTGACTGGTTCAACCATGCACGGACCTAGACCTAGAGTTAATCCAGTTAGTCAATTGTAGGTTTGACCGGTTCAACTAGTGATCCATTGACACGATACCTACACCGAGTCGATGATTGATCCAAGTTATATAACATTTACTTTGCTTAAAAAGTTGTTGACTTTAGGTGTCCCAAGTTGGCGTGCAAATTAACATATAAGACGACTATTGTGTGCAGATTTTGCAGTTCCATAATTTCCCGAGTTATCCACTTCTCTATTAATCTAATCCAATGAAAGACATATTGCACACTTTATTCAAAGAGCATGCAACAAGGCGATGAAAACAGCGTTAACAAAATAATTAAAGCCTTTACTGACCTCATTGTAGACGTCTGCAAATCGTTTGTTGCCAACCCTAGGAGAACCGAAGTTATACATAGTAATTGAAATTGCTCTCTTCCTGGTAGACAAAATCAATCAATCAATCAACAAATATTGGATACAGTACTTTAGCTAGTAGCTACCATGAATATGTATTGTGGCATAAACAGTAAATATAATAACAAGCTTACTTGGCTAACTGATTTGCCGACAGTTCAAGAGCAAGCAATGTCGCCAATGCACCACCCAAACTATGACCAGTCATATAAATATGCCATTTGTGGATGAACTCAGAATGATCATCTCTGGAACAAAAACAATTTACCTTCTGTTTGTCAATAAGAAATCAAATTTTAAGGTGTAATATTAATAAGGTGACATGTAAAGGACAAAATGAATTTGGTCAACATTCCATGGCAATACTTACTGGAATATGAGGAAAAGTTTATGCCTAATTATATACAACATAAATAGAAAATGCAGATAATTGATAGTTATATCTTATTGAGACCCACATTACACAGCTTGGGCTTCCCTCACCTCTTGATTAGCTTTTAGTGTTGAGATATAGTTATCTTGTAATTATGAGTGTTCTTTGTGTTGACCCATTAATCAGGCCCGTAAGGTAGCTATATTGAGGATTGGTGCTTGTGATTAGAATACAAATGAAACAATATTCAGAAATACTTTGCAACAACTTATTAAGCCTACTCTTATTTTTCCAAGTCTTATCCTACGCGGTGCTGGTGTTGTTTTTGTGCACGAGCTAGCTTTTGGGGTTGAGTTAGGCTTAACCCAAATTCAAAGATATTAAATAGGCAATATGTTACCATCACTGCCAGAAGAAAAATAATGTAAATAAGTAAATGTCCTGTTTGAGTACAAAAAAATAGAATCATTAGCTGTTGCAATTGCAATTTCACAACTATGTAAAGAAGGTATATATTATGTAACGGAAATGCTTAACAGGTATTCGAAAACCATTCATATGGCTTAACAAAAACAAAATTTCGGATTTGTTGGTTCATGACAATATTTTTTTTACCTTACATAATTCTCAGAAGAAGAAAAACACTCAATGAGTCAAATTAAAAGCTTAAATTTGGAAAGCAAATGGAGTTTTCATTCAACTATCCTAGGAGATACATTTTTTTAGGCAGTGCTTTATGCAATAAAATTTCTTCAGAACTTACACATAACCAATTGCAAGTCGAATCAGAGAAATTATCCTGGTCCTTACTGAATCATATGCACTTAGAAAACCACTGTGAACCTGAAATAATCTTAGCACAATCAATAACCAAAGAAAAATATGTCCTTTGTAGCCTTTTAGACAAAAACAAAACATAAACATAAACCTGCCAGCAATTAACATACTTGAAGCTCTTGCTTGAAATCTCCACCTATCCTTTCAGGATTCAGCCTATGGAAGTCATAGAAAAGTTAGTTTTTTTTTTTTGACCAAAGAAAAGTTAGTTATGAAATGAAATAATCCGCTGAAGTGAAAAAGTGTTATAAATCAATCACTAAATTAGTTATGATTTGACACAGCACCATTGGGTAATTTTTAGGGGCATTAGATGCATAATCTCAATAAAAAACAAGAAATGAAGGAGACATTTTCTCAATACTTTATGGAGTAATAGAAACACAAATCACACAATAGCAACAACAAAAGCATGTGTTAGGCACATATCTCATGCTTATTCTAGAAAGAGATAGCAATTAGCAAGTGATTCTGGTAAACAATAATAGATAATAGGCTAAAAAAGTAATTAGTTAGGGTCAAGGGAGGGAAGAATGCGCTGAATGATGAGGATGCTGTGTTGGAAGAAAGAGAAAAGTGACATATAAAAACGGAAAATAAAAATATGGTAGGTGGTTTTCAGTGGGGTTGGTCCCTCCTGTGGCTGGAATTCTAGGGGGAGAGAATTCATTTCTTTTTTGGTACAAGTCTTTTCTTGATTCCTGTTTCCATTCAGAGTTTCCACAACTTTCTAACATTTATCGATGTAGTTCCTACTCAACGATGATAAGCTTTTTCAATAGATGAACAAAGTAAAATGTCTAGCTGCTGTCCCTTTTTATTGCCACTGTCCCTAGAATATTCATCTATTGTATTTAAAATTTCACTCCTTCCTTTTTTTATTATTTTTAATGTTGTTCTTCCGGCATTTTTACCAAATTTCTTGTTTTAACACCATCTATATCATTCAAAAAATCAAGCACTATAATCTGATTACACATCAAATCTCATACAGGTACAATTTGTTACAAGATTAAAAGTACAAAATATATTAAAGTGGTGAGATACAAGAACAACAAAATAACTAAACTACTTAACAAGTCACAATTAGGTTAGAAATGCATGTTACCCGGCTGGAGCAACCATTAGATCAGTTACTAAATCCTTCCATTGTGTCTGAAAAATTATAGCATAAGGATCTTTTAGACAAAACCAGAAGCTGTACTAGGCCTAAAAGGATAGGAAGAATATGAACTACCTGTTCTGTTCCCCTAAAAGCAATCACTAACCTTCTTCGCGCAGAATCACGCCAAATTGCAACCTGAAAGTTATCGCGATTTAGAATATAGAAACCAATGCATGGAAAGGGAAACTGGCAAAAAATCAAATATAGATTTTGGGGTGATACATTGCCTCCCTATTGTCAAATTCACAAAAGCAATAAGTGGACTTATTAAAGAGGAGATAACAAAACACCTGTGTGTCTGTGGATGCATTATCTAAGAAACATATTTTTTCAAACTCAGACTTAATGAAACTAGGATGACCTAGTGAAGTAGCCAGCAATGCCCAAGCCTCCATGGCACTTTCAGCAGTTGAAAAAGTGCTTTCATTTCTTCTGCCTTTTATCATCCAATGCTAAACCATTGTCTGGGATAGGAATCTTCTGACTAGTAGAATATCCAATGTCATTGCCTCCTTTGGTAGTAATTTCATTGGTTTTCCTCTCTTCCAAAGACTGTCCTTCATCTTTTTTGGAAACTGCTGCAGTCAAAAGCATTAAACCTCCTAAAATTGAATCAGTTTGCCTCATCAATTTCTCAGTTGCTTTTTTGACCTCTGGAAGTGAAGACTGAATTGCAGCAATGGCAGGCTGGACACTTGTTTTATTGTCTTTATCATCTGTGCCTCCAGGTATTGCAAGACCAGATTGAATATATGCGGCTTCAGCAATATTTTGCGATTGTGAGCCAATTTTATTCAGAAACTCCAATCCATCCCACTTTAGTTTTTCAGGAACAGAGACCCCTAGCTTTTTAACAACATTAGCATTGATAATATTAGCAAAATTCCTCCAAAAAAGTTGATTTGACATCTCCTCCTGACTAACTTGTGTTGAAGGTTCAGTATCATGTCCATTTTCAGTATCACGGTCATCCAGGCAAAATTCCTCCACATTTCTCTGTTCACTAGAAGCTTCATTAGAGGCTCCTGAACTATCAGCCACATGAGAAGGCATCTTCAACATTATAACAGATTCATGGAGTTCCCTAGAACCTTCAGCATCATACTTATGATTATCAATGTCAGACATCTCGCCCTTCTGAATATTTGAGTTGTTTAAAGACTTTAACTGTCCAAATGCATATTCCACAAATTGGCGGACTTGTACTGTATCAGAACCAATAACCTTTCTGAGCGCAGAATCAAAACCATCTATCTTTAGAAAGTCTGAAACAAAGGGTATCTTCCACCATTTTTTCTCGTCATCAATTTGATCAAACGTTTTATATTTAACCTAAAATCCAAAATTTATTACAGAAATCAGCAACATATGTCTCGTTAAAATGCAACCTCACATTATTTATATAATGAACTCGACACCAAAATTAAGCAAAAAAGAAGGTCAGGCTTTTGATGATAAAGCTATTAACTCAACACAAATTCTAGACTGAATTACAAGCACAAGTCATAGCTTACATTAGCCCTAGAGAATTTATTAAAAACTATAACACCTTTTACGAGAAAACAGTTTAATGCAAATAATAAAATACATTAACATATAGTTAAGCATATGAAGGTGTACCAATGTAAATAGAGAGACATAATTTTGTCCACTAAAACATACATGAAATACAAATGGAACAGACACCAAATTACATATGACCAATTATTTTTCCCCATATAAAAAACCTGTTTTGTTGGAGTTTTTTTTATTCTTTTCCATTAAAAGAAACATACCTCCAGCTGAACCTTTCCACCACCACCCATTCCTTCCAACTCCACCAGTATTTCATGCACATCTCCTACAAAAAGCACATTAATTGGTAAATTTTTGCAGCCACGAGTGTAATATCAAATCTTATTTTTACGTTTTCCTGCAAATAAATTCATAAGTTGATTCCTATAGTACTTTTATTGGCAGTTACCAATCCAAGTAATTATGACATTCAAACATGTTTGTAAGAAAATGGAGTATAATTCAACTCATTGAAATTTTAAGCAAAAAAAGAATCTTTCGATATCGTGCAAGATTTTCTGGTCTCAGTGTCTCACCATCACAAAGCCATCCCAAATCAACAGCTGCATTACCCATGCGTTTGTGAGGAGTTACAAGGTTTGCATCCCAAGCTGCAATCTAAGATATACTATCAATTTGTTGTTCATAGCAACTCATTAAGGAACAAAAAATTGGACTAGTGAATAGAGTATAGTGAAAAAATGATTATTATTGAATTTGATAAATAAATATCAATGTAATGAATTTTTTCAAAACCAATTCGAATTCAAATCATCCTCATCATAACACGGAATTCTTTTAATGGATACTGTCAGTTGTTAGAAAAATAACACAAACTTCTTACTGATATTTCCATCAAACTTTTATTTATTTTTACAAATATTTTCATGACATTCAATTTTCGAATCAAGATGATATACATTAGTACAGATGTTTGATCTGAGTTAAAAGGAAAAATACCTCACTTTGATTATTGTTAGAGATAAATATTAAGTTTAAAATCATCCACATGATTTTACCTAATAGCTTACACTATTGACTATTCATTGCTCTAATAATATTTTCATGCTATCACTATTGACTATTCATTGCTCTAATAATAAAAAAATTGCCTTATCAAGTGACAATATGCAACCAATTGCAAAGAGAATTTTCTTCTTTGATATTTCTGATTTCTTTTTACTTCAAAGTCACCAATGCTCATCACTCATCAATTTTTATACTTCATTTCTCTAACAGTTTTGCACACATTTTGAAGACTTCATTCAACAGTCTTATCCTTTGCAAATGCCTAATGATGAAAACATAGTTTTCTTCACTCCACATCAACAAATCCAGCTAAGTCCCTACCACCAAGTCCCAATCACCAAATATGAACAAGAGGTTTGTATTTACGCAGCACATGAATATTCGTACATTATCCTAATTTCCAAGCTCTAATTTGGTACTGTAGAAAATCGATTTCCGGTTCCCCTCAGCACAAGTCATCTTGCTTAAGGTTTCGAGGACAAAACCATCACGACTTCAAAACCTTATCCACCATTTTATGTGCTGCCTTCCTGTGCACATTTGATAAAACCAATATTTGACCACATTGTAGTATCAGAAGCATCTATCTACTTTTGTTCCGCATTTTCGATTTGTTCTAGAGCAGAATGAGAATGGGATTTGTGAAGGCTGCCAACAAGTGCAGCAAAAACTCTATCATCAGGTGATAGGCCAATTTTCATCATCTCATCATACAACTTATATGCTTCATCTGCTCTCCCTTCCTTGGATAAGCCTGAAATAATCGCTGTATACGTCACAACATTTCCAATTATGCCCCTTAACCCCATTTCCTTGAAAAGTTTCAGTGCCTCATCTACCTTGCCAACAATACATTCCCCATGTATTAGTGATGTGTATGTATATACATCAGGCAGTAACCCCTTCTTTACCATTTCAGATTTCAACACATGACCTTGCTTCACTTTTTCTTTCTTGCAATATGCATCGATTAGAGTATTATATGTAACAATATCAGGCACTTCTCCTTTTTCTCCATATCCTTAAATAACCTCTCAGCTTCTACAATGTTTCCTTCCTTACAATATATCTCAATAAATGTAGTGAAGGTTACAACATTTGGAGCCACTCCTTTCTCTACCATTGAATTTAAAGTCCTCTTAGCTTCGTCGTACATATGCAATTTACAGAGCCCACTAGCAAGAGTGCTGTAGGTAAACACATCTGCTTTGAATCCTTTCCTTCCATGATATCTAGTAGTCTCAAAGCTTCATCCATCATTTTTCTTTTGCAGTAACCATCCATCATTGTGTTGAATATTATTATATTTAGGTTAATTCCCTTGCTTTGCATCTCTTTCAACAAGACTTCTGCAGCCTCCATTTGGCCTGCCTTGCACACACCTCCAATCAAAGCCCTGTAAGTAATAGCATTAGGAGCAATGCCTCTCTGAGTCATTTCATCAAACAAATCAAATGCCCTTTTCATATTTCCTAACCTACAATTCCAACTTATCATTGACGTATAGACACAAACATCCATTTCTACTTTTCTCTCACGCATTTCCTCAAATATCTTTTCAGCTTCGTTAATATCGCCACGACTAGCATACCACTGAATCAAAATACTATTTGTAGCCAAACTAGGAACAACTTGCTCCTTCTCCATCAGTCTCAGTATCTCATCAACTCCCTTTTGATCCTTTCTACAAACATATCCATTCAACAATGTATTGTAAGTAAAAACAGTTGGTTTCACAATATCTTTAGCCGCCATCTCATTCATCAACTCCTTGGCCTTCTCAACCTCTCTCTCTCACAACACAACACATCAATCACAAGTGTCATAGACTGAACCCTAATTTCAACTCTACCCGAATCAACCATCCGGCGAAAGAACCTAAGACAAAAATCCACCTGACCACATTTCTTCAAAGCAAGCAAATGCAGAAAACAAGACCTCTCCTCTATCACCAAACCCTTTCCTTCTACATAATCATAAACCCTAAAAGCCTCTAGAAACAACCTATTATCAACACAAACCCTAAACAACATGTCACACAACTTCTCAACAAAATGTGGCTCACATTCATCAACCAAATCAACAATACCCGAAACGGGACGATAAATTTCCAAATCAGTAACCACACAATTCAAAATCGTCTTAACGGAAGAGAATTTCCGAGCTTCAAAAAGCCTGGAAAAGAGAATCACATGGGCTTTAAGGTCAGGTTTGAGTGAAATGTGTGAATGTTGAGTTCTGAGGAAGTGGAAAAAGGTCAAACAAGAATTAGGTTGCAGATTGGGGTTTGAGAGAACACAGTGAGTAACATGGGGGGTTATGCAGGAGATCATGGAATGAAGTTCTGTTGAGGGTTTTATATAATTTGGAGTAGTTGAATTGATGAGGGTTTGAGTTATCTTATGGGCAAGTTCAAATTGTTGTTGTTTGTGTTGCAGTGAAGGAAAGGATACATTTTTGTGTACAAGTTTCAAAAGGGTATTCTGAGAACTCATTGTTTTACACACAAAATCTAAAGAAATGAATTGTTGAAAGAATCGATTGAGAAGGTTGAATCACTCGACTGAAGAAGAGGAAGAGGGATGCGCGCACGGTCTACCAAAAGGAATTTTTGGCACCCCCATTATACCTCCCACCCCCATAAATCCCAAAACGGACAAAAATACCCCTAACATAAGGAAATTTCTCAGAAATACAACGTCAGGAGATAAATTCGGAAATTTCCGATTTGCAATTTTTAAACCGGAAATACCTATTTTTGAGGTATTTCCAGGAATCCCAAAACCCCCCCACCAAACTTATCTTTTATCCTAAAAAATTGTTTTTTTAATAAATACCTATTATTGAGGTATTTCCGGGAATCTCTAAAAAACTTTTTTTTAATAGAATCCAGGGCTGTTTTGGGGTTTAAAGGGGTTATGGGGGTGAGAGGTATAATGAGGAGGTGCAAAAAAAAATCCCTTACAAAATATACATCATTTATATTTAAATTTTTTTCGTTTACGTCATTTATCTTTTTTTTAATGGAGCGTCTTTTATCTTTGCATAGCTAATGGTCATTTCATTAAGTGTACTCTTGTTATGAATTAAATAGATAGTGACATTGATAATTGGCTATATAAGCATGATGACTTTGTCATTCTAAAATTGATAGTTAAAAAGTGTTATGTTGTGCTAATATATAAATTGAAAAATGATAATTGAATAACAAATTAAAAAAATACCAAGAATTAAAAATAGAATAATAGTTAAGAAAGTTAATTTTGTATTATGGATCATCGTTAATACATGATGAGTTACCTGAACCAGTCATTACAAATGCAAAAAAATGGTTCTGCACTATATCAAACCAAAACGACTTTACATTCTATTAATTATTGCCTTTTTTTAATTCTCAACTTGTTTTATTTTAATTCCCGACTTTTTCTAACTTGTTATTCAATTATGATTTTTCAATTTTTTTTAATGAAACTATACCATTTCATTAAAAGTTATAGTTGCAATACAATCAGAAATTGAAACAAATAACTGAGAACAATACTCTACTATGGCTACCCTTCCAAGGGAATGATCAACCATATTAGCTTGTCTCTTAACAAAAACAACTTTGCTAAGTTGAATTTTATTTTTGAAGGTTCCTTCTACATTTTGATGCGAGGGATCCATATTCAGAGACATCTTGTTTAAGTGAATTGACATCATCTATGACTAACTTGCGGTCCATTTCTAAATTTACATTAGAAAATGGCAAGTCTTTACTCCCGTTGAGAGCATTCCAAAGACCAAAAGCCTCACAATTCTTTACAAAAAAAGAGCATTGTAATTCCAATATGTTCTTGCCATAAGAAATTGATCAATTCCAAATTTGTCAGGTCCCATGAAACCTGCTTCAATATTACATTTTACAAAGCCTATGTGGTTAATTGGCTTCCTCCACACAATGATGTTGATAGAGATCCCCTCTCACACACTCAACAATTTGATGTTAGGGTTCTGCTTCCTCTACTAGATTAGTACGAGTCATGTCTTCAATCCACCTCGATCTTCTTCCTGAAAGTCTCAAATCCCTAATTCAAACCATCGACGAGGTTCCTATAATGACACTCAATTCATTGCGAAAGACAAGCCATTACGACAATTTGGTTATGCTCTGCTTACGAATCTTAAAGGAAGTTATAAAACCAAAACACAAATAACCTTCAAACAGTGTTACAGATCGAGGTGCCAAAGTCGTTTTTTTTTAGATAAGCAATTTCATTGATAGGAAGCACGAGTAGTGCCCAACAATACAAAGGGAAGGGGGAGGGCCTCCTCAAAACCTCCCGAAGCCAAAACCCATTGGGAAAAAGACTCCGGGAGGAAAAAGAGTACCCCGCACAAAAGATTTGCACAACAGTGGGAAAAACCATCCTAGCCCACTGCTTCTCCCCCTTCTAATAAAATACATACTAATAATTGATTACAATAAAGAGTAGCAACCCAACGGATTATTGTACCAATCTGACCATAGCGCCAAACATTTCCTCCCCTTCCTAGCTTTGAACCAACTCCACGCCGAATCCTTTATACCCGATACCAACTTCGGAATCGAAGCCACCTCCCCATTGAAAACAATTTGATTCCTCATAATCCAAATGTTCCACACTACCGATAGCCATATAAGTTGTTTAACCCTTTTGACTTTCCTTCCCTTCATTAATTTTCCAAACTCCAAAAAATGATGCACCACATCCACAGTGTCCGATATGCTTTCCCCGATCCACAAACTCATCTGCTGCCAAACTGTTTTAATTATTCTACATCCCATAAACAGGTGTCCCGCAGACTCATCCTCCACGAAACAGAAAACGCAGCACTTATCCAAGTTGGACTGTAAAATACCTCTAACATACAATCTCTCCCGTGTAGCCAGTCTGTTTAACAATAACCTCCACCCGAAAATTAACACCTTTGATGGCACATCATTTTTCCATAGTTGTTTCCAATGTTTCCCTTCACCCAGCTCACCCTCAACACCAACTTCCTAATAAACAAACCCACCGAACCGCCCACGACCTGTGTCCCGGTTCACCTCAACACCACCGAACCGAAACGCCACTGCTGCAGCAGAATAGTTGCTGTCAGCAGGGCCGAAACCTGCAGCAGAATTTGTAAATTCTGCAGAACCGAACCCAGTACTCAGTCTGTCCAAAATCGCCTCCTTTGTGTGTTCACCACCGCCCCCTCCACCCTCCTCTACGCCTTGACCAATCGCAGCAGCATCTGAACCGAAAACGCCACCTGCTGCAGCAGAATAGTTGCTGTCAGCAGGACCGAGACCTGCAGCAGAATTTGTAAATTCTGCAGAACCGAATCCAGTACTCAGTCTGTCCAAAATCGCCCCCTCTGTGTGTTCACCACCGCCCCTACACCTCTCTCTACGCCGCGCTTTTGCATCACCCTCCGCTCTCGACCCACGACCAAATCCTCGCATCGAAATTTTCAATTAGATCACACAGTTTTAAATAACATCTTTTCACCGAGAATCCGTTCACTGTATCGATAAGGCATATCCATCTATCCGGTGATAAATCATTTAGTTGAGCAGATTGTAACAACTGCACAATATAATTAACATTATGATCCTCCTCCTCACGAAACTCCTCCAAATTCGTTATTTCCGCTCATTCTCACGTCGAAATTGCATGTGAGGACCTTTGCTATTGTTTTTGTGACGAGTGTGGGAGGAGATTTCAATAGGGTTATGAAAGCACTATAGTTATATTTTCGTAATATTTGGCGACTAACATTAGATAAGGTTCCATCATAGAGGCTCTTAAAGTCAAGACATTGAAGGTTTTTGTTTTGTTTGTGGTTCAATATTGAAGAATGTCATGAAAAAGGAGAAGATTGCCCATGAAATCAGGGTTCCATTTTATTTCGTTTTTAACTAACCTAAACACATTTTATAAAAGTAAGATATAATTTTTAATTAATTGAAAAATCATGTTGAACCAGGTGGATATAAATAACATATATGTAGTGCCATATAAGCAATTAACTTGACATATCACATAGTGACTCATTCAAAATTAATCCACATTTCAGAACAGGAGCTTCTACAGTATTCTTACATATTGATAGGTTTCAACACAATTATTTTTTAACTAATAAGTGAGTGATATATTTTTTTTCCTAATTCAATGAACTTTTGTAAATTCTTGCGCTTTAAGAATACAATTTCATAAAATGAAGAAAAAAAAAGCCAAGGAGAATTATTTAAATTTTCTAAATACATTTTTAAAAAACATATAGCATTCACTATTTTTTTTTTGACACCACCTATAAATTCAAACATACAAAATGGAGATATCTTTTTTTTTGAACCAACAAAATGGAGATATCTTGTTCGAGTGTAACCACGAAAAATGTTCAGCATAACAATATCGATTTTGTCCATTGTGCTAGACCTTAGGGACACGATGACTATTGTATTTAATAAAAAACTTTAAAATTATTATAAAAATTAGTTGACTAAAACCTTTTTCTAAATTTTAAAATATAAAGTTTCAACTTTTAAAAGTTTCTTTTTCATATTATTAACATTTTGACAACTTATAAATTTTTGCTATATTTTAAAAAATAAATAAATCACAAAAAATAACCAAGCACATTTACTTTTTTTTTTTATATATCACAAGTTTTATTAAAAAATGTAAAAACCAAATTTGCAAAAAAAACGAATAACCCTAGATTTTATTTCTACCAAAGTTCTTTTTGGTGGGAATTTTTTCTACAATTTCTATCCAGCGCCGTAAAAACGTCATCGTTTCGCTCACCATCGAACCCTAAGCTAGTTCGTCGCGCGGTAGAGAGAGAGAGAGAGAGAGAGAGAGAGAGAATCAGAAGATGATGAGAACCTTTGGCGCGTTCGACGATATGGAGGAGCAGGTTTCATCCATGGCGATGGATGTTGACGACGCTGACCCGCTCGAGATCTTCGCTGACGGCGTTATCGCCGCCGACCACAAACTCGCCGATGCGGAGTTCTTCAACTCCTTCGAAGACGATTTCGATGATGCCGATATCAATTGATACCGTTTCTTCTCCACCACCAGCATCATCATCCTCCTGGTTAAACTAGTGGTTTTTTTTTTCCTGATTAGGGCACTGATATTTCGTGTTTTCCTCTTCGCTATGGAGAAGAAAAAGTAGATAAAGAAAATGTTTTACTCTGTTTCTTGGATTTCTATGTTAATATATGATGATACTCTTTTGTGATGAATCAGTTTGTTTCAAGCAATTTATTGAATTGGTTGTTTTTGGATTTTGTAATTTAACAGTTTTGTTTTTGTGCTTTAGGGTTTGTGATTGATTATGAATAATCTTAGTGATTTGTTGACGAAATTTTAGGTGATGCTTGATTTTGTGTTTTCTTCTTGTTGGTTTATTACTGCAATTTGGTTGCTTGTGTTTCTCTGGTTCAGGAATTATTCGGTATATACAAACTGGGAATTTGAAGGATGAATTTGTTGGTAATGACAATATATGAAGTATGAACTAGTTAGCATTAGCAACATGGCAATTTTAGGGATGCTAGCAACATACTTTTATGAACCCACTCTTTAAGATTAGTTCATTTTCTGAAAAGCTGATTCACAAAAGTGATTAATTTAGAAGAGTGACTTGCCTTTTTAGAAAATGGATTAAGCATGTATTGGAGAGTGGAGAGTGCATTGCTTGTATTTCTAATTTGATTTAAATCATGGAGTAATCAGTATTTTTGCTGACTTAATCAAATGTTTATCAAACTAGGCAACATAAATAATATCTGTAAGGACTAAATTGTATATTTACTTCATATGATTTGTAGAACAATGTTTGTTGTGCCTGTAAATAGATTGCTGTAGGTACGGTGTGTGTGTGTGTGTGTGTTGAAAAAGTAATCTTGGTTCCTGAGGAAGCATCTATGGCTGCTTGGGAAGATCTAGTAGTGAAATACATGCATCTTCTTTGATTTCTCAAGATCTCAATCGCTCGGTCTTGTTCCCGTCATTTCTCATGGAACCTTGATTTATTTGTAAGCTTAGATTGGTAATTGTTTGAAATCTCACATTATGCACACCTGGTACATAAAGTTTTGATATGGTGAAAGACCTAGTTATGATTGCTTTAATGGTGAGGAGAGGGTGAGAATGTCAGATGAAGTTTAGGGGTATCTTGAGTTCTTTGTACTTTACTTTTCTGGTAGATTTGAAGCGGTTTAGTCTTTGATTCTGCATTTTTGACTGCTTTAAGCTATTTTGGGTTACTTTTTCTTGTGTTTGAGTTATGGACCAAAAATAAATTTGGATAAAGCTGGTTAGATGTTATATCTGTTTTATAATGTTGATAAATTTAGCCAACTTGTTTGAGACTGAGAGTTAAGCAGACAATGAGTGATGAAGTGGCATCTGTTTTGTTTGTTTTTTGCTAGGTGTTGTAAATATGGTTATGTTAGCATCTGGACTTTGAGAGTGTGAAGTGAGTTAGATGTGCGCTTGTGCAATCTATATTGCAGGGACAGAACTCAGACAATATTGCTAAGGGGGGCCAAAAATTTAACTTATGTGCAGGTCGTTTACTTGGTTTGAAACCATAAATCTGTGATTATCAAATTAAGCATTAACGCCGAAATTAAGCTATTGAAATATGCTAGTGGTTGTCAAACACTTCTATTTGTTTCTACCAACTTATCCACTATAAGCTTTATTTGTTTCCACGAGTTTGTCCACATAAATTATCCACTAGGCCTTACCAAACATAGCCTTCAATGAAACAACTCAAAATTCCTTATCGGTTTTTAACTCATGAGAAATACCAGCACTTTGAATATTTTTAATTGCATTTTGAATATATATTATTTAGAAGGGCTGAAATATTAAATAAAAATATGGTTTTTAATATCTTAGAAAATTAAAATTATAGTGCATGACTCGTGAGCCCAATCCAATTCAATCAAGCCAATATCGGATTGGTTTGGATTTTGGAGGAAAAAATGTAAAATCCCAACCAACTCAAACCAATCAGTTGTAATTGGTTCGGACAACAAATTTGGGTAAATCCAATCAAAATTGACCTGCAAACACCCCCACTAAAAATCAGTTTTTAATGCACATTTGGTCTTTGAAAATCTTCAATTTTAGAAAACTAAGAGTGCAAAAGTGCACAATTTATTATTTTTAGTGAATAAAAATATAAATAAGAAACATAAGCACCAAATTTGATAAATTGAGAAAGTTGAAGGACTGAAATCGGCAAAATTAAGATAGATGGTCAAAATTACGAAACTAAGAAAGTTGAGGAAACAAATACAATTAAACCCAATTTTAACTAATTTGAAGTCTCTAAATAATTTCCTATTCATACCCATTATTTTACTCACAATTGGTTTTATCCAAAATACAAAATCCAAAAATTTTAACCAATAAAAGATTCGAAGTATAAATTCTCTACTTTGAGGGCATACCAACTTTTGTCTCCATCTTTGTCATTTATCATTTTCTCTCTTATATTTTCCTTCTATATTTTTCTAGATTTTATCTCCTCTTTTATGCCTAAAATCACATAAAGTTACGTGCATTTTTACACCATCAAAGTAGAGAATCTATTTCTTTTTAAAAGTCTATAGCTATGAGTTTCTTTGAAAACGAACCGACGTTTGGAAACCAAATGGATGATAAAAATCATATTCAAACTTATTTTGGTTACAAAAATTTTAGGGGTGATAGGATGACACATCAGACCGAGGCATGGAAGACTTTCTAATCTTTGAGCACTTACAAAGATAGTTACACTTACCTCACCCCAAAGAGACTAATGGAGATTTGAATTCGGGACCACTCAAATACAAATTTTGTCATGCTTCACTAGGCCAACCCCTTAGAGTTAAAATCATATTCAAACTTATAGAACGACATGTGATGCAGTTCAAAAAAAGAAGAACGAGATGCAATATGATCATATTAATTAACAAGATGCATTATCCAAACTATAATAACACCAATTATAAAAGTATACAAAATGGGGCAACACTACTGTTTTTTTTTACAGGAAAAATGACTGTAACGTAAAAACTATGAACTTTGAAACTTTTGCCCCTTACTGTCTCGGGCCATCCTTCCCACTTGCAAAGTTGTTTGTATCGAAAATACTGCACCACTATTATATTCCCTGCTGCCAATACATGTAAATATCATTAGGGTGGGTGCTATCAACATACTTTCTAGCACACTTGTTTCAATACACGCTAGTATTATTAAATCATAACGTACTAACTCACTAACAACTACCAATTGGTTGGTAAAACACATGAATTTCATTCAGTCATAGAATGTACACTAGAGTGTTGCTAGCATTAGATTTTCTTTTTGTATTTCTGTTTATTAAAGCTTTGATCATACTAAAAGGATAACAAAATGTCTGCTTAACACTTAAGGGAGAGTACAAACTACAAACTACCATACCAGTGAAGATTTGGCCGCAGGTGATCTGAACTATATATGTATTTATCAGTATCTTTCTACAGTTGTGTCTATAGCATACTTCTAGTTGCATGGAACTCAGCTGCTGGCCTCACAACAACAAACCCTTGTTGGCTCAGGATAAGCTATTGTTTCCATCTTGTTCTGGCCTTGAGGCAACTTGGTAATTTGATCTTACATTCTGAATTAATTTAGTAATAAAGCAGTGCCATAAATTAGTAGCAAAGAAATGAGCTAATTATGAGAAATGTAAACTTTATAATCATCTCACGAAAAAAAAATAGAAGTAAATGGCTCTTCAAGTCCCCTTAACAAACAGGTGACATAATTTTTATCCTCTCTAAACAGTTGATATCAATTTGATCCTTAACAAAAGAAATTGAAATCAATTTGGAACTCAAAAACAGTGAAATCACTTCCTATCAATCAATTGCTCCATTAATTAAGGGATGAAAATAATGTTGACCTTCTTTTGAGGACCGAATTAATGTCACTTGAATCTATAGTGGGACTAACACTACCTTCTAATTTTCTTATATTATATGCATTTTAGAAAAACAGGGATGAAGGAGAAAATGGGGTCGGAAAGACCATGCATGCATCACCTCCCATCTCCAATCTGATACACTTAATATTTCCATATCTCAAGGGGATACCCAACAGTAAACTATCCTACAGTATAGTAAAACTAAAAATTGGTATTCAATTAAGGCAAGGAGTTTATCATATAGCAAAACTAAATGATGAGTGAATTGAAAAGGCAAGAACAGGGCAAGAAAAAATAACAAAAGATGCACTTTTAGTTCTTGAGAAATTAGATGTTTTTTCAAAGAAATAATCCAGTAAGTGACACAAATTTCTTAATTATTCTGAAGAAATTTTAAAAATATTCCTAAAATAAACACTCTTTATAAAAAAAAAAATCCCGAGTTACTTAATTAGTTCCCATTAGATGTAGTAGTATTTCTCGAAGTATAAACTAGTAAACTACTTAAGCAATCCTTGGAGTTCTTTTAAAGTGAATGCACTGTACCTCTAGTAATGTGATGTAATAGAAATCCTCCATATGCTGCATGTAAGCACTCCCATCTCTGATTGAGCGGAATATATCAATTTCAGTTTGTAACAATTTCTCAATAAGCTCCTTCTCACCCTTCATCTGGATAGATCAAAGTTGAGAATAGTGAACATTAAAGGAAGAGAACTCTAGAATCTTAAAAGGAAGATTTGTCCACACGATTATCACAAATAGACACGATTTATGATTTCAATGTGCCAAATACTACACCAATATTTGAGGAGGCCAAATCATTAAATAATAGAATTTCTTAAGAAATTTATAAAAGTTACAAATTTTGTGTGTATGTATATATCATGTATAAAACTTCAGATTTCATACACTTACACCTCTGAATAATATTTTTTGGAAAATGATATTGATTGGCCAAAAATAACTAATTATCATGTTTACCTTGCCTATGCCAAATTGTAACATATTTGAATAAAATTAACAATAGGCAAAATAGCACCCGAGGTCCCTTAACTTATTTTCTGTTTTCGCTTAGGTCCCTTAACTTTTAAAGCTTACGTTTAGGTCCCTTAACTTTTTAAAACGTATCACTGCAGTCCTATTTAACGTTTTAAAGTTAACACTGTTTAACTGAGTATTACGTGGCTTTTAGAGTGCTGACTGGGAAACGCCACGTCATTTTTTTTACTGCGTCAGATTTTTTTTTTGGACAGTTGAGTCTGATTTAAATCCATCTCCTGTGTGTTGCAGCAGCAGTGGGTTCGATTCCGGTTCCGAGTCTATTTCCCTCAACGGTGTTAGAACGTTTCTTTGATGCATCGAAGTGGGTTCGATTCCGGTTCCGAGTTCCCTCTCTGGTGGTTCGTTTACTCGTAACTTCGTCTTCTCTTGTTTCCGGCATGGTGGCGGTGGTAGTGGTGGAAAAGCTCATGCTGCATGTTTCCGAGATGAGAGAGAATTCCTCAGAAGCTTCCTCTAATGGTTTGTTGATAATGGGGTCGTTTCTGGTTTCCATAAAGGGCATTTGGGTCTTTGTTTCTGCCTTCAAAATTGGAACTTGAGGTTTGGAAATGGGTGTTTGTGTTTCCAAGAGAACTTCTTTCACAGTTTCCTCTTCTTCAACAACAGATAATGGTGGTGGTTGTGTGGCTCTGCATTTTGCTTCTTGGGTGGCATTTGATTTTGGTGATTGGGATCTGAGATGGATGTACTGGTTTTTGAGGTCATTTTGGTCTTTTTTTATTACTACTGAGATGGATTTAAATCAGACTCAACTGTCCAAAAAAAAAAATCTGATGCAGTAAAAAAAATGACGTGGCGTTTCCCAGTCAGCACTCTAAAAGCCACGTAATACTCAGTTAAACGGTGTTAACTTTAAAATGTTAAATAGGACCGCAATGATACGTTTTAAAAAGTTAAGGGACCTAAACGTAAGCTTTAAAAGTTAAGGGACCTAAGCGAAAACAGAAAATAAGTTAAGGGACCTCGGGTGCTATTTTGCCTTAACAATATGATACATGCATTCAATCTAAAGGTGAACTACATCAAAAAGCGCTTTTATGGTATAGCTTCTTTTTAGCATGTGAGGAGATAAACACTAGAGATACTAGTAGAAAGTTAGACAAGAAGGAACATACAAATTCACTGACAATAACATCTGGTGTGGATTCCCCAAAAACATCACCTTCGTAACCGGCTCCCAAAATATCTTTGTTATCCTGCATAACATGCAATTGATATTCAGTAAGAATGAAGCACCACAAGACACTGCAATTTAATTAAGATTCATGAATTTGCCAAAAAAAAAAATAAGATTCATGAAATTATTCTCGTTTATCTCAAACAACTTTCATGTGTACACTACAGCACATGTTATTACGAAGAGTTTAAGTTTTATTAAACCCAACTGGTCATCGACCGATCAAAGCACAAGGTTGTTTTTAATTTTACTTTTACGAAACACCATCATAACAAACAAAATGAAGTCGTTTCAAAGAAGGAAATACAAAATGCAACACTGGTCAGGTCGAACCGGTTTGAGCCTCGACTGCAAAACTGACACTCTGTCCAACTACTTGCTCAGACTAGTCATACAAACGGTTCACCATTCTGTCCGAGTTTAATAATAAAATTCAGAGGGCCCAACCGGGTTCGAACCGGTTCAAGAGATTAGTCTCTGCAGTTGCGCGCAGAGGACACTCGGTTTATACCAAAAAAAGTTAAAGACACAAATAAAACTGTTAACAAGTGAATAAATAGGAAAATATCAAGGAAGGATGTTGCGGACAAATACGTTTTGATGTTTAGGAAAGAACTATCACCACCACTTGAATGGTAATGAAAGTACACAAGGGGTCCATAGCTCAGTGGTAGAGCATTTGACTGCAGATCAAGAGGTCACCGGTTCAAACCCGGTTGGGCCCTCTAAAATTCAATATTTTTCTCAAAAAAAGATTAAGTTAATTTATTCGAATAATATTTTTACTGAAAAGTGAGAAATCCTTCTGCAATTGTTTTCCTTAAATGTCACTGCTAATAATCAAATTAATTAGGCTCATTAAATTTGTAAAAGATAAATCCTGACAAAATAGCAAACAATACAGTTAAAGAGTATGAACCTCACAAGGGGTCCATAGCTCAGTGGTAGAGCATTTGACTGCAGATCAAGAGGTCACCGGTTCGAACCCGGTTGGGCCCTCTAAATTTTATTATTCCCTCTGAAATAAAAAAGGGTAAGTTAATTTTTTCTTAAAATATTTCTACCTTCTGAGAATTCAGAAATCCTTTTGCAGTTGTTTTCCTTAAATATTTTTACCTTTTGAGAATTCAGAAATCCTTTTGCAGTTGTTTTCCTAAAATATGATATTGTAAATAAAAAAACCTGACAAAATAGAACATGATATAGTAAAAGAAGTATGATACTCACAACGGGTCCATAGCTCAGTGGTAGAGCATTTGACTGCAGATCAAGAGGTCACCGGTTCGAACCCGGTTGGGCCCTCTGAATTTTATTATTTTTCTTCTAAAAAAGGGTAAGTTAATTTTTTCTAAAAATACAGAAATGCTTTTGCAATTTTTTTTTCTTAAATATTACAACTGCTAAGAATCAAAGTAATTAGGCCCATCAAAATTGTAGAAAAAGAAACCTGACAAATTAGCACATGATACACAAAAGAGTATGATGCTCACAACATAGCTCAGTGGAAGAGCATACTGCAGATCAAGAGGTCACCAAGTTCAAACCCAGTTGGCCCCTCTAAATTTCATTATTTTTCTCATAAAAAAAGGTAAGTTAATGTTTTTAAAAATATTTTTACGGAAAATAAAGAAATCCTTTTGAAGTTGTTTTCCGTAAACATTATTACTGCCAATAAACTAACATTGCTTATCAAAAGCAATCCTTCTAAATCCCCCAAGTTGTTTTCCGTAAACATTCTTGTTTTCCGTAAACATTAATACCTGCTCAAGTGGTTTTTTTTTTGTTGGAAATTTGTCTTAAATGATATATAATAAGCCAAAAGCAATCCTTCTAAATCCCCCAAGTTAGATTGACTAAGAAAAAACCTAGCACACTATGTTTATAGGGATTGAATCAAACACATGTTATATTTATCTCTGACTTGATTTATTTTGAAGTTCATGTGTTTTTTACTTATGTTACTTAGTTTTACTTAAAAAAGTTATATATTTTTTTATCATGTATCTTACGATACAATACAATACAAGATAAGATACACGATCCATAAAATAGGTCTTCCGATACAAGATATGTATCCAGACTTGATAACCATGCTCACAAGAGGTCCGTAGAGCATTTGACTGCGGATCAAGCAGTCACCGGTTTGAACCTGGTTGGGCTTTGTGAAATCTATTATTCAGAAAAAAGACTAAGTTAATTTTTTCTAAAAATATGCTCACTGAGAATTCAGAGATCCTTTTGTAGTTGTTTTCCATAAATATCAATGCTAATAAAAAAATTAATTAGGCTCATAAAAATTGTAAAAAAAAAAAAACCTGACAATATAAAACACAAGGGGTCCATAGCTCAGTGGTAGAGCATTTGACTGCAGATCAAGAGGTCACCGGTTCGAACCCGGTTGGGCCCTCCAAAATTCATGATTTTATTTCAAAAAAAGAGCAAACTTAATTTATTCTATTTCTTTATACTGAAAAGTCAGAAATCCTTTTGCAGTTGTTTTCCGTTTTTACAGCCACAATTGTTTTCCTTAAATATTACTGCTAATAATCAAATTAATTAGGCTGAACAAAATTGTAAAAAAAAAAAAAAAACTGGCAAAACAGCACATGATACAGTACAAAAGTTTATGAAGTTGACACGGGTTCCATAGCTCATTGGTAGACTATTTGACTGCAGACCAAGAGGTCCCCGGTTCGAACTGGTTGGGCCCTCTTAAATTCATCGTCTTTCTTACAAAAAAAGGTGAAACCGCTTAATTGGTTAATTTTTCTAAAAAATAATCTTACTGAGAATTCAGATATCCACAAATGCTACTGCTAATAATCAAATTATTAAGGCTCATTAAAATTGTAAAAAAAAAACCTTGACAAAAGAGCACATGATACAGTATAGAAAATATTTTTATATTTTAAATAAGAGAGGGCATGTGTGCATTTGAAGCAGTAGGATAAAAACTCACTAGGGAATTTCTTAAAGCTCCGGCAGCAAGAAACACAGGTTGATTGACATGACAATAACCCATTAACCGGGGTATTGTAGGTATAATATCTCTATGATTCACAACTCGCCAGCTATCTTTAACTCTCTGCAAATACAGGAGCAAAAAAATTAACTTTTTTTACAAACATAAGCAGAGAAACAAACAACTCTACCTATACCTGACATATGACAACTGAAAAGACAAGATGGCTCTAAATGAATTATTCTATAGATTTTTCCATGACTTTTCACCACATGCTCAACTCTAGAATTAATATTTCTTGATTACTGGGTGTAAGCGTGGATAGTTTGTCTAGTTTGAAGATAATTCTTTAAAATTTGAAGATCCTCTTTTTTGAGGTCTACTTCAGCAACATTCTCTGAAACGTTTGTTGTGAGCCATACTATCAAGAAGACAGCAATTGTCTTTAGCCAAATCCCAGAGAAATGAAGGTCTTGGTATCAGTTGCATGTATTTAATAAGGAACTTTCTCCCTCACAACTACTAGTTTAAACATGCACTGAAAGAAATAATTCAAGGCAACTATATAATGAAAGTAATATAAGAATTACAAGCAAACAGCGGCAGTGCCATTTATTTTGGAGATCAAGGGAGATATAAGTTGAGCTACACGCCTTAGGTTCATTTCTGGGCTTTAAAAATGGTTAATATGGATCTGAATTCGAACCTTCTTCCTCTCACAGCTGTTGGAAAGTGTCAGTAATTTAGGGTTAGTATCTCCTATTTAGGCATGTATTTTTGCTAATTGCCGTTAGTAATCAGGATTTCACTTGTATGGTTTTTGTTGCTTACTTTCCTGGAATTAGATATTTTGTATCACGTATACATATTCAAATTCAATGCACTTTATGTAATGATAATTACTTTCCTTCATTAGAAGAAACCCCATATTTTACTTCACTTGTACCTGGAGTTATAAGGTGGGAGGGCTGGCTTGGAGGGAGGGACATAGGAGTTAGGGTGATAAGGTCATGTTCAACTCCCCCCCACTAACATAACGCACTAATTACTAATATTTGATTTAGGAAAGAAAAAGATTTCACCTGAACCTAGTATGGTGGTATGGCTTTTGGATGTTCTACCAATTCCCTATTTTGGTACACTCTTTCTCCATGTAGACACCATTAGCAAAACCTCCAACTGTCTAGTCTGAGAAACTCAATCACGTGGTTATTCCATATATCTTGTGGTTTCTGGTCTGAATATAAGGCTACGACAATGACCACTGGTGAACTTACACTTGGTGTTGTGAAAAGAGGATCAAACTGGCAGTTTGACTGGTTCAACCATGCACGGACCTAGACCTAGAGTTAATCCAGTTAGTCAATTGTAGGTTTGACCGGTTCAACTAGTGATCCATTGACACGATACCTACACCGAGTCGATGATTGATCCAAGTTATATAACATTTACTTTGCTTAAAAAGTTGTTGACTTTAGGTGTCCCAAGTTGGCGTGCAAATTAACATATAAGACGCGACTATTGTGTGCAGATTTTGCAGTTCCATAATTTCCCGAGTTATCCACTTCTCTATTAATCTAATCCAATGAAAGACATATTGCACACTTTATTCAAAGAGCATGCAACAAGGCGATGAAAACAGCGTTAACAAAATAATTAAAGCCTTTACTGACCTCATTGTAGACGTCTGCAAATCGTTTGTTGCCAACCCTAGGAGAACCGAAGTTATACATAGTAATTGAAATTGCTCTCTTCCTGGTAGACAAAATCAATCAATCAATCAACAAATATTGGATACAGTACTTTAGCTAGTAGCTACCATGAATATGTATTGTGGCATAAACAGTAAATATAATAACAAGCTTACTTGGCTAACTGATTTGCCGACAGTTCAAGAGCAAGCAATGTCGCCAATGCACCACCCAAACTATGACCAGTCATATAAATATGCCATTTGTGGATGAACTCAGAATGATCATCTCTGGAACAAAAACAATTTACCTTCTGTTTGTCAATAAGAAATCAAATTTTAAGGTGTAATATTAATAAGGTGACATGTAAAGGACAAAATGAATTTGGTCAACATTCCATGGCAATACTTACTGGAATATGAGGAAAAGTTTATGCCTAATTATATACAACATAAATAGAAAATGCAGATAATTGATAGTTATATCTTATTGAGACCCACATTACACAGCTTGGGCTTCCCTCACCTCTTGATTAGCTTTTAGTGTTGAGATATAGTTATCTTGTAATTATGAGTGTTCTTTGTGTTGACCCATTAATCAGGCCCGTAAGGTAGCTATATTGAGGATTGGTGCTTGTGATTAGAATACAAATGAAACAATATTCAGAAATACTTTGCAACAACTTATTAAGCCTACTCTTATTTTTCCAAGTCTTATCCTACGCGGTGCTGGTGTTGTTTTTGTGCACGAGCTAGCTTTTGGGGTTGAGTTAGGCTTAACCCAAATTCAAAGATATTAAATAGGCAATATGTTACCATCACTGCCAGAAGAAAAATAATGTAAATAAGTAAATGTCCTGTTTGAGTACAAAAAAATAGAATCATTAGCTGTTGCAATTGCAATTTCGTCAACTATGTAAAGAAGGTATATATTATGTAACGGAAATGCTTAACAGGTATTCGAAAACCATTCATATGGCTTAACAAAAACAAAATTTCGGATTTGTTGGTTCATGACAATATTTTTTTTACCTTACATAATTCTCAGAAGAAGAAAAACACTCAATGAGTCAAATTAAAAGCTTAAATTTGGAAAGCAAATGGAGTTTTCATTCAACTATCCTAGGAGATACATTTTTTTAGGCAGTGCTTTATGCAATAAAATTTCTTCAGAACTTACACATAACCAATTGCAAGTCGAATCAGAGAAATTATCCTGGTCCTTACTGAATCATATGCACTTAGAAAACCACTGTGAACCTGAAATAATCTTAGCACAATCAATAACCAAAGAAAAATATGTCCTTTGTAGCCTTTTAGACAAAAACAAAACATAAACATAAACCTGCCAGCAATTAACATACTTGAAGCTCTTGCTTGAAATCTCCACCTATCCTTTCAGGATTCAGCCTATGGAAGTCATAGAAAAGTTAGTTTTTTTTTTTTTTGACCAAAGAAAAGTTAGTTATGAAATGAAATAATCCGCTGAAGTGAAAAAGTGTTATAAATCAATCACTAAATTAGTTATGATTTGACACAGCACCATTGGGTAATTTTTAGGGGCATTAGATGCATAATCTCAATAAAAAACAAGAAATGAAGGAGACATTTTCTCAATACTTTATGGAGTAATAGAAACACAAATCACACAATAGCAACAACAAAAGCATGTGTTAGGCACATATCTCATGCTTATTCTAGAAAGAGATAGCAATTAGCAAGTGATTCTGGTAAACAATAATAGATAATAGGCTAAAAAAGTAATTAGTTAGGGTCAAGGGAGGGAAGAATGCGCTGAATGATGAGGATGCTGTGTTGGAAGAAAGAGAAAAGTGACATATAAAAACGGAAAATAAAAATATGGTAGGTGGTTTTCAGTGGGGTTGGTCCCTCCTGTGGCTGGAATTCTAGGGGAGAGAATTCATTTCTTTTTTTAGTACAAGTCTTTTCTTGATTCCTGTTTCCATTCAGAGTTTCCACAACTTTCTAACATTTATCGATGTAGTTCCTACTCAACGATGATAAGCTTTTTCAATAGATGAACAAAGTAAAATGTCTAGCTGCTGTCCCTTTTTATTGCCACTGTCCCTAGAATATTCATCTATTGTATTTAAAATTTCACTCCTTCCTTTTTTTATTATTTTTAATGTTGTTCTTCCGGCATTTTTACCAAATTTCTTGTTTTAACACCATCTATATCATTCAAAAAATCAAGCACTATAATCTGATTACACATCAAATCTCATACAGGTACAATTTGTTACAAGATTAAAAGTACAAAATATATTAAAGTGGTGAGATACAAGAACAACAAAATAACTAAACTACTTAACAAGTCACAATTAGGTTAGAAATGCATGTTACCCGGCTGGAGCAACCATTAGATCAGTTACTAAATCCTTCCATTGTGTCTGAAAAATTATAGCATAAGGATCTTTTAGACAAAACCAGAAGCTGTACTAGGCCTAAAAGGATAGGAAGAATATGAACTACCTGTTCTGTTCCCCTAAAAGCAATCACTAACCTTCTTCGCGCAGAATCACGCCAAATTGCAACCTGAAAGTTATCGCGATTTAGAATATAGAAACCAATGCATGGAAAGGGAAACTGGCAAAAAATCAAATATAGATTTTGGGGTGATACATTGCCTCCCTATTGTCAAATTCACAAAAGCAATAAGTGGACTTATTAAAGAGGAGATAACAAAACACCTGTGTGTCTGTGGATGCATTATCTAAGAAACATATTTTTTCAAACTCAGACTTAATGAAACTAGGATGACCTAGTGAAGTAGCCAGCAATGCCCAAGCCTCCATGGCACTTTCAGCAGTTGAAAAAAGTGCTTTCATTTCTTCTGCCTTTTTATCATCCAATGCTAAACCATTGTCTGGGATAGGAATCTTCTGACTAGTAGAATATCCAATGTCATTGCCTCCTTTGGTAGTAATTTCATTGGTTTTCCTCTCTTCCAAAGACTGTCCTTCATCTTTTTTGGAAACTGCTGCAGTCAAAAGCATTAAACCTCCTAAAATTGAATCAGTTTGCCTCATCAATTTCTCAGTTGCTTTTTTGACCTCTGGAAGTGAAGACTGAATTGCAGCAATGGCAGGCTGGACACTTGTTTTATTGTCTTTATCATCTGTGCCTCCAGGTATTGCAAGACCAGATTGAATATATGCGGCTTCAGCAATATTTTGCGATTGTGAGCCAATTTTATTCAGAAACTCCAATCCATCCCACTTTAGTTTTTCAGGAACAGAGACCCCTAGCTTTTTAACAACATTAGCATTGATAATATTAGCAAAATTCCTCCAAAAAAGTTGATTTGACATCTCCTCCTGACTAACTTGTGTTGAAGGTTCAGTATCATGTCCATTTTCAGTATCACGGTCATCCAGGCAAAATTCCTCCACATTTCTCTGTTCACTAGAAGCTTCATTAGAGGCTCCTGAACTATCAGCCACATGAGAAGGCATCTTCAACATTATAACAGATTCATGGAGTTCCCTAGAACCTTCAGCATCATACTTATGATTATCAATGTCAGACATCTCGCCCTTCTGAATATTTGAGTTGTTTAAAGACTTTAACTGTCCAAATGCATATTCCACAAATTGGCGGACTTGTACTGTATCAGAACCAATAACCTTTCTGAGCGCAGAATCAAAACCATCTATCTTTAGAAAGTCTGAAACAAAGGGTATCTTCCACCATTTTTTCTCGTCATCAATTTGATCAAACGTTTTATATTTAACCTAAAATCCAAAATTTATTACAGAAATCAGCAACATATGTCTCGTTAAAATGCAACCTCACATTATTTATATAATGAACTCGACACCAAAATTAAGCAAAAAAGAAGGTCAGGCTTTTGATGATAAAGCTATTAACTCAACACAAATTCTAGACTGAATTACAAGCACAAGTCATAGCTTACATTAGCCCTAGAGAATTTATTAAAAACTATAACACCTTTTACGAGAAAACAGTTTAATGCAAATAATAAAATACATTAACATATAGTTAAGCATATGAAGGTGTACCAATGTAAATAGAGAGACATAATTTTGTCCACTAAAACATACATGAAATACAAATGGAACAGACACCAAATTACATATGACCAATTATTTTTCCCCATATAAAAAACCTGTTTTGTTGGAGTTTTTTTTATTCTTTTCCATTAAAAGAAACATACCTCCAGCTGAACCTTTCCACCACCACCCATTCCTTCCAACTCCACCAGTATTTCATGCACATCTCCTACAAAAAGCACATTAATTGGTAAATTTTTGCAGCCACGAGTGTAATATCAAATCTTATTTTTACGTTTTCCTGCAAATAAATTCATAAGTTGATTCCTATAGTACTTTTATTGGCAGTTACCAATCCAAGTAATTATGACATTCAAACATGTTTGTAAGAAAATGGAGTATAATTCAACTCATTGAAATTTTAAGCAAAAAAGAATCTTTCGATATCGTGCAAGATTTTCTGGTCTCAGTGTCTCACCATCACAAAGCCATCCCAAATCAACAGCTGCATTACCCATGCGTTTGTGAGGAGTTACAAGGTTTGCATCCCAAGCTGCAATCTAAGATATACTATCAATTTGTTGTTCATAGCAACTCATTAAGGAACAAAAAATTGGACTAGTGAATAGAGTATAGTGAAAAAATGATTATTATTGAATTTGATAAATAAATATCAATGTAATGAATTTTTTCAAAACCAATTCGAATTCAAATCATCCTCATCATAACACGGAATTCTTTTAATGGATACTGTCAGTTGTTAGAAAAATAACACAAACTTCTTACTGATATTTCCATCAAACTTTTATTTATTTTTACAAATATTTTCATGACATTCAATTTTCGAATCAAGATGATATACATTAGTACAGATGTTTGATCTGAGTTAAAAGGAAAAATACCTCACTTTGATTATTGTTAGAGATAAATATTAAGTTTAAAATCATCCACATGATTTTACCTAATAGCTTACAATTAATAGTAGTTTAATGACATGTATCAGTGCCTCTTTGACCGAGTGGTCCAGAGTTTGATTACAACCCAATTCTTCAAACAAAAAGAATCTCGGCACAAGATAGGTGACCTTGTTCATTGTCTATACTTCAAGCCCAATAGGCTCTTTTGCGAGAGAAAATGCTAAAGATATAATACAAAACCATTCATGTGTTTTCATCTAATAGCACAATCTTCTGTGGTAGTAGATTCATGACAATTATCACCATAAAATAACAGTCCATGCTCTAATATAGATTATTTAACAAAGTTACGAGATAGAACAAACATGGGATGAAGTTAGCGTAGCCTAGAGAACTGTTCATATAAATATCTCGTGTCAAACACAATCTTACATGAACCTTATCATATTGTTAAGATCTCTCCTATTGGGTGACCCACATTTTTCCAAGTTTCAGATGTCCAATCCTAAGTGTGAGGGTGTGTGTTGAGATCCCACATCAACTAGAGATATGGCCAAATTAGTCCATATAAGGTTTGGGCAATCCTCACCTCTTGAACTAGCTTTTTGGTTCTATTAGGCTTAAAACTCAAATTCTAAGATGGTATTGGAGCCTATTCTAGACCGGTTATTGGATCACCCATTCAGATGTCTAGTCCTAAGCGCAATTGGTTGTGTTAGGCACCTAGCCTAACGTTGACCGAAAATATGCAATTGAAAGCCTTGGAAATTAGATTAAAGAAAGGAAAATGGGAAGAAAGTAGAATATTATTGGTATGTGTTGAATGGATAGAATTGGAGAGATAAGGGTCCCCACCCTCCGGCCTCACCCGGACTCCGACCTAACCCGGTCACGACTAAACTTTAGGAATTCTAAGATATCTCAAAGGGGGTGGAAGCCTTAATATATATAGGCTTCCAATACATGGGGGTAGAGGGAAATATGCTAACCAATTAATAACTACCTCAACAAATATAACAACTATCATAACTTCCCTAACAACCCAAACAAACTAAGTAACTAATCCCTAACCACCCCTTAACAACCACTTAACAACCAAAACAAACTTTAACAAATAAACTAATTTGAATTAAACAAGGGCCTAACAATACTCCCCCGTTGAAAACCAACCTTGTCCTCAAGGTTGATTAGGGGATCCTTCTAAAGCTTGGCCTTGTCCTCAAGGGTTTCTTCAAGCATTAGGTGCCTTCGGGTTCGTTGGGAGGGTCTGATGGTTTGGGCGGTGGACGGCCCACTTCTTGTCTCGTACGTGATCGACGCATAGCTTTTTGTTCGTGGCCCGTGTTGCAGTTAGACCCTTTCGGTGACGTCCTCGTTGCTCGATTAGAGGTCTCCAGCACACGACCCACTCGTTCTTGAACATCTTCTTGAGCCCAAATATCATAAATTAGGTTCTTGCAGAAACTGCCTCCTAATTTGTATGCTCGAAATTCTGCCCCATTTTTTTCTTCTTCGTTTTTTCACGGTTGTAATTCCCAACATCTTCATTGCTCGATTAATATTGTCCTTGGACCAGATTTGTGGGCTGCACTTTCCAGTCTTCGCCCTACCACTCCCTTTCTTATCATCATCAGTTTTCTTCTTCTTGAGATCAAGAAGCAGATTCTTGGTTTGTCTCAAACCAAACATTGTTCCATCTGGTTTGTTCAAGGCTCTTTCTTGCGATGATCCTATAGATTCAGCTAACTGATCCAATCTCTCAATCATATTCTTGTATATGAACTTATTAATGAAAGCCCTTTTGAAAGTTTCCCATGTAGCATTCGGGTAGCCATCCCTTATAGAGAGCCACCATTTATAAGTCTCTAAATTCAAAAACCATGCTGTCGCCCGTATCACTTTCCTATCTTCCTTGACATTGTTGGCTGCAAAATGCCGAACGCATTGGGTCAGCCACTCGCGGGCATCTCCCGTGCCATCGAAGATTTGAGGTTTCTCTTCAAACATCGCTGGTTTCCCTTTGGAAGATCCGGCAGGTCGGACCAATTGTTAGGCACCTAGCCTAACGTTGACCGAAAATATGCAATTGAAAGCCTTTGAAATCAGATTAAAGAAAGGAAAATGGGAAGAAAGTAGAATATTATTGGTATGTGTTGAATGGATAGAATTGGAGAGATAAGGGTCTCCACCCTCCGGCCTCACCCGGACTCCGGCCTAACCCGGTCACGACTAAACTTTAGGAATTCTAAGATATCTCAAAGGGTGTGGAAGCCTTAATATATATATAGGCTTCCAATACAAGGGGGTAGAGGGAAATATGCTAACCAATTAATAACTACCTCAACAAATATAACAACTATCATAACTTCCCTAACAACCCAAACAAACTAAGTAACTAATCCCTAACCACCCCTTAACAACCACTTAACAACCAAAACAAACTTTAACAAATAAACTAATTTGAATTAAACAAGGGCCTAACAGGTTGTGCTAAGATTTTTGTTATTAACCTACCTGCATTTTCAATGCTTTAGATTCCTTGTCTTAAGCATGAATGGGTGTGTTGAGATCACACATCTATTAGAGATATGGCCAAATTAGTTTTTATAAGGCCTGGGAAATTGTCACCTCTGAAGCTAGCTTTTGAGGTTGAGTTAGGCTTGAAGCCCATATTCCAAGACATATAATTGAAAATCAATTTACTTCACTTAATCATTAGAGATATGTAGACAAACAAAACACAAACGAGAAGGGAACAAGCTAGTAGGGCTCCGGCACGTGAACTGCCACTGGACTTCAGCCCTTGCCAAAGAAATATACAAGAGAACTAGGAATTATGTAAAATATATGCAGTAACAGATGTTTAATTCCTATGATGTGCAGACAGACTGATAGAGTACTCATACATTTATACTATGGACATCAAATATGTGAGCAGAGCTAGTTACACATCAATAAATGTCCATGTATTCACACTGGCCCAACTGACAGCATCAGGCTACAATTGGTCCTGCACGAACTTCTCACACACTTACATTTAGAGGTATCCATTTATGCATGCGCAAACATGTGTTTGTAAGTTTCTGAGATTTTAATGAGGCAGTTAAATTTAACAGGGAATATGATCGTACCACACTACCACCCATTAATAAAAATTTCTCGACAGATATCTAGAGTATGATATAAGACTAAAGCATATAACCATAGTGTTAAACCTAAGTTGAGAAGACAACCTACTTCATCTCAACTATGAACACTTGTCTCAAGCACAATGAACTCAATTATACCTGGTTCCAAAAAGGAGTATAAGTAATAGAAGACAGTAGAAAAAGAAGTCATGTGTATCTAGTATAAGAAATGTAAGCAACGATTAATTACTATTTCTTTTCAATAATCAAGACATGCCAATGATTCCATGCAAGTTTCAATGTCACTTACAAAAATTTCACTTATAAGTGTGGACTTGCCAATGTGTTTGTTTGAATGAGTGCAAAGATGTGTGTGTGTGTGTGTGTGAGAGAGAGAGAGAGAGAGAGAGAGAACACGCTTGTTAACCTGTAGAGATTTGTTTGGAGGAAGCTTAATATTAAAAGTAAAATCCTCATTCCATGTAGGCTCTTTTGTCCTGTCATCAATTGATTTTACATAAATGAACCAAATGCACTGATCAGTTATGATAGTAATTTAAAAAATAGTAAACGAATGTATAATTGCAGTTAAAAGTTAAAACAGCCAATTTTAGTAGGGAGAAAAAGCTGAAGAGATTTGTTTGGTGTGATTTTACAAAATTAATTAAAAAATTAATAGTCCCAAAAAAATATTCTAGTTTCAACTTAGCCAATACACAAATTTAAAAGGTTTTCCACGTATCAAAAAAGTACTAAAGGTTTTCTAAAGAAAGACCGAACAGTCCCAGGAACATAGCCTAGTCCTAAAATCCCACTAAGCTCCACCAAAGAAAAAAAAAGTCATATAGTACAAATTCTACAGTGACAAACAACAATGGGCCAAAACTATTTAAGACTATTAAATTCTTTTTGACAATTAATAGTGGCCTTTGAATAAGTGAAATGACAAAAATAAACAAATAATAAGAAACCTCACCCCCATTTGATATTGCTTTTAACACTCAGAGAATCCATCTGTATGACCACATATGGATCACTTGTTCCCTGGAAATCACACAAGAGAATGAATTATGTATAGCAACAGCAGAAATAAAAGGAAATTGAAGCAGCTAGTTCATTAGCTAAGATGGAATGGGGGACTAATTGTCAGTTGTATAGAGCCAGCTAACAAGAAGTGTATTTCATATCATTACAGAACTATCCAATAACTAACCCATGGATCCATGGCAGGGAAATTGAATCCTTTTTTCAACTTTATGACGAGTTGTCCATCATAAATTTCACGAAAAAATTCCCTGCAAATACCCAAAATTTTAATATGGTAGGCATTTGAGGTCAACAACAACAACAACCTAGCCTAATCTGACTAGATAGAGTCAGCTACGCGAACTAAATAATGTCATCAGATTCTATAGAAAATGCATTCGAATAGTCTAACTTTAATGACAGAGAGAACAGCTCTGAGTGCAACTATGAAAGGCAATTGGTGCGTACTCAGAAAGATAGATTGTCTTGCAACCAGCAGCATCAACTTCATGCCTGCCCATGTTTTCCTGAAACATGATATGATGAGAAGAAAAAGAAAAGAATTAAAATGAGTACGAAAACATCATAAAATTTGAAAGACAACTATTATCTCCAGTGTGACATCATGATTATTTCATTTTTCATTTTGATCTCTTAAATCAAACCATATTCTGTAATTTCCAAATAAACGGGCATTTAGAAGAGCTTATTTGGACTTATCTCATAATATAGATACTTGGGAAAGCTTATAAAATAGTTTGTGATATGTCCACAAATTGTTTTCAACTAAACTCTCCAGAATAGCTTATAGAAAATGCTCGTATAGAACTTAGAGTCTATTCTCAATTCATTTTCGATTTTGGAAGAATCACGTTATACATAAGCACTTACACTATAACCGCTCATTAAATAAATGCTTAATTGAGTCGTTTACCATCTACCAATAGCCTCATATGTTCACGTTAGCTAAAAAAATATTCTCCATAAATAAACATTTTTCAGAAAAGTAAAAAACCGCCTTTGAATTTTCAGCATTTCAACATTTGAACAAAGACAGACAAGTTAAAACCAAAAAGGTAGCAAGGAAAGGCAAACACTTATGATCCTAAAGAATTCCTTGGTAACAATTACTAAACCACTATACAACAATCCAATGGTTAGTACATACTAACCACAATTTAGTGATTGTGTGGTGAGTAACAATAATTTAGTGTTTGTGTGGTTACCAAAAATTTTCATGGATGGAAAAATGACTATTATGCTCATTTAGTAACAATTACTAAATAATTCCTTAGTACTCTAAGACTTAGACTCGCAAGTAACATACTGTTTTGTTATTAGTTTTCAATCTCTCAAATTATACCATATTTTTAATTCACTACTAATTTTAGACCAACTTACACTTTCTCCAAAAATAGAGCAAATTAGTAAAAAAAAAAATCTACCTTAGCATTTAGGGTGTGTTTGGGAGTTTGGAGGGGAGGACATGAGACTAATAGTGCAAATTCTTTAGTGATAGAGAGAAAATATATCCCCCTAAACCCTCCCAAACCCCCTCCAAAATTCCCCAATTTTGGAGGGTTTTGGAGGAGATCCAAAAATGAACTAGGAGAGGGGTTTGATAGGGTTTAGGGAGATCATTTTTCACCTCATCATTCATAAATTTACACTATTAGTCCTATGCCCTCCCCTCCCAAACACACCCTTAATGTATACTATCTTTTTCTGAAAACTAAAACAAGTTAAACTCACAGACGCAACAAGAATAATCAACTTCACTATATTTCCTAAAAAATTTCCTCCATTTTCTCGGGAACCAAACAAGAATAGAAAAACTCACAGGGGGAGTTGAGTAGGACTCAAAAGCGAAGCCGGCTAGAATAACAGCAAGGTTGATATCAAACGGAGGCCGTTCATCATCTTCCTTAATAGAATCCCTTTCAATCTGAGAACCAGTTTTTGAGGAACAGGAAATCGAGAAAATTCGTTCTCTTCTGTGAATCCTGCCATTGAGTCGCAATTTTCCGGGAAAATGATAATGAGGCGGGAAAGTGCGAGAAAATCGGGGTCTATTGGAGTATGGAAAGGGAAGTTTAGTTGAGGGAAAAGAAAGAGCGTAACGGAATTGAAGAGAAGCCATGTTACATGCGGAGAAGAAGAAGTGAGAAGAAGAATAGAAGAAGAGAGGTAGTGGCAAGTTTTGTAATTTGGAGGGAAATGAAGGGTGGATTATTGTGAGAATAGATAGTGGAATTTCGTGCACGGCTTTGAAGACTGTTTAGTTGAAGTGACGGTGGTTGGTTCTGGAAGATGGCCGGGTTTCTGTCAATGGACGGTGACACTGACTGTAGTCTCCACTTTCCTTCTCTCTCTCCCCCCTCGGTTGTATCTCATTATTCTCTTTCCTTTCTCTCTCTACATCTCGTCTCTCTTTTATATATCTTCTCACATCATGACCTTTCTTTCCCTCTCCCTCTCCTTCTCTCTCTATCTCCCCTATCTCCTCTCTCGTATTATTTTCGCTATAAATTTCTAATTAAATTATAATTATGTTATACAAAATCATTATAAACTGTATAAAAAATTTTAGTAAATTTTACATTTTTTATTTGTGTTGTCTAGTGTTATTGTCCAATACTGTACTGTAGTCCAATACTTATCTGTTTGCGAATCAAACATAATCTATTTGCCAAAAACAATAGATAGCAGATAAGCTAGCGGATAGTAGATAAACTAGCTTATAGCGGATGAGGTAGCAGATAGCGGAAAAGTGGATTGAATTTATTTTGGTAAAATTATAGGTTGAAGTAGCTTATATAAATATAAAATTACATAAATAGACATTTGTAATTAATGCTTAAAAATGAGAGAGAAAATCATTTAACGAAGGATAAATGAGGAATTTAATTAAAGTAATAATAAGAGTAAAATTAAGAGAAAAAATGAAACGCTATAAGCTCAAACGCTACTTTAAGTAGCATTTCAAAAAATGCTATAAGCTAGTGAAAAACACTAAAAGTTAGTCGTGCCAAACACTTACAATGAGCTGATCCACTAAAAACATTCAGCTATAAGTTAGCGGATCAACCATACCAAACAGAGCCTAAGATGTAGTTAGTCGCTGATTTTTTGTTGGAAAATTTTTAGGTGAGGGGATCCCTAGATCAATTAGTGAAATCTTCGGGTTTTTATCATGATAAAAATCCTCTCAATTACTTGTGTTGTCCATTACTTTTATTATTATAGTATAGTATAGAAGATACTTGGACCTCATTTATCTACTATCTATCTATACCATTAACCTACTACCAAAATATCAATCTTACTATTTTCCCATCTAAACAATTTTAGGATATTTATGTAATTTTACTTTTTCAAACTTGTTCACTATCTCTCACACTTTTTTCAAACTTTTTCACTCTCTCATCATCTTTCTTCCTAACTCTATCTCATTTTTCTATTTTTCACAATATATCTACTTTAATTGCATCTACATTACTCCTTCATTTTTTTTAATATTTTTCTCTGTCAATAAGTTTTATTAGTCTCTACGAAAAATATTACAATTTGTCAAATTTGAAACTTTTCTCCAATTTTGTTTTCTAATATCTACCGTCTCACTCTCTCTCATATATTTTTTCAAACTTTTTCAATATTTCTCACACATTTTTTCACTCTCCCATCCTCTTTCTTCCTCAAACTCTATCTCATTTTTCTACTTTTCACAAATATATCTACTTTAATTTCATCTACATGTCTCCTTCATTTTTAATATTCCAATTTCTCTATCAATAAGTCTTATTTAATCTCTACAGGAAATATTACAATTTGGAAAATTTGAAACTTTATCATAATTTTGTTTTCTAATCTTTACAGGAAATATTACATATTGCTGGTAAATGTTTACGGGATAATGTTTGGACTGACTCAATTACAATTTAAAATTTTTGTTTATCTACTTTAAATTAATCTTAATTTTCACGATGCAATGTTCGGACTAATTAAATTATGTCTAAATTTATTAATAAAAATACAATGCTATTCAGTACGAATAGCATCGGTACGAAATGTCAGAAAGTGCCTATTTTAAGTTGGGCTTGATAATAACAACACCCCCAGCAAATGAGAAAAAAAGGGTATTTACACGGCTCCGTTGCTTCGTTTCCGTACCATGCAACATTATTCATAAAAATAACACAATAACACCTGTGACAATATTTTCACATATTAACGTAATCATACGCTAATGGGCAAATTTAGAGTTTATTAAATAACATAAACAAACTAAAATTTTAGTGGTGTCTGCACCCAAAAAATTACTACAAGTCAAAAGAATGAGTTCAGTCAAATCATGAGGTTAGCTGATAAGGTTAATTTTTTTTTGATAAGTCAAAATTTTTATTTAGGGGGCACTAAGTGGAGTACTAAGGTTAATCAATTGGCACATTAGTTGTAGGGTAGCTAGTTGCTTCAGAAGCTAATTTAAAAGGGTTCGTGCATAGCATGATCAGAACTAATAATAAAGGTTAACAATATGGCCCTCTTTTCATAGAGGATTCTTATAAATTGAACACTATTTGATAATTCTTGAGCATCGCCAATGAAAGTTAAATTTCGATTGGTAAGGGCGCCTCTCTCTGTAGCGTTTAAATTAAGAGTCGTGAGAGTTCATCGACTAAGTGAGCTCCTGAAGCTCAATTCACTAAAAAAACTTTTATTTACCAAAAAAAATAATTTTTGAGCATCTAATTAGTGAATAAAATGTCTGGTTTTGCATTGTCAGCCAACAGATAGAAAGTTAATTTCTTTGCAACGTAATGAAAAGAAAAGAAAGGAACTGAGTTTTATTATAACTGAAATAACTGAAATTGGCTTTAGAAAGCACAATAATTAATCAGTAGTACATGCATGCGTAGTTTGCTAATCCCTAACAACTAGCTAGGAAAAAGCAATACCCTCTAAAAAAACAAAAATACATATTATTTTCTTCCATTTTGAATGGAATAGAAATAACTAGCTAGACAACTTTCACAGATGAACCATCCTTCACTTTCTGAGGTTGCTGTTGTTGTTGTTCAGGTTGTTGTTGTTGTTATTGTTATTGTCCATTCCAAGGGTGTGCTTCACAGTCTCTACAGCACCGTGAGCCATGTTCTTCACTTGCTCCCCAGTCTGCAACAAGAGAACATGTGATCTTAATTAACAATAATAATAATACAACTATTTATAGTAATTATCATCCTGCATTATTTAATATCGAAAATTTAAGAATTATTACCTGCTGGAGAAAACCAGCAGCTTCCTCCTTGTTTCTTTCAGCAGTTTGGCCAGTTGTGTTAGAAGCTGCATGAGCCCTATCAGCAGCTGCCATGGCTGACTCCTTAGTAGATTGCATCCAATCTTCTGCCTTAGCCTAACCATGCATGCATATATAATCAAATATTATTCATCTTCTCCAATTTGCAAAAACAAAAGAAAAAACTTTACAATTTAACGAATTAATAAATGTGTGCTTTAATTTTTTCACCTGAGTCTGGCCCTGGGTTTGGCCTGCGTTGAAGTTTTGCTGAGCACTTGACATGTTTGGTGGTTTGATTTGGAAGATACTAAAAGGAGAATTGATAGATAGATAGATAGATAGATATAACAAGTTGGTGTAGTTGATTGATTGATATGTTGTTTGAGATGTATATATAGTGTTTGGTTTATGCTTAGAGATAGGATCTTTGAGGCTTTCAGTAGGATGGGAGCATATTTCTGCTTCTGAAATGGGCTTTGGACGAGGATACATGTAATCTAAGCCTCTAATATTAAGAGACAATTACGCATCTCCAACAACGTTATACCCCTACTTTCTCTGCCTTTTTGTGTGAATGGATTCACGGTTAACCTATCTTTTTGACCAAAAACTACGTACGGACATCATTATTGCGGATTGTATAAAAATGTTTTATGCATATGTCAAATTAAATTTTACACTATTGTAAGATTAGATGACACTATGTTGAGTTTTCATTGAATGTATGTGTGAACTTTTAAATATATATATATATATATATACACCGTTTAGGTGGTGGTGGTGGTAGTAGGGACTTAAATGGGTATACTTTAAATTTTGAATCTCTAATATTGCCACATAAGTGATTTAACGTGATGTGGCAAGGAAACAACTCAATCTCTTTGGAAGTGATTGAGGGGCTAACTCAGTAACTTGTCTTCTGATTATCATGGACTAAAACTGATATTAATCATTCTCTGGACTAAATTGGGTACAATTTTTTTTGTCAAGGACTAAATTGAGTATTCACTCACATATAATTGTGCTGACATGGATTGGCTGAACAATAATGGGATACATTGGAAAAATAACGGGCATAAGATAAATAACGAACCAGCTCAACATAAAAACGTAGCTCATTAACAATGAACTAACAGAGGGACGGACGTGTCCCTATTTGTGTCAGGGACTGAAATTGATTTTTATTATTCTCGGAGACGAAATTGGGCACCAAAATATTTGTCAAAGACCAATTAAATTGGGTATTCACTCACTCATACCAGTACATATAATTGAATAAACAAAACATGCATCTAAATTAAAATTGATAAAACAAAGTGATTTTGTGTGTATGTACGTTATTGGATGCAAAAGGTTTTACTCTTTTTTACTAAGGATGTAAAATGTTTTGAATACTTCTATTATTGAGCCTCAGTGTGACTAGTAAAAAATCTTTCCTACTTCAAAAAAAACAAATCAAAGAGTGGGAGTAGAATCATAGCTAGTTCTTAAAATAAATAATATAGAAAGTGTAGTTGGACACCTATTGCCTACGTCCGCGGATACCACAAGAACATTCTACTATATATAACTTGATTAAGATTACATGTTTTTTGGTTTGAAACATTCGAAACACACCCCACAAGTTTTTCGGTCTGAAACTTGGAAACCCACTCCACAAGTATATATCACCTTTACAAACCCAAATACTTAAGCTAACCGTTATAAACAATGACAACACTTACACCATGCAATACACTTGGTGCTTATCTACATTTTGCACCATCCAATGAGTGCTTATTGTAGCACACATTTTTCTCTCTTGTGTCATGCATGCACCTAGCAATGAATACAACCACATAGGTTTTTGCCTCTCTTTCCTTTTTACCAAAAAAAATAACTTTCTATATTTTCTCTTTTATTTAGAAAAACATATTTGCATCATATCTTTCACATATTTGCATCATATCTAGCAAATTAACAACAAGACACGAAATCAAGACATTTTTTGTTTTCTCTTTTTTGCTTTGGATTAAGTTGTTATAGGCTTTACTTTGAAAGGAAAATTATTTCATTATTACATTAATTACTTTCCCAATTCAATTATATACAACAAAATTGAGAGAAAATAATTTCCTTCACGTATAACTAGGATTTATAATCAAATTAATATTTTTCCTAAGGGATTATATATATGTTTAGTCCCTATAACGCTAATTTCACTACAAGAAAACCTTGTTTTAGCCACCAGCAGTTGCCACGGAGCTTATTCCGTCAGTAATTTGTCACGGATTTGCGACGGCAAGTGCAAAATATGTGAGCGAAATTTCATTGGTGTTTGCCACGGGTTTGCCACGGACATGTGAAAGGACAAAAATTTGCCACGGACATGCCGTGGCAAGTCCGTGGCAACCGATGGTAAAAGTCACTTTTATTTTTTTCACTCTCGCGTTCTCAATCACTCTCTCAAATCTCTTTCTCGCCTCTCTCTGTTTCTCAACCTCTCGTTCTCTCAACCCCGTCCTCTTCACTCATCATCATTGTCGTTCTCTCACTCAACTCACCCTCCTTCCTTCTACCCGCCTCCGCCTCCCTTCACCGCTCCTCTCACGCCCGCCACTCTCTCTACGCTCTCTCCTCCTCACCTCTCGCTCTCTTCATCGTGAGCCTCTCTTGCAGAGAGATCTTCTTCCTTCGTTCTCTCTTCTTCCATCGTTCTCTCTTTCGTTCCTCCATCCACTCTCGCTCACTCTCGCTCATCACCCTTCTCCCCAAGTACCCCAAACCTTAAGATTCCCCAAACCCTAACCCCTCGGTCTCTCCGACCAACGGCGCGCCAACCTCCGTATCAAGATCCCGTCTGCATGAAGCTCAACATCCATACCTCTGAAACTTCCAAGGTTAGAGTTTTATGTTCTCTTATAACCCTTAATCCCTAATCCCGATTCTCGATTTCTCTTGTGATAAATGTTGATAATGAATCTGTTGATGTTTAATTTAGGGTTTTATTCATGTGAATCTGTTGATTTTGATATGGATCTGTTCTTGTTTTATTTCGTGTTTGCCCTATCTAATTTGCCTCTCTTTCTGTGTTCTGTGTGTGTGTGTGTATGTGTTTGTGTTTGGATGCAGGAAGTTTGTGAACGAAACCAGTGACAAAAGCCGCGTATGATTGGTAATAAGCTATGAGATCTGAGGGCTTTTTATACTTTTTCTCTAATTTTTCTCGGATGATACGCCTTGCTATTCGCTTGGATCCTCTTCTTCTTCATTACCGCTTGATCTCTCTGAATATTTTTTAGGGAAAGAGGGTTTTTACGTTGGATTCTCTGCTTCTGCTGAAGGAAGTACAGAACTTCATCAAATTGAGAGTTGGAGTTTTCAAACCACTGGCTTTGTTCCTGCAAGACCTAGGTTGCATTCTCACAATGTATCTGATGTATCTGATAACACCGTCGGTGTAAGTTCCATGGGGAATAGTAATAGTAATAATGATGATGATGATGATGATGATGATGATGATGATAGCATTCATCGGCCGCGTTTTTCGTCTTCTTCTAAAAAAAGATTTGGAATTGGTGTAGGTAGCAGGTCCAGTGTTTTTCTTTGTATTGTTTTCGATTTTAGGGTATGTTCTTGTTAGTAAATGGAAAAAGTTGAGAAAAGGTTTGAAGAAGAATTTTGAAAGCTGGTTTTGTGGCTTGTCCAAGAGAGTTTGATTACAGAGAATCAAATCACATTACTAGAGAGTTTCATCCTAGTAGGATAGTTGGACATGGTTCATTTGGGATTGTGTATAAGGCATTCTTTATATCGACCGGAACAATCGCCATGGTGAAAAGGTCGAGACATTCTCATGAAGGGAAAAGCGAGTTTCTTTCTCGAATTGTCAATCATAGCTAGTTTGAGGCACAAGAATTTAGTTCGGTTGCAAGGTTGGTGTGTTGAGAAAGGAGAATTGCTTCTTGTTTATGATTTCATGCCTAATGGAAGCTTAGACAAGATGCTTTACAAAGAACACGAGAGAGGGAAACTTCGAGTTGGTCTTATAGGGTTAATATTTGTTGTTGGTTTGGCTTCATTTTGGTTTATCTTCATCAAGAATGTGAGCAAAGAGTAATTCATAGAGATATTAAGGCCGGAAATGTGTTCTTTGGATGGGAATTTTAACCCTAGGTTAGGAGATTTTATTGTTAATTGAGTTTCTTTGGATGATACGCCTTTGGGCTCTGGCGGTTTCAAATCTGCGATTTTGATTGAAATGCATTGCCTAGAAAGCTATGTCGACACCTTATTTTTAATTTATGCTTGTGTTATCTTATTATATTAAGAATAATAATTAATTATTGACATCTTAATTAGTCTTTCTAGTTATGTTTGATCTTTGAAATATTCGTTCTTTCTATCTTTGTGATGCTCTCATATTTTTATAGTATTTGGAACATAAATGCCTCTGATTACGCTTGATGATGTACACATAAACTATTGATTGGCTACACGGTTTTGTTCATAACCTGATTGCACCTCTCTCTCTCTCTCTCTTTTACTATCTCTCTTAACTTGTGTGTGTGTGTGTGTGTGTGTGTGTGTGTGTGTTTAGGGTATGTTTGGATAATTGACTTAATTAGGTGCAAGATGGTTATGAATGAAACCAGTGACAAAAAACCAAAGATGATTGTATGAAGCTATGAGATCCGAGGGCTTTTAATTCTTAATTTTTAATCTGCTTTTAATCTCTTTAACTGTTTCTGGGTTGTTAAAATCCTCTTTCCCAAGCATGTTATTTGATACTTGAATTATTGGCTTTGAGTAATGTCATATTTTTTGAAAGTTGGTAAGTAAATGAATTCTGTTTTAATAATTGTATGCACTTTGAGGATTGGTATGTTTAGTTTGCCCATGATGAATAAACATGGTTCATTCTTAATTGATGCACTTGAGCGAGTTGTTGAACATGGTTTGAGGCATCTACCTTGTTGGATACAAGTTTTATGTTCTATTTCTTTATGTTGCCTATTCTTATAGTTTTCGATTTTTTTGTGCTAAGAATGCTTAAGAATTTCTTTGCATTCACTTTGATGAAAGCAAAACGGATCAAGTTCACGGAGAGCTTTCGCTAATGTTGAAGCTAGAGCTAATCAAGTCTATACTATAGTAAGAACACTATTCAATCCATGACATAACTATATTACTAGTATATTGATATTTTCACTTGAAATTGAACTTGATGAATTGGAAAGTATGGAATGTATATTGATTGTGTTTTACACTCATCTATGGCATGTGAGGATCTGATTTGAAGTTCTTGCTGAGTTGTCGAGAAAAAAGTTGCACGATCTTCTGTTAGTCGCGTTTCATTGTAATCTTTGGTGAAGCTATACTACACCCAATCATTCTTGGTTCTCTAATACATGAATTTGATTTGGTTTATTTGATATTGGACCCATTTCATCATTCATGTTTGGTTTTGGCATGATAGTTCACATATATAATGTCAAACAAACATGTAAGCACAATAATGTTGATGCGAGATTATTGATTACCACAGTGTGTTTGCTAGGATGGCATCATCACACACCGCAGGAGCTCCGAGCCTTCCAACAACATCGAGCCTTCCAACAGCACTGTTACTAGAACTTTCTGGGCGAAAGTGCATAGCAAGTTTCCGAGAAGGCACATCAAGTTTCCTCGTGAAGAAAAGGAGGTCATGCTGTATGTGATGATGTCAGCCTAGCCAACACAAAACACACCGTGGTAATCAATAATCCCGCATCAATATTTTTGTGCATACATGTTTGATGGTTCTTGATTTCCATTTTTACTGTCTAGCTTCTTGTCTTCTTCCTTCTTTGTGAAGTTATGTAGCTTGATATCTACTATATAAAACAACTGAAAATCAGTTTGGCGGGGCAGAAGATTTATGTGGTAATTAATTTGTGTGTAAAGATAATGCATTCATAATCAAGTTGGATTAAGGCTTAGTAGAGTATTTCAATCATTCATTTAGGACCATTTTATTGTGATGTAAATTTGAGGATCTTAATCTAAATGAATTAATTATATTTTCAGATTCCAGTTAAAGGCTTCTCTGTTAAAAATTCTAAAGTCTTAAGCTGGGCTCATTGTGATAGCAGCAAGCAAGGCCGGTCTACTACAAGGTATATGTTTAATGTTGCATTAGTGGAACATACTTATATATATATATATATATATATATATATATATATATATATATATATATATATATATGGTTAGTTCGATTTCCTTTGCTTACACAAAGGCATCTTTATTTTACACAGTGAAAGATGGGTTCTTCATTCAACCGCAGAGAATATGCAGAGAGATATAATAGCGCAAACCTGGACTAAAGAAGCCCTCGGGCGTTAGAAGGCATAGATTAAGCATCATATACATAGAGAAGAAAGAATTGGTTTTTTGTTGCCAACAAATTGGTTGGACTATTTGTTTATTCCAAGTTGCTTTTATGCTTTACTATTATTTTGTGGACTAAGTCTTAATGGAGATTTGACTATAATTTGACTATAGGATGTGTGCACAATCTCGAAAAATCAAAGATCATAGTGAATTAATGCAAAGTGTTGCCAATAAAACCTCTTCTCAGTTTTTTCATCTTCCATCTGTTCCATATATAGATATCACTATTAAACAGTATTTTGGATATATGGTTTAATTTTTTTTTTTGTTTTTTTTTTTTAAAATTTGCGACGGATTTGCCACGGAACTTTGCGATGGATTTGCCACGGAACTTTGCGACGGATTAGCGACGGAAATATTTGCCACGGAAAAGTCCGTGGCAAACGATTTGCGACGAGCGTTTTTGCCACCATTTTTGGTCCGTGGCAAATCCGTGGCAAATGGTGTTTTGCCACGGAAATTTGTACATTTGCCACGGAAATGTCCGTGGCAAATCAACGATTTTCTTGTAGTGTTTGATCTAGTTTAGTCTCTGCAAAATAAAAAATCGTTCGATTTGTTCTCTATTGTTAACCAGAGCCGTCAAATTGAGTCCAACCTGACGACCCGACCCAACCTGCTCGACAAAATAGTTGGGTTGTAAGCGAAAAGTGGTCCGTGCATAGAGGTGAAGAAGATGAAGGTGAAGAGAAAAGAGGAGAGGAATCGAGGGAGGAGAGAGATAGAGATGGACAGTGAGGTGAGAGACAGGTCGTAGTGGTGGTGATCGATGGTGGCAAGGTGGAGAGAGAGTGGTGAATCTAAGACCATGAGTCCGCGGTTGCAAAAAAAAAAAAACTCATTATCAAGATTTATAAGTTTACAATATAGTTAATTTTCTTTAAAAAAATATCATCACTTGAACCATTCAAATTAAGAAACCAAATTACTTAACTACAAGTTTATCTAAGATTAAATTATCAATTTAGTCTTTAAACCCACATTTGTCTCTTGTTTATCCCCTTAAGTATATAAAAATAGTGAGTAGTCACTAAAATTTGTAACATCAATCAAATTAAATCTTAAAGTTTTATCAGTAGTCTTTTATAGATGCTAACGAGACAAATTTCTTAATATTATAGAAACTAGTTTGACAAATTTCACAAGTAGTAGTAACTATATATTGTTTTCATATATTTTAAGGATCAAGTAGAACACGGTGTGTAAGTTGAAGAACTAATTAAAAGTGTAATATATATTTAATTATTAAAACTAAAAATCTTAAGGATCTAGGTGTAAAATTTAAAACTTAAGGGGTCAAAATATAATTTCCTAAAATATTTGTGAAGACTTTTATTTTTAAGGGTCACATATGAATAGTTCCCCTTTGGCAATAAAGATGAAACTTTTTTTGGCAAAATTATACTTTGATCCTTTATGTTTTACCATAATTTCAATTTGATCATTTATGTTTTTTTCTAAGTCACTAATATATATCTACTAAGCAAGTCATGTCACCGTCTGTTATCGACATCATGAATCTATCAACTTAAAGTACGGGTATTGGAATTTGTATTTGCTTGTTAAAGGGTACAACCATAAACTGTTCCGCAGAATCGTTTGATCCATCTTTTTCCTCTTCAAATCTTACACCAAAATGATCACACCAACAAGAGAGACAGAAAATATTGAATCCTAACCAAAAACAGGAAATGGAAAAATAATTTTACCTTTAAAATAACTTTAGAATGACATAAAGTAAATGCAATCATACTTTAGATTCCCCATCTGGGATCTGAATGCGATGTAAGTTTGTTTTTTGTGATAGATGATGAGCTTAGGCCCTAAAAGAAATTATTTTAGACTTGAAAAATTGATCACATAGATAGGATCACTCTTGTAATAAATATGTTACGGAAATCTGTAAGGTTTAGCTTAACTGGTAAATGTCGAAATTATTAGGCTGAATATTATGTCTTAGGTTCAAATTCGAGACCTCACAGTTGTGTGTGTGAGTTTGTAGTAGCAATTGCCATTCCGTCTCCAAACCAAAAAAAAATGTGTAATAGGACCTAAATTTACACGAGGTTTGCTTAGTTGATCTAAATTGCTGTTAAGTTTTTAACTAAATATACATGCAGATGATCACAATAGGAAGGAAGTGATCCCAACTAGGTCGACACCACAAAACCTATCAATCATCGTATTTAGATCATCTCCTTTCATTCTCCTTACATCTCTCTTCATTCTCTCTCTCTATCTCTCATTATTAAAAAATTATAATAAATGATGAGAGAGAGTGAAACTAAGAGAGATAGAGAAGATAGAGGGAGATGTAGGAAGAGTGGAAGGAGAAGATCCAAGATAATTAATCATATGCTTTATTGATAAAATAAGAAAAAATTAATACATAAAAACTAGGAGGACAAGAACTAAAATATAAGTAAAACTGTTATTTGAATATCAAGTTGGGAAAACTCCACATATTGCGGAAGAAGTATTCACTAATGAAATTGGGGATTGAGTCCCACAAAACAAAATTATGAATTGTGGAATTGTGAGAGATAAGTCTATCTGCAAAATTATTGTCTTCTCTAAAGATAAGAGAAAATAAAAATTCATACTACTTTTGTTCAGTGTTTTAAAAACTGAACCAACCGGAGCAAGATTCGGTTGAACCATACTCGTACACGGTTCGGTTATTTCAACGATTAAAAGCAATTTTATTCGATTTTTAGTAGTTTAAAACGGTTGAACCATGACTCGGAGGTCTCACCGGTTCAATGTCCAGTTCAGTTTTCAAAACATTGCTTTTGTTAATATCAAACAATTTTGTCATCTGTTCTTAAGTTGCCTTGGGACAATATTTACCTAACTTATGGTTTTTTTTATTGAAAAAGAATTATTTTCTATTTCAATTATAAGAGCAACGGTGAGTATATGTCAACCCCATAACATAATTTTTTATTTTTATAAAGATAGAATCGGGTATCTTATTCGTATATGATACCTAATATTTACCCACTTTTCTTATAGACAAAGTCGTTTGTAATTAGTGTGTTAGTTGTTAAAGAAGAGGGGAGCAGAGTTTGAACTTGATACGCTTAAGTTTTCGTTAACAATGTCTCTTTCACTCAATGATATGAGCTACGCTTTTGGAACAAAAAAATGACCCACTTGATCTCCCTTAATTTTCTCAAATCTAATCTCTTAGATGTTGCGATTATGGAATTTTAGTGTCCAAAATTTTAGTTTTACATGGTTACGATACTTGAGGTTAAAAATGGGGGACTAGAAATGCACAATCACAATACTTACGATATTAAAAATGAGGGAAAATTAGGGATCCCCTTTATTGCACAATGGAGAAAATATTAGGAACTAAATTCACGCAATAAAGAAGTGAAGGTCAAATTTACACGATCGTGATACTTTGAGGACTAAAACTGTAATTAAACTGTTAAGATATGCGTATCATAAACATTTTCAAAAACAAAGTTATCGTTCAGATAAACGATTATTTTTTCTTGTAAAGCATGTGTAAATCATGCAGTGTTTGACATATACACTTGTTCTTGGTGTGCTCTAAGCATCTCAATAAGTTTCGATAACTGAGATTTATAAGCAAGATTCTAAATTTAAGTATTGCAAAGGAAAATAATGTACCAAGAAAGCCTCTAATAAGATAGTTTGGCGAATAAAAATTTGAATGTGATCTACTATTGAATCCTCCTTTTCAATCCAGAATCATTTAAGGTCATACACTATTTTAGCTTTTTTTTAAACTATTGTTTTAGTCTTTTAGTAATAATGAAATATTCCTTTGTAGGTAGCAAACTATTTTATCTACGATATTCCTTATGTGAAAGGGCAAAATCCTAGTGAACCTAAGGATTCACTTGGTAGGTGGCCCCCCACCTTTTTTCCCTTGAAAAGATAGATGAAAAAAATACAACCAGTATAGCCAAATAATTTTAAGGTTAAATTATAGTTTTGGTCCCTTTATTTTTAAAAATTTAGAGATTTAGTCCCTTTATTTTAAAATTCAGACATTTAGTCCCTCTATTTTAAAAAAACTTAGACATTTAGTCTAACAGGGGATTTGGCTTTTATTTAAGCTGATGTGAAGCTCATTAATTGATGTGGCACCTGATGTATGGGTTGAAATTGGTGTTTTATTTTTCTGGGTTCAAGAAAAGGGTTATGTGTCTTAGTTTCATTTCTGGATTGACAATGGTGGAGAAGAGGAGACTGAGGAACTATGAAACCCCGATACTCTAAAAATAGACCAGTATGCAGTATCCGATCGTGTCGATCTCGATGTCGTGTGTACTTAGAATCGTATCCTAGAAGTATCCTAGAATTTATGTTCAATTTTAAATCAAAAAGAGACCAGATACATACCGGATACTTATTGGATACTTACCAGATACGTATTTTGGGAGTATCCTAGAATTGATATTTATTTTTAAATCAAAAAACGACGAGATACTTACCCTTATATCCATTCTTTAAAGAGAAAAAAAAGGATCAAAAAGGACACAAGATTTGGTTTATGAGCATACTAGTCTTCGTCATTGGTGCGCAGTTTCCATCGGCTTTGCCGATGACTAATCTACGTCGGGGAACTTGGCTGGCCACGAGTACTCGCCTTTGCCGGCCCGTGTGGTTGTCTCCTCCCAATAGAGTTTTTGTCACATCCAAGATTCGAACCCGAGACCTTGGGGTGGGATCCAAGTCCAATTACCACTCGGACCAACCCTTGTTGGTACTATGTTTACTTATTTTGATCACAAGTTTCTTTATGTTTTATATTTTTAAATTTTAATTTAATTTTTTGTTGAAGTATCCTTGCCGTATCGTATCTTGATTTTCAAAAAATCATATCTACGTATCGTGTCGTATCGTATCCCGTATCTGGGCTTCCTAGCCGAGGAATAGTGAAGTTGATAATTGGGTTTTCTGGTTTTAGTTTAATTTTTTTAATTTGTTTTCATTTTAATGAATAAAATAAATAAATAAATGATATGGCAATGTGATGTGTCTCATTAATTGACGTGGCAAACACGTGTGCTGCCTACATCAGGTGCCACGTCAATTAATGAGCTCCGCGTCAGCTTAAATGGAAGCCAAATCCCCTATTGGGCTAAATGTGTGAGTTTTTTTAAAAATAGGGGGACTAATTGTCTGAATTTTATAATAAGGGGACTAAATCTCTAAATTTTTTAAAATAGAAGAACCAAAACTATAATTTAGCCTAATTTAAAAATACACCTTGTTTGAATCTATATAATGAAAGGAAAAATAAGACCATATTCTTCCTTTCCTTCACTAGAAACTAAGCTAGTCATCAATAAAGAAAAAAAAAATTACTAATCTTCCTTCATATTTTGTGTCATTTTCAAGGTTCACTTGAAAAAGACTTTTCTTCTATTGAAGTTATTGCCTTGCTTATTTTTTCTACAGAAAAAAAAGGTTAAGAAAAAGCTAAAAGGGAAATATGTGCTATTTCAAGATAGAAACCAACACAGTATACAATGATGATATATAGTGAAATCCTAGTCATTATTCTCCAAATTTGCAATTTATTTTCCCAATTTGCTTTTCAAGTGCTTCTCTTTAGTTTGAATTGAATTCTTCTTGCCATTCATGATTCTTAAGCTTTGTCTTAACAAGTCAAACTCTCTTTCCCTTTTGTACTTTTCTTTCTCCACTGAAATTAATTGAGCTTTTAAGGCTTTGATGATTTCTTCCTTTTCTTGCACTTCTTTCTTCAGATTCTCAAATTGTATGTCTTTTTCCTCTGCTTTCCAATATAAACCATCCCCTGAGAACATTATTCCCAAAATCATACAATTATGAATATTTCTTAAGAAGAAAGGTAAAAATAGTAACTAAAATTATTGTAACATCTTAAAATGGGTTATTTTTATTAAGAATTGGAGTTAGAGGTGATCAACCCTAATCCTCAAACTACTTTTCAAATGACATTAATTAATAGCATAAAAGCATAGGAGCAATCAGCAAAAAATTATTTGTTCTTTCATAAAAAATTTTTAAAAAAAAAAAAACTTACCCTACTAGAAAAAGCTTGTTTAGTGACCAAAGTTAGTGACGGAAAAATTAAATCCGTCACTAATTTTGGCATCATAAAATTTAGTGAGAGATTTAGAGATAGACTTCACTTTTTAGTAGTGTTAATTGTTCTTCAAAACTATGATTTGTTATACATACAAAAAGGGGAGAGAGAGAGAGAGAGAGAGACCATCATAAGTTCTTTGAATGAGATCATCTAACTCATTCTTAATAGCAAGATAAAGTTGTTTCCACTTCTCCACAGCTTCATCTCTTCTAGCTCTTTCTTCCTTCATTTGTTGAACCAAGAGTTTAGTTCCCATTAATTCCCATTCTTTCTCACTATTCTTCTCAACTATTCCAACCTCTTCCATCTCTCTAATCTTCTCATCCTTTTCCTCCACCAATTTCCTTAGTTGTTTCACTTCCTCTCTCATCCTCTTCATCTCTTGCTTCCAATCTGCTTCCTTAAAAGTGAAAACCATTATATCTCTCTCATAGCTTCTACTCTCTTTCTCCCTCTCACACATCATTTCCTTTATTTCCTCTTGTAAAAGCTTCACTTTCTCTTTCAAGTTAACTACATGTTTCTTAGAACATTTTCTCTCACTCTTGCTAACTTTTCCCCCCATCTTTGAAACTTCCCCCTTATGCCAAGAGGTAGAACACTATTTAATGTGGTTTGTTCTTATAGTAAGATGATGAAAAGCTAATGATGAAAGGTGTAAAAGTTGCTGATAGAATAAAAAGCACTTAGAATTTAGAGCTATTTTATGAAGTTAGATAAGGGTCATAGTTGTACTTATAGTTCAATAATGGAAGGTGGTGAAAAATGAGGCTCGTGAAGATCACTCGCTAAGTAAGAGTTTAACTAGAGTCTAGACACATAATACATGGATTGGACACCACATGTTGTGCTTGTCAAATATAAATGGAATTTACATATTCACATGCAAATATTTCTTGGGATGGTGGGGTAGATTTATGTCTCCAATTATTTGACATTTTATTGACTAGCTAGTTCTAATTGGTCCTGCCCAAATTTGGGATGTAAATGGGCCGGGTATGTACAAGGTCGACTGATTGGGCTACTGCACAGGACCTCAGTCGAATACCATTTCATTCAATACGTTAAGTTTTTAACGCAATTCAAAATTTCCTCAACACGTAATAAGAAGAGTTTAATTTATGTACACATACAGTATATAGGATTTTACAACCACCGCCAATAACAATTCTTGAAATGGTTGACATATAAAGCGATTATCAATTGACTAACTTCTTTTTAATGACCTGTCAACTTATAATTGGTAGATAGTGTAAAATATCTATACATATATTGTGTATATAAATTAAATCCTAATAATAATCAAAAGCATATTTGATGTAGCAGTACCAGGACGTGTGTATATATATATATATATATATATATATATATATATATATATATATATATATATATATATATATATATATATATACCACAACCACAACTCTATTCGTATCTGTTTTATTTTATTGTGGATTTTATCTGCGGGTACAGATAATTTTTCATCCTTAAACTCAACATCTAATTTTATCATGAAAGGATGTATGGTTGTACATGACCACCCCTCCAAATTATTCTCCTTCATTCATGGATAGTACATATAAATATAATTCTCGTGAAACCCTACTCAATTATAAACCATAAATTCAATGATAAGAAAGGGGATTGTACTAACTAAATGACAATTGTGCAATTCATTGATAAAAAAGTGGAAAAAAAATGTACTTACTATGTGACAATTTATGCAAACCAAATGTCAATTTCAATCAAATTAATTTAAAAGTAAAAATTTCCCCATAAAAAATTGTTTCCCCAACAATGGAATAAAGGTCACATGAATAACACTTAAAAGTTAAGCCGCACATGCTTTTAAAGGACAAAAACCACATTAATTAAACTATATGAAAATATGTATTGGAACAACTGTCAACTTGTCTTACATTTGTAATACCTTATTATAATAATAACTCTTTGCTAGAACTCCTCCTGCTGGTCCATACAAACTGAAATAGAGAGATGCTGTGTGTATATATATATATATCAATCAGGCCTAGAAAAACAACAAGGGTAGTGATGGGAAGCATGTTCAAAGAGTATAGTGTGACAACTATATTCTCATAGCTAGCAGAAACGTTAGCCATTCTTAGGATAACATCATATATTTTTTTGCATGTATTATTTAATTTGGATCATCTTTTGGTTCCATATATAAAAACAAAAATTCAATGCATGATCTTTGTATATATTTCCCTACACGACATATAATATCATGGTTGTACAAAATACATTAATAATGGTTTGTCGTTGACACCTTTGGATTCCCTGGTTGAAAAGGACTTGTAATATCCATGCCATAATGACATTGCAGTCTAGTTTCCATGGAAGGACCAATTTCAATAAATTGCCTTGTGTTTTACTTGTTCATTTTTGGTATGGCATTTAATATAAATGTTAAAATTACTAACCCTTTGTCCATATCCATAAATGATAATGTGTTATATAGATGTTTATTTGTCGTTTAAATACAAATTGATAAAAAAATATCCATAGGTGATGTTATATTTTGTATGTCGGCAAAGTTGTAGACACAACGTGTAAACTCATACACACAAAGTGGAGATTTAGGGTTTGAACACGAATTATCACAGACAATGTCTAGCATAAAAATGTCGGTTTTGTCAGTTGTACAAAGCCTTGCGGGAATTCATAGATGAAGTCGTCATGCCGGCTATTTATAGCCAAATGAAAATGAAGAATAAGCCCTAAAAATGCAAATTCTCGTGGGGTGTGTACAAAGAGAAATGATCAAGGGGAAATAGAGCTTCCATGATGATATTTTCAGCCATGGTTTTGAAGAATGACACAGTATAATTAAGTTGAATGAATTAAAAGGAATTGACAGTTGATAGTTTTTATTGATGGGTATTATTTGGTATGAAAAAGTACAATTTAATATTTATATAATTTTTTGACCAAAAAGAATTTTCATTCATTCAAATAGATAGATTATATCGATGATAATACAATTTTAGCATAACTAAAAACACAAATGATGAATCTGCAAACAAACTTTAATAGCGTAAAATGGCAAGGTGTGAGCTTTCACTGTTTATGCCAAGCCAAATATGGAGTGACTTCTTGTTTTTTTGAGCTTTCTCCTCATTTGATTATGCATTCAGTCGCTATTGATATGATGAGAGTTTGTGCTCCCTAGTTGATTCCCATGTAAATTCTTTCTTTCACTTAGACCCATTTAATCTTGGAAAAAAAAATGTTCCAAGCTTTAATAACTTATTGGCTTAATTGTACTTTTAGCCTCTCCTATTTTTCTACGATTTTGGTCTCCCTATTATTTCAATTTCTAAAATGTTAGCCCCTCCCAAAATTGATCAAACCTAAGGTCAACACTTGGCTCTCAAACATGGCATGCCACATCATTTAAGAGAGTACCACGTCAGCCTCAAGTTTGACCAACTTTGACAGGGGCATACATTTTAGAAATTAGAATAATAGGAGGACTAAACTCGTGGGATAAAAATTGGGAGACCAAAATCATAGATGAGTTATTATAGGGAGACCCAAAGTGCAATTAAGCTTCATTTTTTTAATTCCTACATGTACCTACATTAAACACTCATCCCCTCGCGTCGACAAATATCAATCTAGTCTAGTTCGTAAGGATTCAACTCATCCTACAAGATGTGATTTCAAATCTTCATGCCAATGTAAATAGATCACCGACATGTAATATGTAACTACCTCTATAAGCACTTAAACAGCCTTGAGGCTTTTTCTAACAATGATGAACTTGCGTGACTTAACTCACCTTTGTTACCACAAAAACACCCAACGATCACCTCGGCTGCCCTCCCCAAAGAAAAAAACTCCACTCACATTTCTTACCGAAAAATGTTTTTTTTTTTCAAAATTCCGGCTTAAAACAAATAAACTTCAACTTACTATATTTTCCAAAATAAAAATTGTAACAAGGGCCCTTGGTCTATAAAAGATCAAATAAACTTCAAGTTCTAATTATTCCAAAACAAAGATTGTATTAAGGATTCATTAAAAAAAAGAGATTGTAGTAAGGGACATTGGACAATTGAAGGTGCTCCACCAACTAGGAGATCCATTAATTCTTATCACAGCCACCTTGAGCTATTATAACTTATTAATAGCTAAAACCTAGTGCAGCAACTGCATCCAAGGCATCATAACAAATGAACATGTTAATTGTTAAGCATTAGAAATTCAATGAAACAGGCTCGAAAATTAGAATACAAAATGACACAAAAAAACATAATAACTCAATATCATTGTTAGTATCACTATTGTTTATTTCAAGAGTATCCTAGCCTCAACTATCATTGTTTCCCCAAAAATAACTCACTTCAAATATGATGGAAGGAAAGTAATTACATGACAACAACAGCACACACCAAAAAGATATCTCCGGGACAAGGTCCTGATTTTAAGAATAAATACTGGAAAAGGGGGCCCTTAAATTTGAAGATGCTGATAAGGAAATCAAGCTTGCAAGTGTCCTAGTTCTAGTTGGGTTATCACACTTGGAAAAAGTTGCACCCACAATATCCTATAGATCTGCAAAGAAGTTGTTTGAATCACCACCAGCACGCCCGTTACTTGTATTCTTTGTCTTTGTCTTGTTCCCTGCCAAGGTATCAACAAAAGGAGAATTCAACATACAGACATACAGTGTTTCAATAATCATGCCAATAGTGTTAGAAAAACTGTAAAATTTAAAATTTATATCTATATGAGCAAAGTATTCTACCTTTAGTAAACTTAGAAGAATCATTATCTACATCCATCTCATCATCGCTGTCGCCATTGTCAATCGGTCCAGCTTCATTTCTTTGTGTGCTTCTTGAACCTTGCAGTATATTATCCAAGTCCCATAGCTGCACAATAAGAAAATTGTTGTTAGATGTTCAGAAAACCAAATTTATTAGAGTACAAAATAATAAAAAAAGGTTAAAAATGTTTTTGGTCCCTATAAAATATGATAAATTTGTTTTTAGTCCCTGTTTACTAGTGCTCTTTCAAACCTCGTGCCTTTCTCCTGGATCTCACCTCATCTTCTCTAGCTCTGTGTTTGAGGATTTGTTTCCGGGGCCAATTCGCCTCCAAATATAGGGAAAGTCTGGGATGCAGTCTTTCCTCCTGTACCAATTCTGTGGTCTGTTTTTCGGTGCCTTGGAGCCTCTTAATCTGCTTGTTGGTGGTGCGGGTTATCTGTTAGGGTTCGATTGGGTTGCTGGTCCAGTCCTGCGGTGAAGGTTGTGAAGGATTGTTTTTTAATTTTTTGTTCCATGGCTGCCCTTTGCTGTATTAGGGTTTGATAATGTTTGTTTATGTTAGTTCATTAGGTTTTGGTTTAGTTAGTTCAGTAGGATTTCAGTTGCTCAGGTGCTTCTCATGTGCTTACTGCCTTTGTTTAGGAGTTCAGCTATACCTAATTAATTGTCCATTATTGGACCAGTTGGTGCTTTACTTGTAAGCTTGAAGCTTACTCTATGTGTAATGTTGGTGCCATTTGTCCGTTATATGAAATATTGTACATTTGGACAAAAAAACATATGTGCAGTACTACTATCGGCACATTTCAAAGTACTTGTTAGTTAGGATTACGTGATCAATAGAATCTTTGTGCTGCTAAGTGTAAGTTATAACACAAACTCGGTGCCTGTTATTCAGCAACTTAGAGCTAACATAGCGGTTTATAAACATATCAGTAAACTGAAACTCAGTATATCCTAATACACTTCTAGGTCACTTTCTGAATTTAATTTCTCACTCTCCCCTCTGCTGATCTCTAGCTTACTTCTCCGATTTTCTGCCCTAGCACTTTTCTTACAAGCCTCTCTAAAATGACCAGAGGATTTATGAGTTACTATCAAGAAATGAGCACAAAATTAAGGCAGCAGTGGAGAAACTTCCATAATATTTTGCAAAAATAAGAAAGACAAATACCTTCAACATTTGATCATGTCCAATACTTCCAAGAAATTTTCTATCATGAGAGAATGCTACAAGACCAAAGCAAACCGTAAGTCAAACTTTCTCGAAGCCAAAAACAAGAAAAAACATGAAAACATGCAAAAATATATGCCAGTGCATGAACACACAATAATGAGGGTAAAAGAGTAAAAATCATAGACGAAGGACCAAAATCACCTCAACACAGTAAATGAACTACAAACAAAAAATACATAACCAATGGTTAAGAAATTAACATTCAGAACAAATAGGTTCCACCCTCAGGCCAAAACAGCCACAACAAAATCTGGGAAAGAGTAAGAGTGTCTTACCAAGGCGCTCAACCGGATATTCAGAGTGCTCTGCAATTGGTTGAATGACTCTGTTCGGTAATATACCAACCAAGCTAGAATACAAAAAGCAAGTCTAAATAAATGAAACAAAGAACAAACTAGAAAAATATTGGAATAAGATACAAACAAAGGGTACAATGCTTTCAAACTACTGAAGACTCACTTGATCATCCCATTCTCGGATCCAGTAATAATCCTATCTTCATCAAGCTAATATAATAAAAAAAGAAAATATTAAAATGTGGTAAAAAAGCCTGCCAATACTAATAATCATGCCATGTTGTTCACTCACCTTTAACATGGTATCAATAGAGTTTGAAGAGAGATCAACGAATCGATCACTGGAATTGAACAATTAGTAAGATTATCGGTCAGAAAGGTAGAATAGGAAATATAATAGAAAGACAACATCCAATCTGTGTCTCTACTTCATAAATAAATTCATTTTATCATGCAATATGTCTTCAACATCACGTACCTGCAATCCTTGAAGCATCCCCAGGAATACAATAGCATGATTCCAGTTTGTGATCCGCAAACAACTTTCCTACCATTCTGATCTCCCCAGCCCAAAAACGTGAACATCAGTCATGTGTATATTTTCTAATAGATGTCACATGTACCAAACATTGTGTGTCTTTTGGTACAAAGGTAACAAAGGAAAACATTGACTAACTGTATGCTTTGTCGTGCAGTAAATTAATTAAAATTGGCTTTTTAGTTTGAAAAACACTTATTTAATATTGATGTATTTTTTCACAAAAATAAAAAAATATTGAGGTATTTTGCCAAACCAAAGTATGAAGTACTTTGAGAGACAGTAAAAAATTACTACATTTTTCGTTTGCAAACATGTTTTCCGTTTTCATTGCTTATTTTCACCTTTAGTTAAAATATGACACCTGCTTTACCTTGTTTTTTGTTTTCCAAGTGTTGTATAGAAAACAATAGACATATAAGACTCGGAAAACAAGAAATAAAATAAAAAAGGTGGCATTTTCGTAATTAAACAAGCAACAGAAAATGACAATAAAAAACATTTTCTGAAAGACTGAAACCAAACAGGTCCTTAGTTCTTTGAAAATGAAGCAGGAACAAAGCACAAAAAGCACTTTATAAATGGAGTTTCTTTTTGATAGTTCTCTTTCGCGGTAACATTTTTTAAAGAAACACACATAAAAATTCACAGAAATGTCAAAGGCAGAATGAATGACACCTTCATTATCACAACAGACAAGAGCTCATCTTCAGAAAATTCAGATTGGGATTGAACCTATCAGTAAATCAGAAAAAGGTGGTCAAAATTCAAATGTTGATAAAAAGGATTTATTAGTTCAAGTTACAAAAGGAACCAAAAAACAAAGATATGCAACTTTACTTTATTTCGTCGAAGATTGCATACAGACAGAGTCCCATCTCCACTAAACAACAAAAGGAAATTAAAGAAAAAATAGAAATTAGACTGCAATGATAAGTCGCAGAAAGAAGAATTTAAAAAACATGTTACTTTTATGCAAATAAAAGTCCCACAAATCACACAAAAAATGCAAACCAGCTTAATAATTTACATAGAATGCCCCTCTTTGTTTTCTGGTAAATTTACTTTTTATAAGAAAGGAAAAACCACTGTTAAAAAAGTAAAAAACCGCTGAAGCAAATGCTAAAGATTAAAGTAAAGCCAGGTTATTCTTTACTTATATAACTGCTAAATAAAAATGATTGATCCCTACCTTTGGCATGCTAATACTTGTTACTGGATTGTTCATATGACAAATGACAATAATTAAATTTGTAATACCATGCCAGCTTATGCTAGTAATTTTTTGAATGGACTAGCTGCCAGCTAGTCAATGGTATTGGTAACCACTATACAAGAAGTTTTTCTTTATTTTCAATTTGGGTAAATCAGTATGAAAATAATTTGATAGGGGAAAAGTTGTTAGAAGAATTTTGAGACTAAAACATATGATTACCGTGTGGTTAAGGTTTCTATTAAATGCAACTATGTATATGTACTGGTAAACCAATATTGTATAATTAACAAATCAATATGGCAACCCCTTCACTAAAAGGTTCAATGACATCTTTACAATCAGGACCTAGTGTCCAACAGGGTAATTTTTTTCTATCCATTCATATATTTAGGTAGGTGAAGAAAGTTGCTGAATTTGCTACCTTGTGGCCAATATTTTCATTGCATCAGATGCAAAAGTCATGTCTGAAATGTAATCCTCATGGGCTTCAAATGAATTGCAACAAGAACGTTCTCTGGTATCCCAAACCTACAATGAGGAAACACCAAATAAGAATAACTAAGGAAACATTGACTGTCCAATCCTTTCCATAACTCGAAAAGATCAAAATTTCAACAGTAATCTTCAGATAATGGGTGGTTTCAAGTAGAAGCCTAGAAGGAACAGTGGGTAATTACTGACATGATTGACATCACAGTAACGAGATAAAGAAAGGGTTAAATGATACAATTTTCAAAGAAGGAATCTCGTGAAGAAAGGCTATTAGTTGCACCTTACAGCTAAGTGTTGAAAACATAAGCAATTGTATGTGAAAGTCGGAACCCTGATACATGTACAGAGCGTTTTGACTATATGTATGCTTATCATGATAAAAACAGAATGGATAAATGTATGAAAGACAGGAATTATAGATTAACTAGTAGAATATTAGAATCCTTGTGGTCCAGATATTTGCATGACAGTGAGGAAGTGATGGTTGAACACTGTATTTTCTGCTTGGTAGGAGTATAGTTCTTCCAAACTAGTTGAGAATGGCTAGTTAATTTATAAGTTCGGTAAAGGTTGAAAAACTTGAAACCTAGTGAGTAATTTATTGTCTACCCCGATCATAAAAGTGAATGAATACCTACATCAAATGTTATCAATGCACTCCACAACATGATTTGGAATTCAGAGCAAAATCAAATACTACAAATGTAAAAATTAAACTAATAAGTTACCTTAATGCAACCTTCATCATCTCCTGAAGCAACAGTTGACTCAGTCAAGTTTATCAATCTATTGACTGCACCCCTGCACCAAAACAAAAAAACCACATTGCAATTACATGCTATGAGTACACACGTGATTCTAAAAGACAAATCATGACAGATGAGTCATAGGCTCATAGCAGCAGTTCAACTCACTCATGGGCATTATCAAGACGAGCAATAGCCGATCCAGTTTCCACATCTGTAGCCAGTATTGAGCAATCGGGAGAACCCGTCAACAGTGCTAAAACAAAAACAATACAATAACCATTCCAAAGTCAACAACATCATCCAAAAAAATGAACTTAACCAAAAAAGGAAAAGAGGATGAAGAACGGTAATGTGCATTACCACGTCCACCATTAATGAATCTAGCAGCTCTGCAAGACTCGGTGTGAGCACGAACTTCCAACACCCTGGAATTGTTTTTTAAAGATAGATGCAATGTTCGAATTACAAACAAGTAATAACAGAAAAATATCGATATATTAATATACGGATGATAAACCAAATCTTTGAAACAGCATAAATTAAATATTCATGTGGGTTTCAAATGTCCAACAAAGATTAAAAAAATAAAAAAAGAAGTTTACGAATTTATACCTCACGGGGTCGTTATCAGTGTTATCGGGACTATAGCGGTATCTGCAGGAAACATGATTCACTATAATCATAATCATCGTTACCTTAAATGATGCAATAACAACACCAACATCAACAAAGATGATGATGATGATGTTGATCTTTAAGTATGGAAGACATAGCTGGAAAGCAACTTACAAGTGAAGGTCACCACTGATGAGTCCAGCAGCGACGAGATTATCGGACGGATGAAAATCAATGTCAAATGCGAGTTTCCCCAAATTGATTTCCATTGCTGCACACAACATGGGTGAAAAGAATGATCAAATAAAAGAGGATGCGTGTGTGTGTCTAAATTATATTGAACATTCGAATCAATTTCTTCACTCTTCTGGTCTCAGGCGAAGAGAACAATGAGCATACCTAAAAGGCAGGTCCTTAAACCCTAAACCCCTCAAAAAACAGTGCAACGCTACTTAACCCACTTGCAACGAAAGAAAATGCAGTGTTTTCGTTGTTAAATAAACAAACTTACTAGAAAGGATAAAGGTAAGCAACAATTCATAAGTTTCATATCAATAAGAGATTAAACACACGACATTCAAAATTGATGAAGAAAACGAAAACTCACAAAACGCAATGAAGCTGGAAAAAACGGGAATGATTAAAAGAAGAGAATGTGAAACCTTAAAGACTGAATTGAAGACGGAAGAGGTTGATAGCGAGTAGAGTATAGAAGCTTTGCCTGAGAGTGAGGAGTGCGCCGCTTGCGGCTGCGGAGGCGGCTGCTTAAGGTTCCAGTACAGCCCGTGTCCCCTAATTTAGAATTTTTGTCGTCTATTTTGTCAAGTTTTAGGTTTTTAAAATAATTTTAGGTTTAAATATGTTTTAAATCCCTGCAAATATAGCATGTTTTGGTTTAGGTCCTTGCAAACTTTTTTTAGTAAAGTCATTATAAAATCAATTAATTAAGTTTTGATATATTTCCTTCATTAGTCAATGTTACAAAAAACACAATTACTAAATAGTTTAAAAAACTATGTGAATTTTTAAATTATTATTTTTAAATCTTAAAATAACTTTTTTGGCGATCCACATCATCTCTCTCAATTTCACCTCTCTCAACTCCCTTCCCCATCTCCATGACCAACCACCCTAATCTCCAGTGATCCTTTGCCGGCAACCACCACACCACCACCACCACAACCACTCTCTTCTCTCTCTCACCCACACCAACCCCACCACACCACCACCACCACCACAACCACTCTCCTCTCTCTCTCTCTCACCCACACCACCACGACCACAAACATTATCTTCCCTCTCACCCACACCACAACCACCACACCACTTTTTTATGACATGTTATGCTCCTAATTTCACATGTGCAAAACCCCCAAATTTCACATCTCCATGTTTCCCAATTATTGAAACCCCAAAATTTGTTTATGTGCAATACAATAGAACCCTAATTCTAAAATCCCCAAATCTTTTCACTTGGTTTTATGCTACAAATTCTAACATTTCTGGGTTATATGGTGGTGAAGAGATGAAGAAGAGAGAAAGGAAATGAATGAAGGTGGTGATGAAGGTTGAAGGTTGGAGGTTGAAGATGAAGAAGATTAAGAGAGATGAAGAATAAAAATAAATTAAAATTAAAAATAATGACTTGGCATTACAAGTCAACATTAAAAATAAATTAGAAAAAATAAATTAATGACAACTCAGCATTTTTGTAATTTTGGGTTAACAGAAGAGCTTATATCAAAACAGTGTATTTTGCAAGAGCTTTTTACTAATTTTTTTTGCAATGGCTTAAACCAAAACACCCTATATTTGCAAGGGCCTCAAACATATTTAAGCCATAATTTTAAAATGAGACCTATTTTGGTATTTTTGCACTCAAAAGCAATTTTTTTTTTGAAAGAGGGCTTTCGCCCAAGTAACTACACAGAACTACATGAGGTGTAGAAATTCCAATAACATCATGAGTAATTAAGTGTTCCACAGAAGGAGGAGCTTTATCAAAAAATAATAATGTCCTAATTGAGGTTGCTACCTATATTAGCTAGTGCATCAACACACTCGTTTGCTTCCCGATAAATGTGATGAATGTTCAGCTTCATATCATCAGCCATAACACCGCGGATTCTTGTGATTAGGGAGAGCCCCTCACCACCCCCATGCAACTGTGTTCAAAAAAGTCTGAGCCACAACTATTGAGTCTACTTCCAACTCTACTATATTGTAATCACTCCTTCTGGCAAGCAACAAACCTTCATAGGCACCCGAATGTTCAGCTACATAAGCATTACATTGACCAAAAGACTTAGCAAAACCCTTGATCCGACTACCATCAAAGACACGAAGCAAAACTCCATAGTCAACTCAAAAGCAATGTTAATCTAACTTATTCAAACAATAAGAATTAGTATAACTCACTTTTTTCGTGAATGTATATATCCAAACAAAAGTCATGTTAAGTTCAACTTAATCTTAATCAAAATCAATTTTATAGAATTAGTTCTGCCAAAATCAATTTCTGTCACCGCAAAACCAAACACACACTTATTTTTTTTACTCTCACATTAGTTTTTAATCTATTACCTTCTCTCCAAATTAATGTTAAACTATAAAAATCTATTAAATGGCATTTAAAATTTATCTTCATCCATCAAATTCTTGAGACTTAATTTTAGGATTGAAATTAGTTTTAGGTATTATTTAGTAATAATAATAATACTTAATAATTAAATTGAAGGTTTATTTATAATGTTTTATGTTTGGATATATTTAGAAATAAAAAATAATAATATTTGATGTTGTTTGGACTAAAATTATTCTGAATTTAAAATTACTAAAATAGATCCTAACAAAATTATAAAAATACTAACAAGGATAAACATAACGAAAGGTTGATGTGCGGTGAGAACATCAAAATCACATCTAGGGGCTGGTTTTGGCGTGATTTCTTGCGGCAATACTGAAGCTACTAATTGGAGCTTCACTATGGACGTGGACATGTGGTAGTTGGCTGTGGTTTTGGGACGACGTGAAAATGTCACCGCTGAACCAAACAGACACCTAATTTTACAGACCTACTACTTTTGGCTTTAGGTGGAATCAATTTTAGACAAACAAAATTATCTTTTGATGGAAAACCAAAACATCTTTGTAACAATTTTAAATTACATTTGACCTGGCCAAAGTACCTCTGTGAGCCACATACGCCTTTAGAGCGGGGAAGACACTCATACATTTAGTCTATTGTATCTATCTCTCTCATTAAATATTTTTTCTCTCATCTTATACAATTTTCTCTCTCATCGTTTTCCCTCCAAAATAAGCCTAAAGGTACCAAAGATACCTAATACTCAAGGAACCCAATCTTTTTCCCCTCTTCTATCTCTCCATGATATACTTGAACAACTCCCGGTGCTTGTAGAATCCCAATTTTTTTTATAAGCAAATTTATTTAAAACATATGAACTGACAGGATATTTGACATTGTAGTCATAAAAAATAAGAACCAAAAGTTTAATTCTGGTTGTCAAAAAATTAAAGTTTAATTCTGTTTATAACAATCTAAATCATGGATTCTAATACCATTCCATTCCTTCTCGTCAATCACTTTTATCATAAAATGTAAATCCTCGTTCAGACGAGCCAAATCGATGTTATGCATACATAAGTGGCATGGTACATAAAGCAGAGCAGTTATTACATAACCTGATATTTGAGTGACACTTGCACACTTAATAAGCATAAAGGGTGAACCAGATCAGAAAAGTTTTTAACAGAATGAAAGTATTGTACATATCCCAGTAGGCATAGATATGTATTTTAGTAACGGTACTTGGTGGAGTAATCTTTGGGAGCAATGACGAGACCGCGTCCCTTCCTTGCACCTCTATAGACAGTCTCAATGATGTCAATGAACTCTTGTTTGTCTTTCATAGCCCAATTGATCTTGTTGTTGTTTCCAGTGCCAAGGTCAATCATGATGTGCTTGTTCCTAAAGAAGAACATAACTGTGGAGGGGTCATACAACTCATACATAGTGTTGAAATCAGGCACTTCTGTGATGTCCACAAGGTATATCACAGCAAAGTTTTTTATTGTTTCTGCAACCGATGCTAGCACCTCGTCCATCTTGACACATAACAAAGAAAACCAATAAGAACACCATATTAAACCACAGCACTAACAAAAATAAATGCAATTTTACTCAATGTAATGTTAACACATATCAGCCTATAATCAAAAATTGACATACGATGATGATGAAGGAAAGAAACATGATGTATCATATAATAATATCAATCCAGCTTTTAAAATTGTGGTTGTAACTACATCGCATCCTTGAAATTGTGAAAAAATTGCAGATAAATGGAACTGTCATGGCTGCAACTGTGGTCATAAATCATAACGTCTTTGAAGAGACCTTTAAGGCCCAATTTGAATTAGTTTTATGATTCTTGACATCATTGTTTAAGAAACTGATAGTTATTATAAGATCATTTTAAAATCTCTTTCTTAAAAAGTATTTGGGGAGAAATTTGTCTAAATTGACTCTTAAATCATGATATTGTGACTGCAATTAGCCAATTACAGTTATCAACCAAAGTTTAAAATCTTAATGAATGGATATTAAATGGCCAAACTAATTTCTAAAAGATTCTGACAAGTGGCACATGAAAATTATACTAAATGACATAGGATGACATTTTTTGTTCCTAAGTTTGTATTTTAAGTGCCAAGTTAATCCCCAAAAGACCAAATAAGTGTGTGCTTGTTTTTGCTTTGTGTCCACAAAAGTCCGCTTAGCCAAAACCAAAAACTCCAATGAGGGGTTTATTTTTCTTCATAAAACCAAACCCTCCCAAATTGGAGGAACTCAAAAAATGTACTTGAGAGGGTTTTGGAGGGTTTGGGAGGACTTAGGCAAATTCTTCAAATAATTTGCACCCTATTATAATAATCTTAAAATTAAAAATATATTAAGCTAGCATAAGCATTCTCATACCATTCTCTACAAAATTACTCTCTCAATTATGGTGAATCATTTTTATATCTTTCACTCAACTCCACTCCTCCCTAAGCCATTCCCTCCCTCCAAACTCCCAAACACAGACCCTTAATGAATAGAACAGTATAGAAAAGAGGAGAATAGAATGGAATACCTGCATACAAGTCTCATCCCAATCGTGGCCAAAACGAATGACAACAAGACGTTCCTCCTCGGCAAGGATTGCCTGATCCACAGCCCATCCTGAGTGCAAGTGAGGCAACAAGTACGACATCTTTCTGCAACAAAATATACACCAAATTAATTTTTCGAAGGTAAAACCTTTGAACGAAAGAAAATGCAGTGTTTGGTAAACAAATTTACCAGAAAGGATAAAGGTAAGCAACAAATCATAAGTTATATATAAAAAAATAGTGGTTTGCGACTTTTGCGACTTCAAATCGATAATTGGAGCAAAAAGAGATGAAACACAACGTCCAAAATTGATGAAGAAAACGAAAACTCACAAGACGCAATGAAACTGGAAAAAAATGGGAATGATTAAAAGAAGAGAATGTGAAACATTAAAGAATGAATTGCGGATTCACCATTTATGAAGAAAACGAAAACTCACAAGGCACAATTTTCCCCTTTTCTTTAATACCAAAAATTAGGGATTCAACATTCAAGAACAACAATTAATTTGAAATCAAAAGTATAAACGGTACAATTGAAAATTCTATTGTAGAGAGAGAGAGAGAGAGAGAGAGAGAGAGAGAGAGAGAGAGATCAGTTACCGTGGAGGCTGGGTGGAGATTACTTTCAAGTTTCAGGCTCCGCTGCTGATGAGAACCAGTTCGAGACTTTCAGTATAACACGCGTTATTTATCAATAAAATCCCCCGAGCTTAAATACACTTTTGGTCCCCCTATTTTATAATTTTTTACAATGTTCATCAAATTAAAATTTTCAACTCTTAAATATTGATATGTCAATATTTAATTGACATAGCACTTGACTAGGTCTACTTAACATGCCATCTCATTTTTTTAAAAATAATTATATTATTTTTATATTTTAAATAATTAACTAATATTTTTTATTTTAAATTAAATAATTAAATAATAATTTTTATTTTAAATTAAATAATTTTTATATGTCAAAAACAACCTTTACGAAGTTGTTTTTTTGGAAATGTTATGTTATGTTTTTATGGATATGCTGATTCTAGTGAAATAATTTAAAAACAATCTTTCCTAATTCAATTAAATAACCTTTACGAAACATAACATATCCTTAAAAACAATTAAATAATTAAATAAATAAATTAAAAATTCTTTTACCGTGAAATAATTTTTATATGTTTTTATATGCAATTAAATAATATCCATCAAAATAATTAAATAATTAGGAAATTTTTATATGCCAAAAACAACCGTAAAATACATAACAAAATCAACCTAATTATATTTTAAAATTTAGGAAATGATTTTTATTTTAAATAATCAAATTATTTTTATATTTTAAAATTATAAATTACTAAAATTATAAATTACTTTATATTGTTGTATTTCTAATTTTTAATATATAAAAAAATTTAATTTTTTAAAATAAATATTTAATAAAGTGAGGTGGCATGTCAAGTAGGCATAGTCAAGTGCCATGTCAATTAAAATATTGACACATCAACATCTAAGAGTTGAAAATTCCAATTTGGTTAATATTGCAAAAATTTGTAAAATAGGGGGACCAAAATTGCCAAAATAAAAATAGGGGGATCAAAATTACACATTTAGTAAAATAGGGGGACCAAAAGTGCATTTAAGCATTTTTTTTATATGGCTATTTATTTATTTATTTATTTGGTATACTATAATGTCTATTTATAAATCCTAAACATTAGTATTTTCTATGGGAATATAATTCCTTTTTGTAAAATATGATGAAACAATCATATTTTGTAAAAAAAAAGGGAGTATAAAGCCTAATCAGTATTCGTCAAAAAAAATTCCTGAACATTGAGATATGAGAATATGGTAAATAAAAAGAAAATGAAGTGTAAAGAGAGTGAACTTTGATTTCAAATTGTGATAGTGTTTTGAATCCTCTCATTCCCTCAATTCTCTTAGTCAAAAAAAGAATATAAGGGTGGTCAAGAGCATTTGGACGAGATGATAGGAATCTCTTCCAACTTAATCAATGTTTTGGGGCTCAAATCCAGTTTTGGACATGCAATAGTGTTAAACCTCTTTAGGGAGAGGAATAGCATTGTCGCCCATTGTGGTCTTACTGGCTCAGGAGATCTCTCTGCAGCACGTAGAATATACAGTTAATACCAAAAAGATATATAGGATGGGAGGAAAGAGAATTTGATTAAAAATATATAAATAATGATGAGAGAGAATGAAATTAAGAGATAAACACCAACTCGAACATAATTTGAAACTCGACTCAATAAATAACTCGTTGAACTCGGTACATGCACCATATGAGTTGAACTTGAACTAAAAGTTAAGCTCGTTAAACAAAATAAGTTGAACTTGAAGCTAGATGTCTACTCATTTGGTTCATGAACTAACTCGTTAATATTATATATATATCTATATATATATATATATATATATATATATATATATATATATATATATATTACTAACATTTATATATATATATTACTAACATTTATATATATTTTTTTATTTTTATTTTAATCGTTGTTATGCATTTTGTGTTGTTAGAGCAATATTATTTGTTAATGGGTTGACACAATATTTTAGTATTAACTAAATTATTATATAATTTCCAAATTATATTTTTTTTGGTTCACGTTTAACGAAAAAATAATCTTCACTCGTGCTTAGGATTAAATTTCATACCGGTCAATAATGTGTTTGTCCACTATGAGAATCAAGCCTGGGAGCACCGGATCAACATCCGTGTCCCAGAGTAGATTAGGCCACTGAGCCAACAGTGTTTGTTGATTTTCAAATTATATTATTATGCTTGTCTAAATTTTTTTCTTAAACTCATAAGATAGGAAAAAAATAAATATTATAATTATATTTATATTTTCAATTAGATGATTATTTTATTCAAAAACTAATAGTAAATTACTAATTTAAAATGACAATGATCTGAATTTTTTCGGCCTTTTCACAAAAAAGAGAGATTATTTTACTTTTTATCTGTACAAGTTGAGCTAACTGAGTTAGCTAGCGAGCTTGAGTCGTGTCAAGTTCGAGCTGACAAAAAAGGTTCTCAAACTCGAATCGAGCTACGAGTGGAGCTGACTCTTATCGAGTCGAGATGAACCAAGTTCGACTCATTTTCAACCCTAATCGAGTAGTAGATACACTTCATGTAACTCTTAGCACAATTATAAATTTTTATGTAACAATAAATAAACTAATGACGCGGCTAAATTTGAAAATGGTTGCATAATAAAGTATAACTAATAAGTATCTACTTAGCCTAGTAGAAAAAGCGGACAAACGAGCACAACAATGCTCGTCTTTTCGCTAGTTTTTTTTGTTTAGACCATTACTTGCACCCACAAAATGTCTCAACGCTTTCAACGAAATACTTTTCACCACTGTGTTAAGGAGCAAATTTTACACTGACTAACACCGAGTTTTCACTAATTGTTAATAATAAAAGTATCCACTTACTTTTTTTTAAGGACATCCATTTCTTTTTGGGTTAAATATGTTTATGGTCTCTAAAAATTTGAAAATTTTGTTGTTAGTCCTTATAAAAAATTGTACTCACTTTTAGTCCTAACACTTTCATCCGTCCATATTTTGGTCCCTCATGAGGGAGGAAATATAGGGATTAAAAGTGAATTTTTTTATAGCAACTAAAAGTAAATTTTCAAATTTTATAGAGACAAAAACATAGTTAATTACATAGACTAAAGCAGTTAAAAAGTAAATAAAAAAATAAAATAAAAACGATGAGCAATTTATAAGCGAAGTGACTCATACACGACGTACTATCTTAAGTTTTTGGGTAAAAGAAGTAATGTCGGATCCACTTGTGTATGTGCTCTTAGCTCAATATAGAGATCTCCGGGAGTTTTAAGCTCCACTCTTTGCCTAACATGGTGGATCAAACAGAAACACTTTCCTAGTCATGAGTCATTAGTAAGAGTTGTAGATCATCCAGTCATTGTCCTCAAATTGGTGGAGCAATGGATTAGTGTATCTTCAAAGCTTACTGTCGTGAGTTTGGATTTGAAAATGCATTGTATTTTGATTGACTGTGCTATGATCTTACTTTAATTTGTACAGCTGCTTCTTTCATCAATGAAATCTCCTTTAAAATGTAATTATCTATAGATGGTGCCAATTACGAATCTAAGAAATAATTGATGACCTGCTGCGTAGTATACAGAGTATACACTCATGAACTTGCTAGAGATTCAGAGAATGGACTTGACTTAGTGCTCTAGTTCTGGACGCTTTATAAAATATAGTTTCAATGACAGTCCATTTGGTTGGTTATCAACCTAAATACCTAACCACTTCATGGCTGATTTCCTTCTGATTTCCTAAATATTTACTTGACCTTTCAGTAAATATTTTTTATTATGTTCTTTCCATAAGGTAAGGCGAGTTAAAAGGTTGAAGAGTGTTATCTCGGTTCCATGGCCGCCCAAATGGACGAAGCTTGTGGAGATACCTCAAAGTATCATTAGGAGTCAAAGACCCTAATTACAGTGATTTGCCAAAAGTAAATGATCCAAGCAACTCGTTAATCACCAATAGCCATATCATTTGAAAGCGTCTGGGTATATGGAATGGTATGAACAAGAGATCAGAGGAATGATTAAAAGAAGATAACTACATGAACTAGTCTAATAGCAAATTGAGTGTAATGGATTCGAAACAGAGAGAAAGAGAAATTCTGAATTGTGTAAATTTGTATTATGTGAAGAATCACATTACAGTGAGTATTTATACTAGATCTACTTAGTGTCATTCGATTATAACTAAGCGATGCACTTTGCATAACCGAAAAGGAACCTTCTAGTAGAACTAAGATACATTTAGTTACTTATTACTACTCTCTAATATTCCCCACAAGCTCATTGGTGGGTAGCACCATGAGCTTGTCACGAGAGAACAGAATCGCAGCTATAGCTTAGCGGTGGCTTAGTAAGGATGTCTCACTACTTGAGCTTGAGATGGCACATACTCAACCGATGCGGAGAGATTTGTTAAGAACTTTCTCTCGACAAAGAAAATGTCAAGCTCCATATGTTTTGTACGCGAATGCAAAAGCAGATTGTGACTCAAAGCAAGCGTGCTTTGATTGTCACGATAGATGATAGGTGCAGAATAGGTACTTGCGGCTCCTGCAAGAGTGGTCAATCCATAGCACTTCACCACCGCACTAGAGCAAGGCTTCTATACTCGGCCTCGTGATGAGATTTTGCAACAAGTGTGCGCTTCTTTGACCACCACGAAATCGAGTTAGGTCCTAGATAGATGCATGCCCCCGAGGTAGACCTTCTATCATCTATGTCGATGCCCAATCGGCATCACAAAATGCCTTGATGCATAGAGGTGAGGCCGAGTGGCAACTCTAAAAGTGATCCCGAGATCAATGGAACCTCTAAGATACCTAAGTATCCTTTTGACAAAGATCCAATGAGACACTAGTGGTTGAGACATGAATTGATGGACCTTATTTATTGCATAACCCAATTACGCCGTGTGATAGTTACATCTTTGCAGAGCACCTACAATGCTTCTATAGTTGTGCGGGATCCTCAAAGTAGTCGACTCCATGCTTGGGCGGTTTTGTATTAGCGGTAGTGGGGTAGAAATGCCTTTGGCGATGCTCATATCGACTTTGTGTAGCGGTTCACGAATATACTTCCGCGAGATAATTGAATGATGTTAGAAGACGCCTCTCTTCACCTCAATTCCTAGAAAGTAGTCTAGGTCACCAAGTTGCTTGAGAGGAAATGCGAGATTCGACTTAGTAATCACAGTTTGAATCAAGGGCGAGAGATGAACCAGATTACAATTATATCATCAACATATACTAGCATGTACACACAAAGTGACGAGCCATTAAACACAAGGAGAGAAGGATCACACTTACTGCTTGAACCCAAAACTGAGCGAGTTTTAGTAAGTTGCTCATACTAAAGGGCCAGCGGTGCTGCTTTAAGACCATAAATTGCTTTGTGCGGTTTGCATACTAGTGTCTTATCGGTAGCTTCAAACCACGAGGTTGAGTCATGTACACATATTCTTTGTCTAGTTAATGCAAGAGTAAGAACTATCCCGACGGTGTGAGTTTCACTCTTCGGAGAAAATGTCTCTGTATAATCGATTGCCAAACTTTTGAAGGTACCACTACTGAGTTTCAACGCTTGTAACTCGGCTTCCATTGCACGATGCGAGGTGGACTAGCTAGGGCTTGGTTAACATGGAAGGTTCAATGGTGGTGATTAGAAGTGTAGGAAACAATCTAGGTTAGGGAATGACCGCTTTGGATCTAGTTAACATAGGGTGAGTGTTGTGAGGAGGATGGTGAAGGAGAGTTTGGATCAATTGTGCTAGATCTTTGTGGGTGGAAGAGATAGGGTGGGTGAGTCCGATATGGTGATGGAGAGATGGCTTCTTTGAGATCTTTGGTGAGATACTATTATGAGAGATCGATGCAACACTTTGTGCGGGGAATTAAGTTATGCAGTGTGGTATGGTTGGTGGGAGGTAGCGATGAATCGTGTGGGTGAAGTAGACACCACTCCAAGAGGTAAAGTGAATGATGTAGATGAAGTAACAATTCTTTGGTAGTGAGGAATTGGATTTACTAGTGTTCAAATCTCGATATGGAAATTTAAACTCATCAAACAACACATCTTTGGAGACAAACGGACGGTTTGAAGGTAGATGGGGACATTTATAGCCTTTGTGTGAGGAGGAATAGCCAAGGAAGAGACATTCGATGATCTAAACCGCAATTTGTGGTTATTGTATGGTCTAAGTAAGGGATAACAGCACACCCAAATGTTTTGAGGAAGAAACATCAAAGTTGCTTGTGAAACAGCATGAGAAGAGGAATTGCAGGGTTATGAGCTGCAGTAACCGATTAATGAGATACACAGCTGTATGGAAAGCATGATCCCAATAAGAGATTGGTAAATAGGCTTGGGAGAGTAGGGAGAGACCCATATCAACTATGTGTCTGTGCTTCCTCTCTCTTACTCCATTTGGTGATGAGTGTGTGGACAGATAATACGGTGAACAATGCCAAGATCAGCCAAATATTGTTTGAAAGGTCTAAATTCCCCACCCCAATCAGATTGAATAGCTTTAATAGGTGTATTGAGTTGTAGTTCAGCTAAGGCTTTGAATTGTTTGAACATGGTTAAGGTTTCAGATTTGGTTTTCAAGAAATAAATCCATGTGTACCTACTATGAGCATCAATGAATGACAAATAATACCTATAGCCCATAGAGGACTCCATGGGAGCAGGTCCCCATAGGTCATAGTAAACTAACTCCAAAGGAGCGAATAAATGCATTCGGATAAATGAGAAGGAAGTCTGTGGGATTTCCCCATGCAACAAGCTATACAAAAATCAATTTTATTTCTTGTTGGAGTAGGAACATTACATTGTTTGAGTACATTTTGTAAGGTGGAATAGCTAGGATGACCTAGTCTATTATGCCAAAGGGTAAAATTGGTGAAGGTGTGTGGATTTACAGTGTTAACAGTATGGGGAGGATACAAGAAACCAAAATAGTGCAGGTAACTTTGGAGATAAGCTTGACTTGTCTTGTGACTGAGAGACTGACAGCAAATTATCAAAGGTATAGAGACCATCACGACCACGAAAACCTTGAAGAAGAGCTTTATGTGTGACCTGAGATTTAGCAACACAGTAAGTTGGAAAGAATTGGAAATAAACATTATTACCTGCAGAGAATTGACCAACACTAAGAAGTTGTTTAGTGAGTGAAGGAACATACAAGACATTCTTAAGGTGTAACACAACATCGGAGTTGTAAAGGAGACTTAAAGGAAATAGAATAAATGGACTTAACAGAGATAAACCAGCACCATTTCCAAGGAAGACTGCTCTAAGCCGATGGCGTAAGGTGTCTTGCCGCAGTGTAGGAGGAGGAGGTTTGGACCAATGAACCGTTGCAGCGAGTCTCCACACCAATTTGGTTGAGGTCTTCGGGCTAGCATTAGTAAGGTGCAACGTGTGGTTGAGGTGCGGAGTAAGGTGTTTGTTAAAAATGCTTGTGGTTGAAACTGTGGAAAGGCTTGAGGTGGTGGAGCAAAGGTATAATAGGCTTGAGGTTGAGGTTGTGGTGAAGGTGTTGGCCAAGCATAAGGTGTAGGTGATGGTGCAGGTCTAGCATAGGGATAAGTTTGTCCAAAATTAGCAGTAGGCAACGGAAATTGAGGAACAAAGGAAGAATTATACCTGTGCCAGCAAACAGAGGCATCATGACCAGTTTTGAAACAAACCTGACACTGAACATTGCTTCGGCCACCACCATTCCTGCCACCACGGCGTCCTCCGCGGCCACCACGACCACCACGACCACCACGAGCTCCTCCATAGCCACCACGAGTACTATCACTGGAGAATTGCTGAGAAGACGTATTCTGAGGTGCACCAGAGTTACCACCAGATCGATGGCGATAACGTGCACTCGAGCAATGCGATAATTTGTGAAGAGGACGCAGCTTTGAGTGAGATTAAGCGTAGCGATTTCTTCGACTAGTTTCGCGCTTCCACGCGATGTTCATGAGCAGCAAGAAGAAGCGCTTGAATCTCATCAAACTCAAACCATTCAAATTTGCTATTAATCAACGTAACAATGACTCGAACTCGGAGGTAATCCTTCAAGTATCACATCTAATTGTTCTTGCAGAGTTACTGCTCATTCGTGGAGTTTAACGAGCGAGTCGAATCTGATTTGATACCTTGCGAGAAAATCGAAATTGATTTCGAACCTTTCTTCGACCGCGCAACTCCGCGCGCGAATCGCCGCGCCGCTTTAAGCTTCGAGTGGAAATCTTGGTGAATTTTCTCCCGAGATTGCCATGTGTGGCGACAACCGATGACGCGAGGAAGAATTGACTACGAGAGCGGCGATTGGAGCCACGCCATGAGCAATCGATCTTGTTGATCCCAAGTGTGATACGCAGGATTCTCAATGCCTAAAGCACGATTGGTTTCTGTCAAGTGAAGTGGAGGAATCTCGTGCGACGCAAAAACGGTGAAGCTTGTGCGCGCGCAAGCACCGCTCTACCGCTTGAAGCGCACGAGATAGTTTTTGTCATCTAACTTCTCTGTAATTTTATACGAGAAGGAGGAGAAAGGTTGATTCGCCGTTGTGATAGGAAACGACAGCGGCGTCGTTTGCGCCGGTATGGCGTTTCCTGCCGGTGTCGCAAGAAATTAGTTGCGGAAGCTTGGATCGTTTCTCCACGAAGGTGGAAGAAAATTGCTTATGATACCATAATGGATTCAGAAACAGAGAGAAAGAGAAATTCTGAATTGTGTAAATTTGTATTATGTGAAGAATCTGTTACAACAGAGTATTTATACTAGATCTACTTAGTGTCATTCGGTTATAACTAATCGATGCAATCGCATAAACCGAAAAGGAACCTTCTAGTAGAACTAAGATACATTTAGTTACTTATTACTACTCTCTAATAGAGTGGATATATTCCTTAGCTTAGCTTACTGCATTACAAGGCCTAATATTCATGGCACAATCATCTGTCAAGAAAACTCCTAAGAGGACCATAGGGGACATGAAGTCGCTAGGATCTTTTGGCATCTCTCATTTTATTTGGATGAATCAAAAGAGTACATTTATATAGAAAGAAGCTAAACATTGAGCATAAGTATGCCCAAGAATAACACAAAACTTGGCCACAAGGGCAGCAAAAATTAAACATATGCAAAAGCAGCTCACACAACAAACACAATTAAGTACCTAAACATGTAACCAGAAGAAAGCAAAGAAAATGATGTACTCACACAGAACCACTGACAACAGCAGCACAAAAACCAGAAACCAGCTCATAGCAAGCAAAGTAGCAGCATATAGTCCAAAAACCAAAAGGTGAGTTGAATCATTCAAGGATTCACTATTGCACTTTCACCACAATTAAAGACGCCAACAGCCACCATAAATAAGATGCACATGCATTTCCACCAGCAGAAAGAGACACAGTGCAGGATCAAATAGCATGTCTGTTGACATCTCTCATGACCAACTATCATGAGCAATTTCAAATAGCATGTCTTTTTTTTACTTTTCTAAGCATCTTAAATTTGTCCTAAAGAACTTTTTCAGGACCAATACTCAAAGGAAATCAATTGTCAAGCCTTTGAGGATCCATTTATTTATACTGGCAACCCATTTTTCTGTGAAGATCCACTACCAAATAAATGCCCTGAGGATGATCCTTACATGGCAATGAAGATGATCCCCTACAAAAAAAATGCGACATGGGGACTATCCTCTCCCCCTCCTCCCAACTCCCAAACAAACCCTATAGGTCTGGTACTTGGGCAAGCTATCAAACATTTGTTTACTACTGATTCTAGAACAAACATTCTAAAGCCTATCAACTATAAGTAGTTGCAAATGAAATGCTTGCACAAACACAGGAAACTAAACACAGGGTACTGAAGTAAGCCCCAAATCAAGGTGTTGCATTGCAGCTACCATAAGAACTCTTTATTTTACTTCATACACTTTATTATATTCACAATGGGTCCTTTGTTAACATAAATTTTCAGTTCAGTCTGCTGAAAACAAATAAAAACGCAGTAAGGGGTGACGGTGCATGAATTCAAGTGGTTTGACACAACACTACATTTCTGCCGGTATTCTTCCAGTGAAGACAAAAAAGCCCTAGTAAGATTGAACAAGAGAACAAACAGCGCAAACATTTAGTATTGTTATTGATTGAGTTACTTCTGTTCTTGCCTGTCACTGTCCATCTAATTTAGTAATTTAGTAATGAGTATAAATGTTAAACAATTTCAGTGTTCGGAGTTAACTGCTAAAATTGGAAGCTTTTATGTGGTATTTAACATTTGACATGTTCAACATGTTGTGAATCAACTACATTAATGATTCAATCCATGTGTTATTTCTTTGCGTTCAGCTTTAAATAAATAGTGACAACACATATATTCTTAAGTAGACTCTAGTCTTTGGCTGAATCCCTACTACAAAGAAGCATGCAAGAAAGTTACTCTCCATTAGCATAAGTGCATAACCAATGAATACCTTGGCTTGAATCATACATTGGAAAACATGAATATAGAAAACTAAAGGCCTCAAACCCCCCAAGAGAGAGAGAGTGGGAGAGAGATTCACATGATACAAAAACTTCCTTCATATGAGGAAGAGCCAATATGAGTGAATATCCATTCAGTGTTACAACAATTACACAAGATCAAGTGGTGGTTATCAAAGTAATTATGAACCCTAACACTGTTTGTAAAGGCCTAATATGAATTCCTATATTGAAGAATCTAATTTTCTCAGTGTGATATAATAAACCAAATAAAAGAAGAAAGGAAGAAGAAGAAACTTAAATCTTACAAAGTAGGTGCAGTGCCTTTGGAGTGATACATGTTGGCAAAACTCAAGCATAGGTGGCGGTCTCTGTTATCCCCAGCCTCCCCAACCTTTAAACCCAGCTTTATAACCAGGCTGATTTTTATAGACATGGACCTCCCAATCTGAATCAATGTTAGCAACCTTGTCACGCTCTTCTACATCAATGTTCACCATGCCGTTATCGATGCAAGCCTTACTCTCCCCCTGACCTTGATGCAAACCGCACTTCCCAAAGTGAACGGCACTAGTCCTAGGGCCTCGTGATTGTGTAGACAGGACTTCCAAATGAGGGATAAACAGTTGCCCACATTGTGATATCCCAATTATAGTCATCAAAGAAACAAAATTCTCTAGCTTTATTGTGTATTTTCCTCCAAACACTTCGATTGAAAGAGTAGCCAATGTTTCCCATTCTCTCTGCAACTAAACTTTCCCACTCTTCACCTCTTGAGTTCACATCAGAAGGTGCTAAATTCGCAGCATAACAATCAGGACATTTTTTAGGCTTCAATGAAGTTAGAATCTGTAGATTCCGATATGCATTGGGAAATATGAAGTGGTCTTCTTCAATGAAAAGAATATGACCAGAATGCTTTCTTGTCTCCCTCAATCCATCCCATATTGTGTTCATCATCCACCACCAATGATGCTTCAACGACACAATCTTTGGCGAGCGGTGGTTTCCGTACTGATCAGGATTCCCTTCACAATGGTTTCCTTTGGCATCCTCTTTGTCCTTGCAGTCACCAGCTGAGACCCCCGGAAAACTATTAGTAAACAGATGAGGTGAATAGGGAGCATATATCTGTTTAACTTGGCAAAATCTGATACCATGGATGATCTTGTTCATATCCTCAAAGTAACCATCATGGCTAACAATTAGTAGAGTCTCACTAATCCCTACAACCTTGGAAAGACTCTCAACAACTATTTTGAGATACTGAGGCCGGTTATGAACATACAAAACAACAATTATATGATCCTTTGCAAGAGTTGGATACAAATCTAAGTTCCTTGGGGGCAATACATTTAGCTTTTCCAATTTTTGTGATAAGTCACTCTGTTGGGGAAGACTCTTCAACTTTGTAAACTTCAAATCACGATGATATTTAGAACCATCATCAACACTTTCCAAATCATGAGTCCCAATATTTGATGTTGAATTTGATCCAAGGAGAAATACTAATAGCAAAACACCACTTAAAGTAACAAACACCACAAATAACAAACGGCGCAAAGCCACATCTCTAAGGCGGGGTTTCTTGGAAGAAGCCATAATATAACTAACCATACAGTGATACACAAAGCATAAAAAATACTCTAAAATTCATTTACACATTACATCAAACACAACAAAGTCATCAAATTGATAACAAGACATGAACTAAGAAACGAACAAAACTAAAAAAAAAAAGGAAACAGTTTGAGCATGAAAAACCTATGATGCTGAGATAGTTGAAGCAACAAACAAAAAAACTCACTTCTAGTTAGAGTTAAAGAACAAAACTTTACACTACCCTTTGCAGATGGAAGTAGAATCAGATGCAGAAATCAAGGTTGTTGAAGTAAAAGCTCATACCCGATGTGATGCACCGAATTAGAAATGAAGTATAAGAGAAGAGGGTATAGATTTGAAGTGTGATCGGAAAAGTCAAGAGTTGAAGAGTAAAAGAGGGTTTTTTATTGTTGTTGGATCAAACTTAGAAAACACGACAGAGAGAAAGAGAGGTTTGAACTGCAGGCATAATAATGCGATGGACAAACCAAAATTTGATTTGTGTCTGTTCGGTTGACGATGACACAAGATGATGACAAAGTCAAGAGTCGAGTCGGGTTGGGTTTTGGGATCCGACTACAAGTAAGTCAGTCAAACGCAAGAGGAAGGGGAAAATGATGATGACAATGGAGTTGGAATGAGTCTGCTTGACAAACGAGTCAATTTTACCTCTAAAAAATAAATGGCTTTTTTTACACCCCCCCTCATTATCATTCCCACCCCCATAAATACCGTTTCGGACAAAAATGCCCCCAGCAATATTGAAAATTTCGGAATTACCTTATAGAAGAGGTGTTTCCGATAGGGTTTGAGATTTTGAATTACTAAAAACGAGGTAATTAGGTTCACATTTTGTGAACCTAATTACTTCGCTTTTTAATGAATCAAAAATCCTCAAACCCCTACCTAACTCACGTGGTATTTACGGTATTTTCGGAAAAAACATAAAATTAATTAAAAACAAATTAAATTTAATTAAAGACACGTTTTTTATTACGAAACGAAATAATACATGAAAGTTCTGAACGAAAACAACAAAACACATCAAGAAAGAAAATGAAAAGACCGTAGAAATTAGTGAGATGGTGGTTGAGAGGCGTCGAAGGACCTCAAGAACGGTCCTTCGGTTTTCATACAATGGTGAATAGGACTCGCGATCCGAAATATGTCAAAACGGTCCATCATTACTCGAACATCATCGTTGTTCTTCACATCCATGGTGGACCACTGAACACGATTATTATAGCCCATAGTGGGGTAGCGATAAATGATCCGGGTGACTTCTTGCTCGTCACCCTCCAGCTGCGCCTTCGTTGTTATTTTTCCTTTCAGAGCTTCAAAGGTGATATCGTCGTTAAGCCTGCATAAAATGGGGTTTGGACTCTCGAAATGGACACCATTTTCTCTGTTTGTGATTGTGCCCTGATGGTGAAGGGCAGTGAGTGCAGAATCACGAGAGTATTGTGTATTCAGAGTGTCCATGAGAGTGTTGTGTGAGGGCATGGATACAACGCAAATGCTACCTGCGCCTTTCATTCTGGGGCAGTAGGTCATGTGGTGGAGGATTGTAAAGCATTCAAGTATGTGGTGCAAGAATTAATTGATACGAAGAGCATATCATTTCAACAACCCAATGTAGCCACCAATCCGTTGCCAGGGCATGGAGGATCTGTTGTTAATGCCGTTGACCATCAGGGGGGTCAGTGTTTGGTTAGAAAAGTTGATTGCATTCAGATGCCTCTGGATGTCCTCCATGATGAATTATGCCGTCTTGGTGTCATCAAAGAAGGGTGTGCTAAGAAAGACACTTGTGATGATTCTCGCTGTATTGGGACATGTGAAGGCTTTAAACCAATTCTCCAAGATCTCTTAGATAGACACTTGGTCCAAGTGGGAACTCAGGAAAAGAAAGGAAGTGTATCTACCTTGCAATCAGGTAGCGGAGGCTTCAAGAGGGAGAAATGGTTGGCCAAACTCCGAGGAAGGACACCCAATCAGGGGAGGATGGTCATCGCTAACCTCAAGAACAACTTCCGGAGCGCCGGCATGCTGAACCCTGACCAGGTTAATGTGGTTGAAGAAGGATCAAGCTCGAGCCCGTTTGTGTTGTCGCCGCTTAGTGTCGCTTTCTTTGTCTTTGCTGGAGAGAAGCTAAAACCGGGAGACCATGGATTTCCCGTATTTTTCAATTTAAAGTAATTTTCATTGTAATGTAGATTCCTCGGATCTGCCCAAGGCCTTGGAACATTTCATTCGGGCACACATGTTTTTGTCAAGACTCATCAATCAATAAAGTGTTATTTTGAATTTTCAATAAAATTTCTGTCTTCATCTCTCGTTTGTGTGTCTTTTCTTTGTCTTTATTCGCCGCTCCATTTTAATGCAGATCAAAAATAATCTCTGAAAATAATAATGCCCATAACTCATACTGTGACTTTGATTACCGGTTAATCAAGCCGAGGAAGATGTTGAGGACGATTGGGATACTCCTCCTGAAATCATAAGAATGGTAGAACAAGAAGAAAAGGTCATTGAGCCCCATGGGAGTCCACGAAATGGTCAATTTGGGTACTAAGGAAGACAGAAAGAGGTCAAGGTTGAGTAATGCGCAATGGGGATAGAGAGCGCAAAAAGATTGATTCACTCCCGCTGACTACGCCGACGTATTCACATGGACTTATCGGACATGCCGTGGTTGAAACACGAGATATTGTTGAGCACAGATTGCCATGAAAAATCGAATGTCCCCAGTAAAAACAGTTAAGGCGAATGAAGCTCGAAATGTCTTTGAAAATCGGGGATGAGGTCAAGAAACAGGTTTGATGCAGGATTCTTAGCCGTGGCAAAATATCCCGAGTGGGTAGCAAACATCGTTCCGGTCCCAAGAAAGATGGAAATGTCCGAATGTGTGTCGACTCACCGTGATTTGAGCAGAGCAAGCCCTAAAGATGATTTCCTCTACCCCATATTGACGTCTTGGTGGATAAGATCGCTCGAAGATTCGATGTTCTCCTTCATGGATGGATATTCAAGTTATAACCGTGATCAAAATGGCTCCAGAGGATATGGAGAAACCACCTTCATAACCCTTTGGGGACTTTCTGTTACAAGGTCATGCCTTTCGGGTTGAAGAATGCCGGGCAACTTATCAAAGAGCGATGGTAACCCTATTCCATGACATGATGCATAAGGAGATTGAAGTCTATGTGGATGACATGATCGCCAAGTCAAAGGCGATGAAGAGCATGTGGTTAACTGCGCAGGCCGCTCGAGCGTCTCGTAAAGTACAAACTCGAGTTGAACCCGCTAAGTGCACCTTTGGGGTTAGGTCGTGAAGTTGTTGGGTTTCATCGTTAGCGAGAAGGAATCGAGGTGGACCTGGACAAAGTGCGAGCAATTCGGAGATGTCGGTGCCTACAAGAGAAAAGAAGTTCGTGGTTTCTGGGAAGATCGAATTAGATCTCTTGATTCATCTTCCGATTGGATCGCAACTTGCGAACCAATTTTCAAATCTAGCATTGCAAAAACCAAGAGATGAAGTGGAATGATAAATGTCAAGAAGCATTTGAGAAAATCAAGGTGTACCTCCAAAGTCCACTGATCCCAATGCCGCTTGTTATGCAACCGCGAGCCTCTTATCCTGTACCTCACACGTGCTAGACAATTCTATGGGTTGCGTGTTGGGGCAGCATGATGATTCAGGAAAGAAAGAACACGCGATCTACTACCTGAGCAAGAAGTTCACAGACTGTGAGGCAAGGTATTCACCATTGGAGAAGACGTGTTGCGCTCTAGCCTGTGAGCGCATCGACTGAGACAGTATATGCTGAGTCACACTACCTGGTTGGTATCCAAAATGGATCCAATCAAGTACATATTTGAGAAACCCGCACTCACAGGTAGAATTGCTCGTTGGCAAATGCTTCTGTCAGAGTATGACCTCGTGTACGTAACTCAGAAAGCGATTAAAGGTAGCACACTGGCAGATTACCTGGCACATCAACCGGTTGATGATTACCAATCAATGCAATGTGAATTCCCAGATGAGGACATTATGACATTATTTGACGAGGGAAAATCTCAAGATGATGAAAGGTGGAGAATGTTGTTTGACGGTGCCTCTAACATGTGGGGGCACGGGGTCGGCGCAGTGTTGATCTCTCTAGACAACCGCTTCATACCATTCACTGCCAGACTAAGCTTCTATGTCACAAACAATATTCCAGGATATGAAGCGTGTATCCTGGGTATCCAGGCAGCTCTCGATTGGAAAGTCAAGAGGCTCGACGTGTACGGAGATTCAGCTCTAGTTGTCCACCAAGTAAAAGGAGATTGGGAAACAAGAAATCCTGATTTGATTCCTTACCGTGACTATATTCAAGAATTAATCAAGCCCTTTGAGGAAACCACTTTCCAGCACATACCCCGCAGCGAGAATCAGTTGGCGGATGCTTTGGCAACTTTGTCTTCTATGTTCAATGTCAGTTGTGACAAAAGTTTGACGACTGTCAGAATCCATCACAGAGGTCTACCCGCTTATCACTACTGTATGGCAGTCGAGGAGGAATCAAATAGTAAGCCTTGGTACCATGACATCAAGCAGTACATCACAAACAGAGAGTATCCTCCCGAAGCTACAGAGAATGACAAGAGAACACTTCAAGACTATCGCAGGTTTCTTCTTGAGTGAGACGTCCTTTACAAGAGAAACTATGACTTGGTACTCCTCGTGTGTAACTAAAGAAGAGTCGATCACATTATGCGAGATGTTCATGAGGTTCATTTGGGGTTCATTCCAGTAGAGCACGCAATGGCTAGAAAAATCACGAGGGTTGGTTATTACCGGTTGCGGATGGAGTCGATCATTCTGATTTAAGTGAGAAGATGCCATAAATGTCAAATCTATGCAGATCACACTCATGTACCTCCGACTTCTCTCAATGTCTTGAGTGCACCATGGCCATTCTCAATGTGGGGCATGGACATCATTGGTCCCATTGAACCCAAAGCTTCAAATGGTCACCGTTTCATTTTGGTTGCTATTGACTACTTCACTAAGTGGGTGGAGGCTGCTTCTTATCCCAAGGTAACAAGCTCAGTGATTGCTAAGTTCATCAAGAAAGATTTGGTTTGCCGCTACGGCCTTCCAAACAAGAAGAGGAGGAAGAAAGTGAGACTGAAATTGATGAAGAGGAGGAAGATCAAGCTAGGGGTGTAATCCTAGAAGAAATAGCTAGGCAGAAATATGCCAAACAAACACCTCAAGCTCAACCAAAAACCCTATCACTTCACCGATACCAAAACACCCATCATCTCACCAAACCAATAATCCTCCTCCATTCCAAAATCACCATTACCCTCCTCAATGATCCACCAAGACTATCACCACCACAAACAACCCCTCCACCACCCTCTCCAAGAAATGAACCACAAGAAACAACTCACACAGAAGAACCAACCCTCATATGCCAACAGAACAAACAAACCTTATAGCCCAAGCAACATTATTTCTAATGTTGTTTTACGCTCTTGAGAAAGAGATTGTGCAGGAAAGAGAAGAAGAAGGACTCAACAAACAAAACAAAGAAAAGAATCATCTGCGCAAAGGAGACGAGAACTCAAACTGTTTGTGATGCGGTGATGCTCTGCATCATCACTTGGCTGCTGCATCACAACAGCAACAACTGTGCATGATGAGGCAACAATTAAAATGGTTCTGGAAGAAAAGGCTAAACAGAAGAGGATGCTCGCACAACACTCGAAGTTCTTCAAGCAACTGCGGGAAGCGCAGCAAAATTAACACCTAAGAGGAAGAAATCGATGCGATCAAGATCGATGCACCTACATCGCTTCAAGAACCAATTCCTGCAACTACACTGTAGAGTAGAGGTGCATCTGCACCTCTGAAGCAACACCAAGCAAGCCCAAGGAGAAGAAGCAAAAGGTGAAACACACTCCTCCAAGCGGATATAGCACTGAGAATCGAGAGTGGAGCAAAGAAATGAGTATCACTTTACAAGTTTTCACATAAACTGCTATATGCTTGTTTTGTTTCTAACTATTTCCCTGGTTGTACTAATCCCTCTCCCCTGTTTTGAACAAATGGTTTGTATTTTTTGAACAAATTGCAGTGAGGACACTGCAACCCCTTAAGTTTGGGGGGGGGGGATTTGCATGTTATGTTTAAAATTATGTTTGTTTCTATCTAATATGTTGTGTGTTTAAAATGTTTTATATAGTAAATATATATATGTTTTTAAGTAGTTTATAGTTTGTTTTAATATTAGATGTACTTAATAAAGTAATATCTAAGTATTTTAGTAGAAAAGATCAGTTTTTCAAAAATATGGTGAAAGCCCTATGGATGGAATTTCAATGATGAAAAAGAGAAAAAGAAGCCTTATTTCTCAGAAAAACCAAAATTATTTTCACTTCAACACTTCAAAACTGAGTTTGTGAAAAGAACCTTGCTATTTAAAAGATCAATCTGATGCAAGGGGAATTTTTGGTAAGCTTAGGTCAAAACAAAGCTTTACTAAAAAGAAAGAAGAGCTTAAAGAATTAAGTTTGGGGGTGTTTTATGAAAACAAAGGCTGAATTTCAAAAGTGTAAAGAGTAAACAATGTAGAAAAAGAAAACAAAAATGTGGACAAGCCATATCCTGAACCTTTTGAAACTATACCGTGTTTGGTACATGAATGCATCCGGAGGTCAAAGACACATGCCATGCAGAATAAATGTATCCGGAGGATAGTTCAATAAAGCCAACTCATGCCAAAGTGCAAAGAAAAAATATATGCATCTGGAGGTCAAAGACCTGTGCCAAAGTGCATTTGCATCTGGAGGTCAGTGAGGAAGGTAATATGAGCTAGAAAAAGCATCATCAGTGCAGCTGCATCAATGTAAACTGCACTGAAGAAAAGCAAAATGCAGAAAAAAAAAAAAATCAATGCACAAAAACACTTCAAAGAAGTATTGCATTTGCACAAAAAGATCCACACAAAAAATAGAAAAATTGCATTGGCTCAAAAGCTTTGAAAGATTCAATCAAGTCCTTTGATTTTAGAACTCCTCAACACTTGAAAATTTTGTGAGTCTAAACTCTCTTTTGAAAAATATTTTGGTGTGACCAAAGATGAACCAAACCTTTCAAAGGCTAGGAGGAAATTTTTCACTTAGTCTTGGAACCAATCTCAACTCGGTGGGTTCACACACACAAAAAGTTTGAATAGCTTTGGTAGTTTTGAAGAAATAAAGGCACAAGAAAAATTGTCAAGAAATGAAGTTCATAGGGAACTCCTCATGAAAATCCAAATCAAACTGATCTATCTTCTAGAATTATAGTTTTTAATAGTTTGTCTTTGTCATTACTTGCGGACAAGCAATGGTTTAAGTTTGGGGGTGTGATAACTCTATTTTATATAGAGTATTTCATATGTTTAAACTTAGTATTTGCTCTCTTTCAAGTAATAATAAAGAGTTTATATAGTATTTAGTGTGATATATGATATCTTGAGTGATTTGAATGGTTATAGTTATTATTAGGCCATTTTGGATATATTGTGGTATGTTTGATGTTTTTGTTCGAGTCGCCTCAATCTCATCGCATCAATGCTCCTGCTGACCGATCCGTGCATCAAATCTGCACTACTTGGTGAATAAGCGATGTTTCATATGCATCCACATGCAAAGTGATGACCTCCCCGCTTGGTCCTCTGATGCCATCCAACCTTGTATAGTAGGCGCCTACCATTCACACATAGCTATAGGCATAGCTTTGAAGAGTCACCAACATAGGGACACTTGTTCTATCACCATGGAACCGCCCTATGTGATTAAGTCAAAGATTTCAACATGGATAAACCTCTGAAAAGCAACTACAGCTATGATCCACTCAAGATGACTTCAACATGAAGGAAGGAAGCACCTCACTTGAAGGCTATAAAAGGACCTCACATCTTCATTTGGAAAGATATCACAATCCATAAGTTAGATCAAAATTTCAATATACATAGTTAGTTTTTATATTTTTAGAGGAAGAGGAAGGAATTCATAAATCCTCCTTAACTCATTTTCATAGTGTTTGTATAGTGCTAAGGAGTAATTCTAGTGCATTGCTAGAAGACTTCATACAAAGGTTTTCAACATTTGTAACTTTACTCTTGTTGTTTCTCTTTTGTGATTTCTATATATATAAACATGGTCTATTCAGTTTATATATATCTTGCAATGTCTCTTGTTAGCTAAACCTTTCTTAGTTGGAATGTTCTAATCATTTAATGAGCTTTTAAGTAAGTATGTTGCATGTATGTATGTTTGTACTTTAGTTCTTGCTTGATAATCTTTTCAAAACTTATTTTGAACTTGATCACTTAGAATAAGTAGATTTGTAAATGACCAGACATGGCTTACAATTAAGAACTCAAGAACTAATATGGGTGAGTGTTTTACATAAAGAAAACTTTGTGAAAACCATGCTAAGTCCTAGACATAGGATAGTATAGTCCATAGGATAATTGTGGGTACTTAAAATACAAGAGTGAATTCACTTAAGCAAATTGGATAATTGTTAGGAGGCAAGATTGACACTAACACCCCTTTCTTTACTGCATAGAACAAGGATCATAAGAGCTGTAATGATACTCAAGAAAGTGACCGAAAGGCACATAGCTAATGCAACAACATTCAGTGCAGCTGCATCACATACTGCATCATACACTTATAAGTAAATTACTTGATGAAGACATTCCAACTAGCTTTTCTCTTTTACACTATCAACATTTTTACTTTGCTTTCTTTCTAACTTAGTTGTGATCATCAAACAAAATCCAAAATTATTTTGTTACTTTGTTACTTTACACTTTATTACTTTATATTGATTTTAAAAGTGAGTTTTTCAATCTCTGTGGGTTCGATCTTTTTACTACTTGTTTTTGGACAATGTATACTTGCACTCAAGTGTATGTGGCATTTCCACACACCAAGTTTTTGGCGCCGTTGCCGGGGATTGAAGTAAATTCTTTTTAAAATTCTGATATATAGTAATTTAGTGTTGTATATAAATTCTGGTTTTTAAAGTTTCTGTCAACCAAAGTACATGGTACTTAGTATATGTACAGAACCAGAAACAGAACTCCAGAATATAGTTTAGATTTAGAAATAGAAAGAAAATTCAGGAGATTGCTAAGACTCCAAAAGCAAAATCAACAAGCTTGCAACATGTCATTCAGTGAAGAACAAAGCTCAAGGCCACACTCAGTGAGAGGAGGCCCTGGTTCACAGCATGCTACTGAAGAAGAAGTTCATAGAGAAAATCTCATCCACATGGATCACATAGGTATGATTAATGATAGAGATAGACCTATGAGGGATTATGCTCAGTTTGATCATCAAAACATGCAAACTAGCATAAATAGACCTCATATTGATGCCATGCATTTTGAATTTAAACCTATGATGTTTCAAATGCTTCAAACTATTGGTCAATTTGGAGGATCTCCTCATGAAGATCCTCATTTGCATTTAAGACAATTTCTAGAAGTATGTAGTAATTTTATTTTACCTGGTGTTAGTGAAAATGCATTTAGATTAAGGTTATTTCCATATTCTTTGAAAGATAGAGCTAAGGCTTGGCTAAATTCTTTAGAGCCTAACTCTATCCATTCATGGAATGAAATGGCTGAAAAAATTTTAGGAAAATATTTCCCACCTATCAAAAATGCCAGGTTAAGAAATGATATTACATCTTTTAGACAAAAAGAGTTTGAATCTTTATTTGAAGCATGGGAAAGATGGAAGGAACTTTTGAGAAAATGTCCTCATCATGGTTTACCTGTTATTATTCAAATGGAAACATTTTATAATGGTTTAGAACCTCAAACCGAATAATGCTTGATGCATCATCCGGTGGAGTGTTATTAAATCATCATACAATGAAGCATGTGAATTAATTGATAGAATAGCACTAATAGCTCTAGTTGGCCTCTTGAGAGGGTAAGTGCCCAAAAGAAACCATCGGGGTACATGAAATCAATGATATATCCGCCTCTATCTCGCTCAAGTAGCCACTCTAGCTAATTTGATGAAAAACTTCACTTACAGCAATGCTATCGCATCTAATGCAACGTGCATCACCGAGAAGATCTTATTCTGTGATGAGAGAACAAGTACCTCCAGTGCACACCTAGTTGTGTGTACTGTGGAGGAGGTCACTTGTATGAGGAGTGTTCTAGCAACCCTATCTCTGTAAATTATGTAGGTTATAATAGGAATAACAACCCTTATTCCAACACTTATAATCCTGGTTGGAAAGATCACCCAAATTTTAGATGGAGCAACAATAGTGCACTGCACCTAGAACCGCTCCAACTACACCAACCAACCCACCAGATTCCCACTCGGAATAACCAAAGAAACTCTCAACCTACCACCGAGAATTCTCTAGAATCCATGCTTAAAGCATTCATAGGTGAATCTAGAATCGCTAGACAAACCCAAGATGCTTCTATTAAGAACTTAGAGAATCAAGTTGGTCAATTAGCCACAGCTCTGTATCAAAGGCCACAAGGTGCCTTACCTTCAAATACAGAAGCTACTCCTTCCCAAACCAAAGGAAAAGAGCAGGTTAAGGCTATTTCATTAAGAAGTGGTAAGGATTTGGTAGAGTTAATTGAAAAGGAAAGTGTAGATAAGGGAGAAAAAGCCAAAAATCAAAAAGAAACCAATGCGTAAGCATCTAGTGCTCTGCATCACAAGAAGTTCAAAGTCCACTACCTAAGTTAATACTGAATACCCTCCTCCTCCTTATCCTCAAAGACCGAAAAAGCACATGAGGAGAAGCGGTTTGGTAAATTCTTAGAGGTACTAAAACAATTACACATCAATGTTCCCTTAGTAGAAGCCTCCAACAAATGCCAAATTATGCAAAATTTATGAAGGATGTGCTTACTAAGAGAAGAAGATTAGGTGAGTTTGAAACAATTTGCCATGACAGAAGATTGTAGTTTGCTTATGCAAAATAAGATCCCTAGGAAATTGAAGGATCCGTAGTTTTACAATTCCATTTTCTATAGGAAAATCCTATCTTGGTAAAGCTTTATGTGATTTAGGTGCAAGCATCAACTTGATGCCTAAATCTATTTTTGACCGATTAGAAATAGGAAATGCAAAACCAACCAACGTGACACTTCAATTAGCAGATAGATCAATAGCCTATCCTGAAGGTATCATAGAAGACATCCTAGTTAAGGTAGACAAATTTGTATTTCTTGTAGATTTTGTTATCCTTGACGTTGATGCAGATAAGGAAGTGCCTATTATCCTAGGTAGACCATTTTTAGCAACTGGTAAAACCATAATTGATGTGCAGAAAGGTGAACTCACTATGAGAGTGAATGATCAAGAGATAAAATTCAATGTAATGAATGCTATGAAGTATCCTGCAGAGGATACAGAAGAGTGTTCATCCTTATTCTCTCTAGATCAATTGGTAGAAAAATAGTTTTACAAGCAGTATGATCACTTAGCCAATGCAGATGCATTAGATGCAGCTGCATTACTAGATGATGAAATACTAGAAAAGGAAAATCTGCCAATAGAAAACTCTTGTAAGGAAATATGGGTTAGGACTTATGAACCACTCAATCTTGAGGATCCAATTCTCAAGAAGAACTTACCCTCAATAGAACAACCTCCTAAGTTAGAATTGAAGATATCTTTGCTGAACACCTTAAGTATGCATTCTTAGGAACAAATGAGACTTTACTGTTATCATTGCTTCGATTTAACATCAAAACAGAGAGTGATCTCATTAGCACTCTAAAGAAGCATACCAAAGCTATAGGTTGGCAAATGGCAGATATCAAAGGAATTAGTCCTTCTATATGCATGCATAGAGTCATTTTGGAAGAAAATTCCAAAAACATCATAGAGAGTCAAAGAAGACTAAATCCTATTATGAAAGAGGTTGTGAAAAAGGAAATCATTAAGTGGCTAGATGCTTTGAATCATATACCCCATATCGCATGCGATGGCTTGGGTAAGTCTGTCCCAATGTGTACCAAAGAAAGGGGGTGTGACAAAGAATAGCCAATGAAAAGAATGAGTTGATACCAACTAGAATCACACAGGTGGAGAATCAGTATGGATTACGAAAAACTCAACAAAGCTACCAAAAAGGATCACTTTCCTTTACCATTCATAGACCAAATGTTAGATAGATTAGCGGAAAAGAATTCTATTGTTTCCTAGATGGCTATTCAAAGCTATAATCAAATAGCCATTGAGCCTGAAGGATCAACACAAAACCACCTTTACATGCCCTTATGGAACCTTTGCTTTTAGAAGGATGCCATTTGGCTTATGTAATGCACTGATACATTCCAAAGATGCATGATGTCTATTTTCTCAGATTTCATTGAGCAATCAATGGAAGTATTCATGGATGATTTCTCTATCTTTGGAGAAACATTTCAAGTTTGCTTAACAAACTTGGAACAAATTCTCAATAGATGTGAAGAAACAAATTTAGTCTTAAATCGGGAAAAGTGCCATTTTATGGTACAAGAGGGCATTGTGTTAGGACATAGAATTTCAAAGAAAGGTCTAGAGGTAGACAAAGCTAAAGTTGATGTCATTGAGAATCTACCACCACCAAATACGATTAAAGGTATCGGGAGCTTCTTAGGCCATCTTTGGTTTCTATAGAAGGTTTATCAAAGATTTTTCAAAAATCTCAAAACCATTATGCATGCTTTTGCAACATGATGTAGAATTTATCTTTGATGACTCTTGTGTAGAAGCTTTTGATAAGCTTAAAAGGGCATTGGTGGATCGCATCGGTGATAGTAACTCCAGTTGAGTAGGCCATTTGAATTAATGTGTGATGCTAGTGACTTTGCAGAGGAGCAATCCTAGGGCAAAGGTAGGATAAGGTCTTTCATTCCATATATTATGCTAGCAAGACATTAATTGAAGCTCAAGTGAACTACACAAATCCACGAAAAAAGAATTATTAAATTTGTGGTCTTTGTATTTGAAAAATTTAGATCATACTTAGTTGGCACTAAAATTATTGTCTATACTGATCACTCTGCCATTAAGTATCTAATTTCAAAGAAGGATGCAAAGCCAAGGCTGATAAGGTGGATTTTACTCCTACAAGAATTTCATCTAGAAATTAGAGACAAGAAAGGAGTAGAAAACCAAGTAGCAGACCATTTATCAAGGATTGAAGGAGAATCACTTGGTACACAAGGAGAAGAAATCAAGGAAAGCTTTCCAGATGAGAAACTATTGGCAATCACAATCCATATGCAAAACATGAAACCGCATTTGCTATAAGCAATGCAGAGCATCAAATGCACCTGCACCATGGTTTGCTGATATTGTAAATTTCCTTGCAACAAAAGTAGTACCAGTGAGTATGACATATCAACAAAGGAGAAAGTTCTTCCACATGGTTAAGCAATACTATTGGGATGATCCATTCCTTTACAAGATGTGCCCCGATCAATTAATGAGGAAATGCATACCAAGAGGAGCAACAAGCAAAGGTGTCTTCATGCATTGCCATTCTCGCACCTTATGGAGGACACTTTGGAAGCACTAGAACAACAAACTAAGGTATTACAAATCAAGTTATTTTTGGCCTACTTTATTTAAAGATGCTTATTTTATGGTCAAATCTTGTGATAAATGTCAAAGAGCAGAAATATTTACGATAAGCATGAAATGCCTAGAACTAATATTTTAGAAATTGAATTATTTGATGTTTGGGGCATGGATTTCATGGGACCTTTTCCACCCTCTTTTGGCAATTTATATATCTTGGTAGTCTGTTGATTATGTATCCAAATGGGTAGAGGCGTGAGCATTACCTAATAATGATGCTAAATCGGTGAGTAAGTTTACGCAAAGAAATATATTCACTAGATTTGGAACTCCTGTAGCTATCATTAATGATGAAGGTTCACACTTTTGCAATAAGATCATAGAAAACCTTCTAGCTAAGTATGGAGTTAAGCATAAGATAGCTACAAGATAATCTGTTACCTCAAAATTCCAACAAGGGCATTAAATTAAGCTTTAAATGGTATTGACTGCACATTTAATAGTATTCTGTGAACTGCAGGTCAATGTTCAAGTCAATATACCATAAATTCAACAGCAAAGTTGTACAAGTGCTGACAATGCAAGTAAACTTCGACGCACTTGGTTCTTCAAGCTACGAAGCAATGCGTAAACCTTCGACGAGAGAGGCCCAATTGTTCGACGAGAATCGGGTCCAATGCTTACCAAATCCTTCGACAACAAGTCGGTCGAAGCGCAAGGAGCAAAGCGGCTTAGTGGGCGGTTATTTCCTAGTTTTTAGGAAGTGGTTATCGTGCTTGCCCACGATTGTGTCTGAGTATAAATACTCCCTTGTAATAGGAAAACGGGGTCACCACATTTTACAAAAACACTGAGAAACTCAACTTCCAAGCCAAAGCGAAACAAGAGTGAATCAGATTATATTGTACGTGTTGGTGTACCACCTTCTTCTTTCTATCATTTTAATGCAATTTTTACTTGTTTTCACGTTTGTTGCTTTCTTACTTTCATTACGCTTTCAAACTATCTCTTCCTACTATTTTCTGTTCTTACGCACGCTAAAAGACACAAAACACAAAGGCAATTGTCAAAGAGATTTTCTAGTTTGATCTCACAAATCTTAATATTGAAAACTAGTGATTGTTTGCTAAAAACACCAAAGAAACAAATTGGCACGCCTTGATGGGACCTTTGCGCTTATTTTGTGTCGTTTCGTTAAGTGTATAAACTTGTATGCACTTGAGGAGTGGTAGGATGGTGCGCACCAATTCTAACAACGCCTCTGGTTTCCACCTGTGATATCACAAGTGCAAGGAACAACGGTAGATTCTCGCCAATGTCGGCGGTGGAAATGTTGCGGGGACTACGGCCCGGTGACATCAATAACCGCTCCCACGATGTCAATGACCAACGCGTTGGTTCGACATCGCCTATGGCCTTGCCACAAAGTATGGGACTTCCTTCTAGTCCTTATGTGGCAACAGGGAATAGTTTGGAAACACGTTTCCAAAATATGAGTCTACCACCATACCTTTTTGGGGTATATGGCATGCCCATCTTTGGAATGCCACATGTCTCGACCTTTTCTCCTTCACACGCCTCTTCGGGCGCGACTTGGTCGAAATCCTACTGCATTAACCAATGCGTCCTTGTTGGCGTTAAGACAACAAGTAGACGAAAGCAATCATGATATGGTTAATATGCTGACTCAACAAATTGGTACCGTGTTCAATCCTTTGATTCAGAACACAAATACCAGTTATCGATGTTAGCGGACCAAATGGGTAGGATTGCAGATTTCTTTGGGGCTCCTACGGAAACAATAGGCGCTACCAAATTGTGGGAACAATATGCCTAATACCCCACGAGAGATCGATGGATCGCCGAAGCTCAAAGCGGTTGTGGGCGAACAACAAATGGGAAATCACATCCCTGAGGTGGTTATGGTGAATCGAAACCAAAATGCTGATGAAGTTGTTCGACAAGTGCAACGAAATAATGTTTGCGCTCAAGACAACATAGCCACTTTGGTCGAAACCATAATGGCGCAAAATGGCCTTAACATAGGTTTACATAGGCCTAATTTCATATCGCCCTCACAATGAGTATATCTTTGCAGCAGAGTTGCCGAGGGGTTGGAAAATCCCTAAATTCACTAAGTTTGGGGTGACACCAATGAATCTATTGTCGAACATATTGCCCTACATGGTCGAGGCGGAGACATAGCTCAAAATGAGAGTTTGAAAATGAAGTATTTTCCAAATTCTCTAACTAAAAATGCCTTTACGTGGTTTACCACTCTACCCCCAGTTCTATATATACATGGGGGCAATTAGAAAAGGCTTTTCATGAGCAATTCTACATGGGCGGTTGAAAATTAGTCTTAAAGAACTCGGCTAGTGTTCGACGTAAAGTACCGAGGCTATTGATGATTATTTGAATAGATTCGAGTTATCAAGGCAAGGTGTTTTACACAAGTGCACGAACATGAGCTTGTCGAAATGGTGCAGTGGCCTTGACTATTCAATTCGAAAGAAATTGGATACGCCTCATTTGAGAGACATGGCCCAACTAGGCGATAGAGTTCGACAAGTCGAAAGGCTTAAAGAGGAAAAGGCTAGAGTGAATAAGTACAATAAAAAGAAAACTCGGTGGGGTTTTCACAAGAAAGAAAAGATAGCCTATGTAGACGAACAATTCGACTTCGCATTCGGTGATGTCGAATGCGAGAAAATAGACGTGGTGAACTTAAGCCCGGTCCTCCTTATGCTTGCAAATTATTAAGGCCCGCAAATGGGAATAATCTGTAGAGCCTAAGAATGATAGATTTGTGCTTCAAAACGTACACCTTTGATGTTACTAAATGTGACGAGATCTTTGATTTGCTAGTGACCGATGGCCAAATAATAGTGCCAAATGGCACGAAAATTCCTCCTCTCGGCGAGAGAGGAAGAAAAAGGGTTATTGTAAGTTTCATAATTTTTTGGGACATACAACCGACCGTTGTGTTCTTTTTCAGGACATGGTTCGTAAAGCGATCGAGGAAGGGAGGCTCAAGTTTGGAGATAAAAGAATAAAGCACCGATGCAAATTGATCTTGACCCTCCATCAAGTGGAGGCGATGTATGCGGAACCAATTGAGATGAGTATCAATATGGTAGACGTAAAAATGGTGGACTCTCCTAAGTCTGCCAAACCTCCTGCTGAAAAAATCAAAAGTGTTGTGCAAAAGAGTAATGCTGTGCAACACGTTACTCAAGAAGAATATGAGGAGAAGGTGCAATCTGTGTACCCCAAGGCTGAGGAAGATTTGATAGACTTCCTGAATCGGTGTAAATTGAGCTCTGAGGTCATGTTATGTCCAAGGTGCAGTGCTGTGTTTGATAAAGAAGCGGCTAAGAGTGTCGAAGTCTTTGCGGTTCGACCACCCCTAAAGAGGAAATGGCCGATAAGAGGCCAAACTTCAACTTCAAAAGAGGGGACCTTCCTTACAAGGTAAAGAATTCAAGCAAGGCTTCGACAAGCAAGCCGCAGTTTGCTGGCAAGGGTGTAGCCAAGAAGGAGTTTGTGCTATCTGCCTCTGCCAAACCATTTGTTCCAAGGACAGATCCATCCAATGAGAAGTGGATACATGCTGGATGTAGACACTACAAGAATCTTTGTTCAACAGCCGAACGCCAAGCCAATCACAAAGTAGGCCTCAAAGTATAATTATAAAAACAATTATAAAGGGAAGAATCCCATGACGAAGACCCAATGGCGTCGTTACGGCGCCGAAAAAGAAGGCAACACAGGTTGCTAACGAGCAAACGCCAAAAACGGTTAAGGGTGTGACTCCTAAAACCGTGGGGAACACAAAGATAAGTATAGGTGCTGCCAATCAAGTGAGGGTTGGAAACAAGGCTAAAGGGAAATCTATTGTGATAGAGGAACCAAGAAGGCCTGCTATGGAGAGGATTTTCCCTCCATTAACATCTTTAAAGAAGAAAAGTGCTTCATTCGACATGGATGAAGACGTCACTTCAGATTTCGACGACTCTGAGGCTAGCTTCGACGTCATCTGTAACGTGGTATCCATTTTGCCGAGTGAGTACGATGCTGTTACAGTCCCAAACGACGTCGAAGAAGACTTCATTGGGGATATGGCTAACCACAAGCCAGTATGCTATTATGTCATGAACAATGGCTGCGTGGAAGAACAAATGGCCACTTTTGAGAGGCCAGACGAGGGTATGCAACACCATTTGAAGCCCTTTGTGCGTCCAAGCCAAGGTTAATGGCGTAGGCATTAATAAGATCTTCGGTCGATGGAGGGGTCATTAACTTAATGCCTCGTGCCATCTTTGAAGACAATAGGGCTGTTTGATACAGACCTTAGACCTCATAACATTATGTTAACCAATTATGAGGGGAAATCTGGCCGGTCGTTGGGGGCTGTCGAGGTGGAAGTGGTGGTAGGAACTGTCAGAAGAACCACCACGTTCTTTGTCATAGCATCAAAAGCAAGCTACAATCTACTCCTTGGGAGAGAGTGGATACATGGCGTAGGAGGCTGTTCCTCGCTTCTACACCGAAATTGGTAATGTGGAGGGATGATGGTGCAGTGGAGTGCGTCGAAGCGCACTGCAGTTATTTCCTTCGACGTGAATAATGTCACTAGGAGAATTTTGAGAAGCAAATGGCGAATATTGCGCCATGTTCATCTTCTAGCCAAGCATATATCTCTTCAGATAATGTGCTTTCCTCCATTCACCTATACCCAACACATGGTTTTGTGTGGGAAAGAGAGAAATAGAAGGTGCAAATGTCTATCCCGATGGTGTGCTACCTCCAACAGGATGGGACACCGACTCTTAAAAGGTTTAGATGTCGGTTGCCCGATGCTTGGGATAGAATTACGACTTACATGGCGAAAATAAAATAAAACGGCTTTGGAAGCCGAGTTAAATCGACAAACAATGGTACCGCCGGCCACAACTTCATCTGAAGAAAATGGTGAAGTCATAAATGACAAACCGGATTGCATTTATGACGACGAACCATTGGGTTTTGAAAAAGACCCTAGAGATTCTACAAAGCGCATGCAAGCTCAAGATCCAATCGAAGAGGTGGATTTGGGAGATGGCTTGATCAAAAGGCCAACTTATATTAGTGCACATCTTGATCTTTGCCTTGAGAACCAAAGTCATTTCACTTCCTGCGGGAGTTCAAGGATTGCTTTGCTTGGGAGTACAATGAAATGCCCTGGTTTGAGTCGAGAAGTGGTGGAATTACAAATACCCATTCGACCGGGGAAGAAACGATCAAAAGCAAACGCCAAGAAGATTTGCTCCTCGGATATTGGCTAAGATCAAGGAAGAAATAGAGAGGTTTGTTCAAAAGCAAATTCATCGAATCGCGGGTATGTTGATTGGTTAGCTAATATAGTTCGATAATGAAGAAAAATGGAAAACTTAGAGTTTGCGTAGACTTTAGGGATCTAAATAATGCAACACCTAAAGATGAATACGCTATGCCCGTAGCGAAATGCTAATAGACTCGGCAGCTGGATTTGATTATCTCGGTTTGCTAGATGGCTACTCGGGGTATAATCAAATCTTTATTGCCGAAGAGGATGTGTCAAAACTTGACTTTTCGATGTCCGGGGCATTGGGTGTTTATGAATGGGTAGTCATGCCCTTTGGTTTAAAAATGCTTTGGTGCCACTTATCAAAGGGCAATGAATTCTATGTTTCACGATTTTATTGATGATTTTATGCAAGTATACATAGATGATGTGGTGGTTAAGTCATCCTCGAAAGTGGTCATTTAGACCATCTTCGACGTTCTTTTGAGCGAATGAGGAAATATGGATTGAAAATGAATCCAACCAAATGTGCTTTACGTATGCGTGCGGGTGAATTCTTGGGTTTTGTAGTACACAAGAAAGGCATAGAGATCAACGAAAATAAGACTAAAGCAATTATGGAAACGAAGGCTCCTTCGACCAAAAAGAACTTCATCACTACTAGGGAAAATCAATTTCCTTCAAGATTCATCTCAAATCTAAGTGGCAAAACACAAGTTTTTTCGCCATTCTTGAGATTGAAGAAAGAAGATGAATTCAAGTGGGAGCAAGTTCACCAAGATGCTTTCGACGCAATCAAGTCTTATCTGGTCAAGCCACCAATTTTATTGCTCGTTATTGGAAACAAATTGCTAAAATTGTATATAGCGACCTTTCGATAACACAATAGGTAGCATGTTAGCGCAAGAGGATGATAGTGGTGTCGAAAGACCCATTTATTACCTTAGTAGGGTTTTGATCGATCTTTGAAACTAGGTATAGTCCAATTGAGAAACTATGCCTTTGCTTGTATTTTCTTGTACAAAATTGAAGCAATATATAAAATCAAGCAGATGTTTATGTTTATTCGCATTTTGATGTTATTAAACATATGTTGTCAAAACCAATGTTGCATAGTCGAATTGGCAAATGGGCTTTAGCTTTGCTAGAGTACAACTTAACTTACCAACCCCCGAAGTCAATTAAAGGACAAGTGGTCGCTGATTTTATAGTAGACCATTACATTGTCGAATGTGAAATACATTCGTTAGACATACGCCCTGGAGATTATACTTCGATGGCTCAAGCCATAAAAATGGAGCAGTATTGGAATTTTGATTATCTCGCCGGAAAATACTCCAACGAAGTATAAATTTAAAATTCGAGACTCTTGCTCAAATAATGAGGCTGAGTATGAGGCTTTAATAGTAGGCCTTAAAATTTTGCTCGAATTGGGGGCAAGCTATGTCGAAATAAAAGGTGATTCTCAATGGTGGTCAAACAATTGACAAAAGAATACAAATGCATTAATGAACACCTAATTAAATATTTCGTTATTGCCAATACGTTGCTAAAAAGGTTTACGCTCGTCCACCTAGAACATTTACCGCGAATTGAAAATCACGTGGCAAATGAACTGGCACAAATTGCTTCCGGTTACAAAGTATCGAAGCAAAGCCTAGAAGAGCTAATTGAGATAAAAGATAAATTAATCTCGAAGACTCTCTCCATAATACTCCTTCGACGACGTTATTGTCAACACCAAAAATTGGGGGCAATAAATACAAATGAAGTCTTGCGCGTCGAAAAAACGCCACATTTTTTGACGATATTGACTTAGCGTAAATTTTTGCTATTGACAATATGGTTGATGATGATTAGCGAAAACCCATTGTAGAGTATTTACGAATCCTACGAGGGGACACTAACAAAAAGTAAAGTCTGAGCTCTAAGCTATGTGTTAATTGGAAACGAATTGTACAAGCAAACTCACGAAGGGTACTACTAAAATGTCTTAGTGAAAACGAGGCATATTTGGCGCTTTCGATACACATAGTGGAGCATGTGGCTCACATCAAGTAGGCCACAAAATGAAATGGTTGTTATTTCGACAAGGAATGTATTGGCCAACTATGCTAAAAGATTGTATAGAATTTGCCAAAGGTTGCCAAGAATGCCAAAAACATGCTTTGAATACAACACGTGCTCGCAAATGAGTTGCATTCTATAGTGAAACCTTGGCCATTCGGGGTTGGGCTTTAGATGTGATTGGAGAAATAAAACCAACCTCGTCGAAAGGCCACGAGATACATTCTAGTAGGGATCGATTACTTTACTAAATGGGTAGAGGCAATACCTTTAGCCAATGTAGATCAAGAAGCGTTGATAAGGTTTATTCAAAATCATATCATTTATAGATATGGAATTCCAGAGACCATTACTACGGACCAAGGTAGTCGCTTTTTTCTTTGGTCGAAAAATGGCGATTTCATTCTTTGAAATTGGTTTCAAGTTATTGACTTCGACACCATACTACGCACAAGCCAATGGTCAAGTAGAGGCTGCCAATAAAATCATTATTAACTTGATTAAAAACACGTGGGGCGTAAGCCTAGAAGTTGGCACGCTTCTCTTGACCAAGTGTTATGGGCTTGTCGAACTTCACCTAAAGAGTCTATAAATACCACTCCCTACAAAGTTAACATTTGGGCATGATGCGATTGTTACACCGTCGAGATCTGTTTACAATCAACAAGGATTCGAAACAATGTGAAATCCCTTTTGATCATTATTGGAATATGATGATTGATGAATTAGTTGATGTAGACGAAGAGAGGTTGTTAGCTTTAGAGATGCTTTATTCGACAGAAAGAAAGAGTAGCTAAAGCTTACAATAAAAAGGTTAAGTTAAAAACCTTTGAGGAAGGGGAGTTAAGTGTGGAAAGTCCTATTACCTATGGATAAAAAAGATAGAGTTTTAGGCAAATGGTCACCAGGGTGGGAAGGCCCATTTCGCGTATTGCGTTGCTTTTCGAATGGCGCTTATGAAATCGAAGAGTTAGGTGACGAAAATAGGACCTTTAGAATAAATGGCAAGTATTTAAAACGATACAAGCCAACGTTAACTGAGATAAAGATTGAGCAATTATAAGTAAACGAAAGTTGTTCATAAATGGCAATGTATAAAGAAATTGTTAAAATTACACAGCCATTTTTAGAATGCTAAAATATTACAGTCTCAGAAGTTCGACAAGGTAGCCTTATGCCTCTCCATAATACTAACACTTAGAGAAATAGAGGTGTCGAGAAGGTACAGCTCTTTGTCGAGGTCGGCGAGAATAGCTTGGTTCTTTTCCAATCTTCTCCAAGTGCTCTATAGCGCCAATGCTTTGGTAGTTTTGGTGGATGAAGAAGCAGCACTCATGCGTTCGACGATCAGGCCCTTCTGATGCTTAGCGTTTGAAAGTTGGAGTTGAAGGGTCTTTATCTCTTCATCAATGCGCGCAATCTCCGTATCCCATTCAGCGAGTGCTTTCTCATCATTAGCTGCTTGGGTTTCAAGAGCCTCGATGGCGTCTTGATCGGCCTTAAGAGAGGCGAGTTCTACCTCACAGAGTTGAGTCTCTTGAACCTTGCGCTTAGAGGTGGTCGACCGTTGGTTGATTAAAAGAAAGTTGCTCAAAAATAGGGCCTAATTCCATGAAGAACGAAAGGACATCTTGAGGAGGGTCTAATCTGGTGATCTTCTGAATGAGGGATTTTACCTCAAGATACACAGATGAGTCATTCTCAATGGTTGCCACCAAGTCCCCTTCTAACACCTTCGTCTTCAACTGGCAAAGTAAGCTTTCGACCGTCTCTTGGTTGATAGAACTTAGAGAGTTGTTCGAGGAACTGCAAATCAAGCGGCTCGACGAGCTCTTGAGGCTTAACATAATCTTCAAAGCTGCCAAGGGATCCGTCTTCTTTAGCTCAGCCAATTCTTGATCGCTGACAGCGCTGTTGGATGACTCTTTGGCAGAAGCACCTTGATCTGCAGATACCCCCACTCTAAGCTCCTCCGGTTCTTGATCGACCATATTTGCTTCAGAATTTCGACGAGGTAGCCACTACTTCGGTCGCCAGATTGTTGGAATGGTAGGTTCTGGAACTTGAGCAGCTTCTCCAACAACAGTCTCCGGTTCGACGCTACCAGCAGTTGGGAAAGCCTCCTCCGTAACAGGAGCATTTTCTTCGACGACCGCCTCTTGTTCGACATTTCCAGCACTTGGCGCAAACTCCTCGAAAATAGGAACTTGTGGTTTTCCAACGCTTGAAAATTTCTTGACGGTTGCACCACGAGGAGATGAAGGAAAAGGGAGCATAGGGGACCGACAACTCTAGATCGCCACCTCAACCATAGACTGAACTTCAGGATTGTTCACGAGCAGTCCACCCACCTATACACAACAAGGTGTATCATTTAAGTTAAGAATTGGAAAGGTGAGATCGAAGAAGTCTAAACTAATGTCGAAAGGGAATTTACCTCTTGTACCTTAAGCCTCTTGATTGGAGGGGAAGAAGGTGGTTCAGGAGCCTCATCAATAATGATGCCTTGAGTGAATCTCGGGAAGGTTTCTTTTCCTCGACCTCTGAGTGAGGGGATGTTGTCATCACTTTCCGTGTCCCGCAAAAAAAAAAAAAAAAAAAAAAAAAAAAAAAAAAAAAATTTGGGTTATGACAAGAAAGTGAATGACAAAGGAAGGAAAATTTGACGGATTAACAAGGCAAGAGTATAGTACCTCATCTTCGTGAAGGACCATTTTCCTTTTAGCTTTGGTCCACGAGGAGGATTTTGCCTGGTTGTTTTCTACGGAAAGAAGGTTTTTCGACATAAGTAAAAGTCGTAATCAAAAATAACTTGAGGCGAATAAATGGCAACATACCTTCTTTAGGACAATGTCTGGAGTAGATCTCGCGTCCACTATTTTCTTGGTTCTTTGGAGGAGATTTTCTTGTGGTAGCCTTGCCTACTTTGGTCTTCACTTGGGTGCGAGTTGACTGACGTCGAAAACATTGGTAAGAAAACGAGAAATAAAACTAAGTTTCTGAGATGTTTAAGACTCGTAAAGATGTGGATATCAAGAAGTAAATACAGGTTGTTTGAAGGGAAGGTCGCCACCAATTTCTTCATAATGTTTTCTCGCAAAGGCATCACTAGCCTCCCAGCAGCAGTGATGGTATAGTAACTAGTCCACCATTCATGAAATTCCTTAGTGCATGAGAATCGGGGTTGAATCGAGAGGTTCAAAATTCAAGGCCCTATAGTGGAATTTCTTGAAGGCATGTTTGTAGGCTACCATTTTGTTTCGGATTCGAAAATTCTCGCCTATGAAAACACACCGCGCAGTCGAATCGACAAAGGCCAAACTATCAGCGCGTAATAACTTGGGAAGTATCTCTTAATTCGAAGCTATTTTTAGCTTTGCCGGGGGTAAGTCTGGTAGAAAGAATAGCGGGAGAGAGAGTAGGCTTGCGGATTGGGTAATCTCCTCACTTGTTCGACGAGAAGAAGAAGGAAATGGTTGCGAAAACCAAGTTGGACCGAAAGGCCTTTGCACAAAAGGAGCCATAGAGTCTACGAAACTTGTGCACTTCAGAAACATGTCGAAGTGAATTTCAAAGACTCTTACGGAGGAATATTTATCCGCTTGGGTTCAAATGAGCTAGTCGAATCCCTTCATCCTCCTAGACTTTAAGGTTGAGTGAACAGACTTAGGGATATACTGAGACCTAGTCGAGACTCAAAAGTGGCTAGCGACCACAATTGCAATAACCACAAGGGGCCGAGAGGCCAAGAACTTGTTGGTGGGTTCGCTCTTCTTTCGGTTCTAGAAACGGCATTGTCAAGCTCCCGATAGAGAACCCAACAACGGTTTAACAAGGTTAATGTCTTCTTTCTCGTGGAGTTGAATGCCCGATGGAATATAAGTTTTAGAAACACAGAGTGAACGGTGCGAGAAAACAAAAGGGATAACCAAAGGGTTAAGAAGGCTACGTGTTCTTTAGCAGACACTGTGTCATTGTCACGGTTATGGTGTTCTGTGATGTAAGGAGCAAAAGTGGCATTATTGAAAGTGAATGGGTATACATAATCAGGATTAGCAGGGTCAAAAGTCTCACCTAGGGTTTCGGACTGTGATGGCAAAGAACATCTAGTAAAGTGGGAGTCGCATGATGCCACATCTCAAGTGAAGACTATGAGTGGCACAGTCCCCGTAATCGCATAGCGACCAATATCAAGGTGCTTTGTCATACTTAGGCCCATACCTAGACAACTGGATGAGATCGAAAATACCTTGTTTTTTCCAGACGTCGGCCTTTTTAGCCTCTACCTTGTCGAGCCAATCTATGTAAATCTGTTGGTCGAGCCTAGGAGCAGACCTAAAGACCCTGGAAGGACTATTCAGAAATTCTAAATGAAAAGGGGTCTTAGTGAAAATTCTGGGTTGAAGACAGGCATGACTGGGGAAAATTTCAGAAACCTCAGTATTTTCTAATAAGATATCAGGTAGAGGGCCTAGATATGCATGAGTATAAACCCTAGTAGAGGAATCAATACACAGGTTTGCCATTGAACCGCTTTCGACTATCGTGAATGTCGGGCTCATCAACAAAGCCATCGAGGGTTTTAGGTCTGTTGGTTTCGCTGCTTTTTAGTGGAACATTCAAAGAAGAGAGAGGAAGCCATGAGAGATAAAAAGCAAATGCGAGACGAAATTCAAGCGTGGATTGAAGGAAAGGAATGAAAGTTTGAAACTTTAGTGATTTTGGGGATTTTTGCAAAACGCAGAGAATGAAGAATGCAGAAAGACTTCACAAAAGTTCAAACTGAGTAAAGAGGAATATGAAGGGTTGTAGCGTTTATATATGTTGGGAAGCTACGATTATTGGCACGTTCGCCATAACTCGCAGCGTTCGCGACGTTTGAGAGACGTGATGGCCCACCAACTACGCAGCGTGGGCCAATAAGGCGGTTCGTTTTGCTGTGCAAGTAATGATGGTTGTCTTTTCGACCACCGCTTGTTGAAATGCAAAAGCGCGTAGAAATGACCATTGCACGATATTCAAAAATGCCTTTTCTTCCCTCCATTCCTTATTCCGTCGAAAAAACATTTTTTTGGGGGCAATCTGTTACCTCAAAAAATTCCAACAAGGGCATTAAATTAAGCTTTAAATGGTATTGATTGCACATTTAATAGTATTCTACGTGAACTGCAGTCAATGTTCAAGTCAATATACCATAAATTCAACGAAGAAAGTTGTACAAGTCTCGACAATGCAAGTAAACTTCGGCGGACTTGGTTCTTCAAGCTACGAAGCAATGCGAGTAAACCTTCGAGGAGAGAGGCCCAATTGTTCGACAGAATCTGGGTCCAATGTTACAAAATCCTTCGACAACAAGTCGGTCGAAGCGCGCAAGGAGCAAAGATTAGTGGGCGGTTATTTCCTAGTTTTTAGGAAGTGGTTATCGTGCTTGCCCACGATTGTGTCCGAGAGTATAAATACTCCTTGTAATAGGAAAAGCGGGTCACCACATTTTACAAAAACACCGAGAAACTCAACTTCCAAGCCAAAGCGAAACAAGAGTGAATCGATTATATTGTGCGTGTTGGTGTACCACCTTCTTCTTTCTATCATTTTAATGCAATTTTTACTTGTTTTCACGTTTGTTGCTTTCTTACTTTCATTCCGCTTTCAAACTATCTCTTCCTACTATTTTCTCGTTCTTACACGCACGCTAAAAGACACAAAACACAAAGGCAATTGTCAAAGAGATTTTCTAGTTTGATCTCACAGATCTTAATATTGAAAACTAGTGATTGTTTGCTAAAAACACCAAAGAAACACATACCATCCTCAAACTAGTGGACAAGCGAATTATCCAATAGGGAAATTAAGAGAATGCTAGAAAAAATGGTAAGTCCAAATAGAAAAGATTGGTCTTTACATTTGGATGATGCTTTATGGGCATATAGAAACAAAGATTCAAAACACCCTTAGGAATGTCCCCTTACAAATTAGTCTATGGAAAAGCATGCCATTTACACCTAGAGAATTGGAAAACAAATCTTATTGGGCTATCAAGAAGCTCAATTTCAATTTGAACAAGGCGGTAAAAGAGAATGATAGAGCTTGATGAGTTAGAAGAAATTAGGCAAACCTCTTATGAGAATGCTTTGAAATCTACAAAGCTAAGACTAAGAAATGGCATGACAAGAAAATTCACAATAGAGAATTGAAAGAAGGAGGACTAGTTCTCGCTATACAACTCTAGGTTGAAGCTATTTCTGGAAAACTAAGGTCAAGGTGGTTAGGACCATTTAAGTTGATGAAGGTTTATCCACATGGAGCGATAGACTTATTTGATAAATCCTCAAATCATCGTCTTCAAGGTGAATGGTCAAAGAGTTAAAATGTACTATGGTGAACATGTGGTGAGAGACAAAACCACCACCTATTTGAAAAATCTCTAAGTGAAAAGAGGTAGTCGGTGACAAGACTCTTAAAACAAGCGCTTAATGGGAGGCAACCCATTGTTTTTAATTATTTTTGTGCAATTTTATGTTTTTAGTTGTTTTGCGAGAAATGTAGGAAACTAATGCAATGCATCAAATGCACTGCATTGAGGAAAACGTGCCCTGCATCAAAAAAATTATAAACTTGAAGAAAATTGGTTAAGTGTGAATCATAAGGCTTCAGGAAGATCAAAGGAGGTTAAGTAAGATTAATGACACATTGGTAGCCAAAGCAAGACACTTGGCATGATGCATGCGCAGCACGCAATGCTAACGGCTACCTAATAAATCCACTAACTTCCCTCTTCCTGAAACATAAAGCCTTTTGTTGTTACCGTTACCCCTTCATTCGCAAAATCTCACAATTTTCTCTCATCTGAAACACGAACCACATTTCACATTCTCAATCCAATTTTTTCTCAAATCACACAAGCAATCAAAAACCTAGAAATTCAAAGCAATTACAATGGTTAAGAAACAATCAGCCCAGAAATCATCAGGCAAGCAGGCCAGAACTCCTCAGAAGGAAAAGAAAGCCATGCATGCAGGATCATCATCATCAAAGAAAGGCAAAGCCAAGGAATCAACAACAAGAAATGATGACAATGTTCATCTATGGAACATGCATCTATTGCCCGAGAGAGGGTATGATTTGAAGAAGGCTAGCCCATCATTCATGTCAACAGTGGCCAATATCAATTGGGACCACTTCGTGCTACCAAGAGGAGGCTATATTGAAGACATAGTGAGAGAGTTCTATGCTGGAATCACACCACAAGAAGGAGCAGAACATTCTTACACTTCCATGGTGAGAGGTAAAATTGTACATTTCCATGCCAAGAAATTAAATGAACATTATATGCTGAAATATAATGGGAATGATTTTGAGAATAGAGTGGCCAAGGCCTTTAAGAAAGAAATGGAAGAAATAAGGAATAGGATTGCTATACCAGGGGCTGTTTGGGAGAAATTCACACCTAATGAGATTAAGCTTAGAAGTAACTATTTGATAAATGCATTAGGTAATTGGCATTTGTTCATAGCCAATTCAATTCACTTACATCACACACATATGCTATGACCAAGGAGAGATTGATCTTGCTAGATACAATTCTCTCTGAGGAAATGTAGACATAAATGATTGATAGCTAGGGAAATTCTTGCATGCTCAACAAAATCAAAGGGATTTCTATTTTTCCTTTGTCTTATAACCTGAATTATGCATGAAAGAAGGTGTCCCTATAGCGCTAATGAACAAAGGAAATTTCCCCCTGGTAATTTAAGTGCTGAAGTAAAGGAGAAATTAAGGAATGTAAGAGGCCCTGCTCCTGCAATGCAAGAGCATTACATGCAGAAGCAGAGGGCTGTCTGGAAATTTCAAAATGATCAACATGATTGGCTTCAATTGGTCTTTGACAAGATCTTTGATCTTGTGGGCCAAAATGAATGCCCCCAATTCCCAAGTTGGGTATTGAGATGTGAAGGAGAAGAAGAAGAAGAGAAAGAAGTTGAAGAAGAAGGAAAAAGTAAGGAGAAGGTAGAGGAACCTAGCACCAAGAAGAAGGTGACTAGAAAGCAATTCAAAGTACAGAAGAAGGTTGTGGTAGAACCTGTTGTGGAAGATTTGTATGATACAGAATCTGAGAATGAGGAATTAGAGAAGGAAATGGATGAAGAAATAAAAGAAGTTGAAGAAGAAGAGGAGGAAGAAAGTGAGACTGAAATTGATGAAGAGGAGGAAGAGCAAGCTAGGGGTGTAATCCTAGAAGAAATAGCTAGGCAGAAATATGCCAAACAAACACCTCAAGCTCAACCAGAAACCCCTATCACTTCACCAGTTACCAAAACACCCATCATCTCACCAAACCAATAATCCTCCTCCATTCCAAAATCACCATTACCCTCCCTCAATGATCCACCAGTACTATCACCACCACAAACAACCCCTCCACCACCCTCTCCAAGAAATGAACCACAAGAAACAACTCACACAGAAGAACCAACCCCTGTTATGCCAACAGAACAAACAGTACCTTCTAGCCCAAGCAACATTATTTCTAATGTTGTTTCTGCTCTTGAGAAAGAGATTGTGCAGGAAAGAGAAGAAGAAGGACTCAACAAACAAAACAAAGAAAAAGAATCATCTGCAAAGGAGACGATAAGAACTCAAATCTGTTGTGATGCGAGTGATGCTCTGCATCAACACTGCTTTGCATCACAACAGAAAAACAACTGTGCATGATGAGGCAACAATTAAAATGGTTCTCGGAAGAAATGGCTAAGCAGAAGAGGATGCTCGCACAACACTCGAAGTTCTTCAAGCAACTGCGGGAAGGCGAGCAAAATTAACACCTAAGAGGAAGAAATCTGATGCAGTCAAGACTGATGCACCTACATCAGTTCAAGAACCAATTCCTGCAACTACACCAGAAGTAGGAGGTGCATCTGCACCTACAGAAGCAACACCAAGCAAGCCCAAGGAGAAGAAGCAAAGGTGAAACACACTCCTCCAAGCGGACATAGCACGAGAATCGGGAGTGGAGCAAAGAAATGAGTATCACTTTACAAGTTTTCACATAAACCGCTATATGCTTGTTTTGTTTCTAACTATTTCCTGGTTGTACTAATCCTCTCCCTGCTTTGAACAAATGGTTTGTATTTTTGAACAAATTGCGGTGAGGACACTGCAACCCCCTTAAGTTTGGGGGATTTGCATGTTATGTTTAAAATTATGTTTGTTTCTATCTAATATGTTGTGTGTTTAAAATGTTTTATATAGTAAATATATATGTTTTAAGTAGTTTATAGTTTGTTTTAATATTAGATGTACTTAATAAAGTAATATCTAAGTATTTTAGTAGAAAAGATCAGTTTTTCAAAAATATGGTGAAAGCCCTATGGATGGAATTTCAATGATGAAAAAGAGAAAAAGAAGCCTTATTTCTCAGAAAAACCAAAATTATTTTCACTTCAACACTTCAAAACGAGTTTGTGAAAAGAACCTTGCTATTTAAAAGATCAATCTGATGCAAGGGGAATTTTTGGTAAGCTTAGGTCAAAACAAAGCTTTACTAAAAAGAAAGAAGAGCTTAAAGAATTAAGTTTGGGGGTGTTTTATGAAAACAAAGGCTGAATTTCAAAAGTGTAAAGAGTAAACAATGTAGAAAAAGAAAACAAAAATGTGGACAAGCCATATCCTGAATCTTTTGAAACTATACACGTGCTTAAGTACATGAATGCATCCGGAGGTCAAAGACACGTGCCATGCAGAATAAATGTATCCGGAGGATAGTTCAATAAAGCGAACTCATGCAAAGTGCAAAGAAAAATATATGCATCTGAAGGTCAAAGACTGTGCAAAGTGCATTTGCATCCGGAGGTCGATGAGGAAGGTAATATGAGCTAGAAAAAGCATCATTAGTGCAAATTTTGCATCAATGTAAATCAGATCAAGAAAAGCAAAATGCGAAAAAAAATCAATGCACAAAAACACTTCAAAGAAGTATTGCATTTGCACAAAAAGATCCACACAAAAAATAGAAAAATTGCATTGGCTCAAAAGCTTTGAAAGATTCAATCAAGTCCTTTGATTTTAGAACTCCTCAACACTTGAAAATTTTGTGAGTCTAAACTCTCTTTTGAAAAATATTTTGGTGTGACCAAAGATGAACCAAACCTTTCAAAGGCTAGGAGGAAATTTTTCACTTAGTCTTGGAACCAATCTCAACTCAGTGGGTTCACACACACACAAAAGAGTTTGAATAACTTTGGTAGTTTTGAAGAAATAAAGGCACAAGAAAAATTGTCAAGAAATGAAGTTCATAGGGAACTCCTCATGAAAATCCAAATCAAACTGATCTATCTTCTAGAATTATAGTTTTTAATAGTTTGTCTTTGTCATTACTTGCGGACAAGCAATGGTTTAAGTTTGGGGTGTGATAACTCTATTTTATATAGAGTATTTCATATGTTTAAACTTAGTATTTGCTCTCTTTCAAGTAATAATAAAGAGTTTATATAGTATTTAGTGTGATATATGATATCTTGAGTGATTTGAATGGTTATAGTTATTATTAGGCCATTTTGGATATATTGTGGTATGTTTGATGTTTTTGTTCGCTGCGGTCTCAATCTTTGTCGCATCAATGCTCCCGCAGACCGATCCTACATCAAATCGCACTACTTGGTGAATAAGCACTGTTTCATATGCATCCACATGCAAAGTGATGACCTCTGCTTGGTCCTCTCGATGCCATCCAACCTTGTATAGTAGGCGCCTACCATTCACACATAGCTATAGGCATAGCTTTGAAGAGTCACCAACATAGGGACACTTGTTCTATCACCATGGAACCGCCCTATGTGATTAAGTCAAAGATTTCAACATGGATAAACCTCTGAAAGCAACTACAGCTATGATCCACTCAAGATGACTTCAACATGAAGGAAGGAAGCACCTCACTTGAAGGCTATAAAAGGACCTCACATCTTCATTTGGAAAGATATCACAATCCATAAGTTAGATCAAAATTTCAATATACATAGTTAGTTTTTATATTTTTAGAGGAAGAGGAAGGAATTCATAAATCCTCCTTAACTCATTTTCATAGTGTTTGTATAGTGCTAAGGAGTAACGCTAGTGCATTGCTAGAAGACTTCATACAAAGGTTTTCAACATTTGTAACTTTACTCTTGTTGTTTCTCTTTTTGTGATTTCTATATATATAAACATGGTCTATTCAGGTTTATATATATCTTGCAATGTCTCTTGTTAGCTAAACCTTTCTTAGTTGGAATGTTCTAATCATTTAATGAGCTTTTAAGTAAGTATGTTGCATGTATGTATGTTTGTACTTTAGTTCTTGCTTGATAATCTTTTCAAAACTTATTTTGAACTTGATCACTTAGAATAAGTAGATTTGTAAATGACCGCACATGGCTTACAATTAAGAACTCAAGAACTAATATGGGTGAGTGTTTTACATAAAGAAAACTTTGTGAAAACCATGCTAAGTCCTAGACATAGGATAGTATAGTCCATAGGATAATTGTGGGTACTTAAAATACAAGAGTGAATTCACTTAAGCAAATTGGATAATTGTTAGGAGGCAAGATTGGCACTAACACCCCTTTCTTTATCTTGCATAGAACAAGGATCATAAGAGTGGTAATGATACTCTGAAGAAAGTGACCGAAAGGCACATAGCTAATGCAACAAAGATTCAAAGCAAACCAGCATCACATACCGCATCATACACTTATAAGTAAATTACTTGATGAAGACATTCCAACTAGCTTTTCTCTTTTACACTATCAACATTTTTACTTTGCTTTCTTTCTAACTTAGTTGTGATCATCAAACAAAATCCAAAATTATTTTGTTACTTTGTTACTTTACACTTTATTACTTTATATTGATTTTAAAAGTGAGTTTTTCAATCTCTGTGGGTTCGATCTTTTTACTACTTGTTTTTGGACAGTGTATACTTGCACTCAAGTGTATGTGGCATTTCCACACACCAGTAACATACAAGGATTGGCATGAAATGCTCCCTTTTGCCCTGCATGGTTCTGAGAACCTCGGTGCAAGCACCTCACCGGCAACCCCTACTCATTGGTTTATGGGTCGGAGGCAGTCCTCCCCATTGAAGTTGAAATACCATCCCTGCGGGTGTTAATGGAGACAAAGCTTGATGAAGCGGAATGGGTTCAGTCCCGTCTTGACCAGTTGAACCTCGTTGACGAAAAACGGGTAGCCGCGGTGTGTCATGGACAGTTGTACCAACAGAGGATGATAAGGGCTTTTGACAAAAGAGTTCGTCCTCGAGAATTCCAAGAGGGAGATCTTGTACTCAAGCGGATCTTGCCGATCCGCATTTTACCCAGGGGGCAAATGGACTCCCAAATATGAAGGACCTTATGTGGTGAAGAAGACATTCTCAGGAGGAGCTCTAATCCTAGCGAACATGGACGGAGATGAGATTCCAAATCCAGTGAACTCAGATGTGGTCAAGAAGTATTATGCCTAGAAAAATAGACGAAAAGAGAGAAAGATAAGCCAAGGAAAAATTAGCTCGCTAGGTCGAAAACCCGCAAAGGGCGGCCTAGGCAAAATCAGAGCGACCCGGTGGATTGAAAACCCGCAAAGGGCGATCCAGGCAAAAATTAGGGTCAGAGCATTACAGGATCATTACGAAATCTTTGAAAAATACAGAAAGAAATGATTTCCCAAGTGAATAAAATTGCAAAAAAAAAGAAGAGACAAAACAGTCATAACGAATCAGCGCGCAATCCTCGCGTGATCATCGTCCCAGGACAGCCTCCGTCCGGCAGATCGATTTAATCAGCAAAAAAAGTGCCAAAAAAAAAAAACAAATAAGCAAAAATAAAGAAAGCTGCTTAAAGAAAAACAGAATAAGCAAAAAAAAAAAAAGAAAAAAATCACAGAAGACGGAACACAGAAGAACACAACATTTTCATATCATTCATCATTCTCATATCATCCATACCATTCATCACCCCATGGCATCAAACAGTACATTACACTTTCAAATTCGCATCTCAGAAGAGCGAAAGAATAATCAAACAGAAAGAGCATCCCATCAAAATCAATCCTTGCATTCGTGTGCATGCATTTCATGCACCATTCGAGAGAAAAGTTACTTTGGACCAGAGAGTGCCAAAAATCTCATTTTTTTAGAAAACTCCATCAACCCAGAGTTCGTAAACTCCATCAACCCAGAGTTCGTAAACTCCATCAACCCAGAGTTAGTGAACTCCCACAGAGTTAGTGAACTCCTTCCACGCATCACAACATCGTTACGCGCACGCCGATGGATCCATCGAAATTCGTTAAGTCCTTCTGATTAGTTGTGGTCACCTAAGGCACAACGTAAATCCATCGATCAAATCGATTCGGACCGATGTTGATCGTAGCTCGAAAAGGCCACCCTCGAGCTCGGACTCGACAAGAGTCCGTTAAAAGGTTTTAGGCAACCTCCGAATTCCCCAATTTACCGCTTTTCCCAATTTATTGCTTTCCGCAATGCGACAAGTGTTAACCTCCTCTTTCAAAAGGAAAATAACAAAAGATTTGAACTTTTACGGCGGACAAAATTAGTATTATTTCTATATCTTTATTTCCATTTCACCAACAAATATGAAAAGGCCAATTCATATTTTTGGCGAAATGTGAAATAAAGAGAGCAAAATTGTAATACCCCCAATTTTGTCCGTCCTTTTAACTTAAACCAATTTCGCTTATCCAAATTCAACTAAATCGAAATACCGTTGTTTAAATTTGGCAGGCACGCGAATGATCGATCTTTTCGTGCGTTCTTCAATTTAATCTTCGTATTTGGGTTTAGTCGTACATAAGTAGGTCTACCAAAAGTCATTTTTTCTAGAAATTTAGCTTGTCTTTTCAGTTCAGGCTTAAGAATGCAATTTTGAGTCAATTTTAGTGTTTTTAGTTAATGAGCTCATTTCTTTTATTTTGGGTCTCGTTTTAGCGTATTCGTCTAGTCTGGCCCATTCTCGTCTTTGTGTTTGGCCCGACTCTTTTTCTCATTATTAATCTTATTTTGTGCAGTTATTTTATTTTGAGCATATATATAGTCCAAAAATGTCAAAAAATTCTATTTAGTTTTATTTACAATTTAAAAATTTTTAATAGTCCAAAAATGTCAAAAAAAAAATACTATTTAATTTTTATTACAACTTAGGAGAGTCCAAATGTCCAAATGTCAGAAAAATACAAAAAAAATAATAACACAAAATGTACAAAAATAATTAAATCCGAAAATTACATAAAAAAATAATAAATAGCAAAAGCGCAAACATCAAATCGGGGTTCCAAAGAATCGCTCTCCAAGTGGTCGGGCCATCCATCTCCACTCCAAATCTGAAAAAAATCAAAGCCCGGTCAAACTAAATTAAATGCTCTGACCTACATTCTCTAATATAAAAACAGTTTCAAGGGTCAGTCAAGGGACGAATTTCGAGGTAAGGAAATCAGCGAAAAAAGATTAGGGTTTTACACTAAAACCCTAATCACCTAAAGGCAACTTTTCAAGATCTGAGAAGGGAAAATAGAACAGATCCACAGGCAGTAACAAAAGTCATCAGAGGCAGTACACTAAGAGGCAATAACCAAGAATCATATTCAGACCCGTTTAATTACTCAGGAATACAGGTTAGTGGTTCCTTATACTTAAAAACCAAAATACGAGAATATGTAAGTGTAGATTTACCATGCTTTCAGTTCTGTTAACGTTCATAAACGCGTGTATATGTGGTGTTCTTCTTTTTCTGTAATCCAGATTTAGTTTTAGGGTCAAAACAGAGTAAAAATTAGATAAGTTTGGACAAAATCAAGCTGAAGAATAGCCAAACTAGAAAAAAAAATGGGGTAGAAAAGAATTAGACCAGAGAAAGCTCTAAAAATCAAATAGAACAAAAAATTGAAAAAAACTCACCTCCGGTGACCCTCCGGTCATCTTCTCCGGCGAGCACTCCGGCGAACTCGTACCAAACAAAACCAGCGCCACACACCACCAACAACAACCACCAACAGCCACCTTCGGCCTCCACCCAAACCCATCTCCAACCACCACCGAAATCACCACAACTCACCCTCCAATCACCCCAAATCATCGTCCTCCCTCCCAAACCGAAACCCCCCTTCTCCATCCGCCTTCCCTTTCGTTTTCTCTATCACCCTCGCCGGAAACCCTCGCCTCGCCACCACCACCGCAAAACCTTCCCTCCCAAACCGAAACCAACCCCGAAACCGAGCCGGTCACCGTTAACCCCATCACCCTCCATCGCCGTAAGCTTCCCCCAATTTCGAGCCTCCCATCGCCGGCGTCGTTCACTCCCTCTCTCTCTCCCACCTAAGACCGGTCGGTTCCTCTCTCTCACCAAGGAAGAAGGCGAGATTTTCGCCTGATTTCTCTCAGAAGTAAGCTGCGGCGCAACTAAGGTGGGAGAAGAGGAAGAAATTTTTAGGGTTTTTTTTAGGTTTGGGCTTATATGGGCCTCCGAAATTATTTATTTTTTTAATTATCAGATTACTTCTTGCACTACTCTGATTAATGCGCACACCCCCATCTCACTTAAGCCCGGTTCGCATCATACCGGGCCTCCTATGCGAACTGGGCTTACGTTTTACACCCCCTGTTTAGTTATACCACCCCCGTAACTAATGACACCCCCATTTTGCAATTTTTCACCCTTTTTCTCGTTTTTTTAATTCTTTCTAACTCGAATACGTTTCATTAAATCGAAAACTTTGTTAGTGGTCATGCGAAGCCTTTGCTTGCATGATCATTAACAATGAGGACCTAGTGATGATCACTTGGAGCCTTTGCTCAATTGATCATCATGAATGCCTAATTTTTCTAAATACTTTTCATTAAATCAAAACTTTGTTAATGGACTTGCGAAGCCTTTGCTTGCATAATCATTAACAATGAGGACCTAGTGATGATCACTTGGAGCCTTTCCTCAATTGATCATCATGAATGCCTAATTTTTCTAAAAGCTTTCGATAAATCAAAAAACTTTGTTAGCGGTCCTGCGAAGCTTTTGCTTGCATGATTGTCAACAATGGAGTGCTAATGGTGGTCACTTGGAGCCTTTGCTCAATTGATCATCATGAAAGCTCAGTTTTCACAATTAAACAAGATACAAAATAAAAATAAAAAACCAGAACTACGTAGCTTTGAATTCTCCATCGCATCGGGAGATACGTAGGAGCGGATCCCCTCCGTCAAGCACAACAAACCAAAAACATTTTCCCTTCCAAAAAGACCAAAGCGGCTAACTCTCGTCAAGCGCCGCAAATAAAAGTTTTCTTTAAACCTATTTAATCGAGAGGCAAATTTAAGTACTTTTCAAATCAACACTTAAAACCATGTTTAATTAAAGGTTCCCTTTCAGTAGAAAGGAGGTGTGGGGTGCTAATACCTTCCCCATGCCTAACCGACCCCCGAACCCAAATCTTTCGGTTTTCCAAAAGACCATCTGCCTTCCAAAAAGGTTTTTCTTCAATATTTTCCTTATAAAAAATATTGGTGGCGACTTCATTATTTTAAAACGTTGTAAACGAATAAAAACCCCTCGGGGACTTTTTCGGGTGCAACACACCCCTCTCCTCTCCAAGCTCCCAAACAAGCCCTAAGGGTGGTGTCTCGTGTCCATCACATGAATCACTACTTGTTTTGCCTCGTTTTATCAATTTTGTTTGAATATTCTTACACTAATTTACTTGTTACCATAGATATCACAAGAGAGTGATATTTGTATTTCCGCTTCAATTACCTTATATTAATTAGATATTGTACTCAACTTATACTACATCAAGGATATTTTAGTTAAGAAATATTGTTGATTGAATCATTAAAACTTTTTGTGAAATTATAGTGTATTGTCATCTTAGTCTAAAATTATATACTTTCGAAATCTCATCAATCACATTAGTCTTTTTCAATTTAGCCTGTTTGTAATTTCCTTAACTTCACAAACCAAATTGTCCAACCACTACAATTTTATAGACTAAATTGGTTTGACAAAAAAAGACTATTTGGTTTTTATTGGTTTGACTGGGAGTACCAAGAAGAGAAGCACCGTGGACCAGTGAGACCACAACACAACGAAGACAAAATCAAGAAAAATTGTAGTTTGCGTGTCTTTGTATTTTCGCTAGATTTGCGTTTGGAAGAGACGAACACATGCAGAGTGAAGATAATGGCTGGAAGAGGCAAAATAGGGGGCGTAGAAGATAATTGCGGAGCCAACTAGCAGGAGGGCAAATACAATGGCAGTAAAGGGAGATCAAGACAAAGAGATTACAGCTAGAGCTCATATTTTGGAGGGTCGGGGGTTCACTAGATCTTTATCAAGTTATTTAAAATTAAGTTGATTGTAATTTGACCCATGTATGCTACACATGAGGGTAACCCTAGCGATAATAGGAAGTCGAGGTCTTTGCTTCCAAAGCGGATTCAATACCAACTGGAAGACATGCACCTTAGTCTTCATCACATTTGGCAACCATTTTCCCAAACATATATGGGATCACTTGTAAGCATTTCAATATTTGATTTTGTTGTTTTCCTTTAATATTTGAGTGCAACTAATACTTATTTTTAGGGTTTCAGATCGCAATGATCTGAAGGTCATCAACCATGTAATGGTGTATTGGTTTGGTGGCTCATCCGAAAATTGAGCATGTCATCAACTAGTCTTTATTGCGACCATTCTAGTCAACCTAAACTTCACGACCATTGTCGGGAGCCTTTAGTGAGTTTGCAGAGTGATGGTAGTCAGAAACATGCATATTTCACTTGCGTATTAGGGAGATCATAGTGGCATCAGATGACATATGTAACGGGGACTATCAATCTAGTAGAAGAACTAGAGCAGAAACACGATCTACAGTGATATCACCAAAAACGCAGAAAAACAACGGCAAAAAAATGAGTGAATACAAAGAAAAGAAAACACGAAATAAAGGAGAAAGAGAGGGGGCTGCGTAAGTGGAGAGACGCTAGGTTTTCATAATGATCTTCTTGCTTTTATGACATTCCATTCAGACCATATATAGTCCCTGATATAGCTGTGAATCCAACGGTTACAAATCAAAACAAGGACATAAATTACAGCTAATAAAAAGACAATGCAATGGAATATTTCATGGTCCTAGGCATGGTACAACAGCCACCGTTCTAGGTTATCTCATAGTCATTGAATTTCTTGGGCTTGGTAGTAGTTCTTTTGGACCTATTTCTTGATTTGTGCTTAATAGTAGGCCCAATAACCTCTTCTTAATCTTCATTTTCAGCTAGGCCCACCTCTTCTATTTCATTCATACATCCCTTCCCTCTTCCACAAGAACCTTGTCCTCAAGGTTCAAACTAGGATAAGCCTTCTTGATCTCAGCAAATGACTCCCAGGAAGCATCTTCAGGGTACAAACCATCCCACTGCACAAGAACTCGATGCTGGTCTGCATCGACACCGAACTGGTTGCCAAGAGAAGCAGCAGGCAGAGATAAATCTGGGACCGTGGCTCCTATAGCTGGTTTCAACTTAGAGACATGGAAAGCCGGATGAATTTTGCTAGTAGGAGGAAGTTCCAACTCAAAAGCAACTTCTCCAATTGCTTTCTTAAGTTTAAAAGGTCCCTAAAACCTCTTGGACAACTTACGGGTCCTATGACCAACCACCGAAGATTGAACGAAGGGACGAAGCTTCACATATACCATATCACCTTCCTTGAAGGGGTGAGGAATTCTTCTCTTATCAGCATATAATTTCATTGTGGCTTGAGCTTTAGGTAACTTCTTGCGTAGGATTTGCAGAATCTCAGTCCTATCAGTCAGGAAAGTGTCCACTGCTTCTAGGTGAGAAGAGTCTTTGATGTATTGAGGTAAGTTGGGTGGCAGCTTGCCATACACCACCTTATAAGGAGTATACCCCGTACACATGTGAATTGAGGTGTTATAGTGCCACTCAACTCAGTGAAGATACTTTCCCCAATATATCCTTCGGTTTGTTATGCACAAAACAACAAAGATATTGTTGCAAAGCCTTGATGACTATCTCATTTTGCCCGTCACTCTGAGGATGATAAGCTGTAAACATACTTAGTTTAGTGCCACTGAGTTTGAATAGCTCACGCCAAAATTTACTCACAAAGATAGGATATCTATCTGAAACAATGCTCTTGATTATTCCATGGAGTTTGCAACCATTTTAGCAAAGAGGTCAACCACCATACTAGCAGTAAAGTGAGTGGGGAGAGTTCCAAAATGTGCTGCCTTGGAAAAACGATCCACTACAACAAGGATAACGGTGTGATTTTGGAAGGAAGGGAGCCCCACAATGAAGTCAAGTGAAATATCCTCCCAAACACCTTGTGGTATAGCAAGGGGTTGCAGCAACCCGTAAGGACTATGATTGGGGGATTTGGTTTGCTGACAGATTTTGCATTGAGTAACAAAAGTAGAGACATCAACCCTCATACCATCCCAATATACATTCTCCTTGAGTCTACCCCAAGTCTTCAAAATGCCACTGTGGCCTCCTAAGGGAGAGGCATGAAATTCCTCCTAGAGCAATTGTTTAAAAGGAGAATATGAGGGAATATATAGTTTCTGTTTGAAGAAAAGTAAGCCATTCACCAAGCTATACTGAGGGTATGCATCGGGTTGCTTTTGAACTTTGAGAATCAGCTCTTGCAACTTCTCATCCTTTGCCAAATGAGCTTGTAATTGTTGCAAGAAGTCCCAGTGAGGAACTGTGATAACTAGTAAGTGAGCAGATACATCATGGACTCTTGATAGAGCGTCAGCTACTCTATTTAGTGCCCCGGGCTTATACAGAATTTCATAAGTGTACCCCAATAACTTAGCCAAGTAGAATTGTTGCTCCGGGGTTTGGATAATTTGAGTCATTAACTCTCGGAGACTTCTTTGATCCGTATACATAGTAAATTTCCTGCTAAGCAAATAGGTGCACCATTTCTTAACTGCAGAAGTAATAGCACACAATTCCCGAACATAAGTAGAAGCAGTTAACATCTTAGCACAAAATTTCCTGCTGTAATAAGCTATAGGATGACCATTTTGGCACAAAACTGCCCCCATTCCGAGCCCAAAAGTGTCGGTTCCCAACATAAATTCCCCATCCAAATCAGGAAGAGCCGACACAGGTGCCTCAGTCATTGCCTTTTTTAAATTCTCAAAAGCAATTGTAGCCTGTTCAGTCCATACAAATGAGTCTTTGCGCAGTAAATCAGTGAGAGGAGCAGCCATTAGAGCATAATTGCGCACAAATTTCTGATAGAAACCTGTCAGTTCAAGAAATCCACGCAATTGTTTCAAAGTTTTAGGCTGAGGCCAATTAACCATGGCTAAGATTTTCTCTAGATCAGGCCCTAGACCTTTGTCAGACACAATATGTCCCAGATAATCAATACAAGATCTAGCAAAGTTGCACTTACTTTGTTTGAGGAAGAATGTTGCTGCAAGAGGCACTCAAACACAATCTCTAAGTGTGAAAGATGATCTTCCATAGATTTGTTGTAGACTAAGATATCATCAAAGAAAACAATCACAAACTTTCTGAGATATGGTTGGAAGAAAGTGTTCATGGTCGTCTGAAAGGTGGAGGGCGCATTACACAAACCAAAAGGAATAACCAAGAATTCATAGTGACCTTGGTGCGTGCGATAAGCTGTCTTGTGAATATCATTAGCAACCATACAGATCTGATGGTAGCCTGACCGAAGATCAAGTTTTGAAAAACAGCTATTGCCATGAAGCTCATCAAGTAACTCATCAATAGCAGGAATAGGGAATCTATCCTTGACTGTGATAGCATTAGGGCTTGGTAATCCACACAAAAATGCCATGTAACATCCCTTTTCCTTATCTACAAAATCGGAGAAGAAAAAGAGTTGTTGCTAGGTTGAATGGTGCCTTGGAGAAGCATTTCTTGTATTTGGAATTCTATCTCTTGCTTTTGGAACTGAGGATAGCAGTATGGTCTCGCATTAATGGGGTCTTTTTCATGGAGGAGGGGTATGTGATGATCTGTGGGTCTTGGAGGGGGTAAGCTGGTAGGGTCTTGGAAGAGTGAGGAGTATTTAGTGAGGAGGGGCTTTATAGAAGGTGGGATTGGTGTTTGGTCAGAGGTAGTTATGGAGGGTGTTGTGGGGTGGAATTTCAGAACTGTGTCTATGGCATCGGTTGACACCATACGTTTTAATTAGGCTTCAATGGGTGGATTTAGAGCTACCATGAATTTTGGTAAGTTGGCCATTGTGAGAAAATGACATAGTCAAGTTGTTGTAATCAGTCAATATTGGCCCAAGGGTTTTAAGCCATTGGACACCCAAAACAAGTTCAACACCACTTAAAGGAATCACAAAAAATCCACAAAAAATGTATGGCCATCCAACATAATCTCAATATTTTTACATTGAAGAGCACAATGAAGTTCCTCCCCATTACCAACCATCACTTGAAATGCTTTGGATGGTTCAAGGGTTAATCCTAATTGTTTGGCAATTCTATCTTGGATGAAATTGTGGGTGCTACCACTATCAATGAGCACAGTGAGTATGTGGTTCAGAATTTGGCCTTGGACTCGTAGTGTTTGGGGAATGGAGTGGCCAAGGAGGGCATGCAAGCTAATTTGGGGAGTGGTTTCACTGTCTGGTTGAGGGTCCGTAGCTTGGGGGGTCTTGGGTAGTTTCTGTGGAAGAAATAGTGAGTAATTGGTTGAAAGTTCCTGAGGGTTCATCAAGTTCATCTGGTTGGACGATAAGGAGATGAAATTGACGCTTACAACGGTGATTGGGTTGAAAACGTTCGTCACAATTGTAACATAAACCCTTTTCACGTCGGGCTTCAAGTTCTACGGGAGAGAGTCGTTTCACAGGGAGGGATTTTGAGGTGCTGGCTGTGGTGTTCTGGTTGGTAGAGACAGAGGGTGTAGATGTGGTAAGGGAAAGCTTAAGGCTAGGTTTTGTAGTGGTAGGAACAATAACATTTTCAGAGCGACGTTGGTAAAAAGGACGATAATTCATTTTCTCCTCTTGTAATTTAGCGAGATTAATAGCATGAGAAAGGTAAATAGGTTGAAATACCTGAACTTCACGACGAATTTCTTGCTTCAAACCCGAAACAAGACAGCTGATGTAGAATTCATGTGGCACTCCAATGATTCTATTAACAAGCTTCTCAAATTCTGCCTGATACTCCGCAACTGAAGATGTTTGACAGAGCTTAAATAGGGCACCCTTTGGGTCAGCATAGTGAGACGGCGCAAAATGAATCTCCAACGCGTGAAGGAAAGACGACCAAGGGATCAACCCATTGCTATGCATCCATTGAAACCAAGTTAAAGCTTCCCCTTCCATATAAAAAGCTGCAATGCTCAAGCGTTGGTCTTCCGGGGTTCTATGGAACTCAAAAAATTGCTTGATTTTGAAAATCCAGTTCATAGCATCCTTACCATCAAACCTTGGAATGTCCAATTTGATGGATGTAGTACCGAAAGGATGAGCCACAAGGGGCTGTTCAAACCCAATCGCAGTGAAACCAGGAGGCCCCATGCGAGTACGCATCTGGTTTACCTCGTTTTGAAGAGTGCGATGACTCTCAATCAGTTGCTGAAGAAGATCGTTGGTGTCCGGCGACGGTGGCGGTGAGGATGACATTTCAAACAAATGAAAGCACCAAATGTAACAGGGACTATCAATCTAGCAGAAGAACTAGAGCAGAAACACGATCTGCAGTGATATCAGCTCAAAAAACGCAGTAAACAGCAGCAAAACTGAGTGAATACAACAAGAGAAAACACAAAAATAAAGGAGAAAGAGAGGGGGGCTCCGTAAGTGGAGAGACTCTAGGTTTTCATAATGATCTTCTTTCCTTTATTTCATTCCATTCAGACCATACATAGTCCCTGATATTAATGTTATTAAACCCAGGCCGAACCGGCCGGACTGGTTTGACCGGGAATCGGGACTTTGCTCGGTTCGGTTCAGCCATCAGATCACACATGTAAATGGACCTCTGTTGACTCGGTCAACCCCCCTTGGCTCGGTAAAACCCGGTGCTGACTCGGTAACTCGTTTGACTCGGTCAATGTTGGTTATTAGACAAATAAATTTGTTGCCCCCACCCTGTTGAATAAAACAGCGGCTTCAACCAGCTGAGCTACAATGCTACGTTATTATGCTTGCTAAATATAGTCTACTTAATGCAATATCTATCCTATAATTTGCAAGTTCCTACTGCCAGATATCTATCCATTAAATAGAATATACTTAGGCTCATGTTAATGCAATTGTAACATGAGTGTTGACATAAAAATATTTTAAAAAAATATTTTTAAATAAAATAAATGTCGATACTTGATATAAAATATTTAATAAAATCTTAAAAAGTATATTTGTAATTCTTAATATGTTAAATTAAAATATATTTTTAAAACTTATGTCTAGATGTCTAATTTAGACTATAAAATCAAAAATAAGATTAAAAATAATTTCTTGGACATTTTTATTAAGGTATGAATTTTTTTTCACATCTTTGTAATGAGTGATTTTGTACGCATGTATGCCTGTTTTAACATTATTTAGCATTGTCTCGGGTCATGCGGGCCAACTAGTGACCCTTCGGTCCGCCCAGTGACCCAATAACTGACTCCAGTCGATCACCGGCCTCGGTTTTAATAACATTGCTCGATATAGGTGTGAATCTAACTAAGTTAAATCAAAACAAGGACATAAATTACAGCTAATAAAAAGACAGTACAATGGAATATTTCACGGTCCTAGGCAAGGTACAACAACCACCATTCTCGGTCATCTCATAGTCATTGAATTTCTTGGGCTTGGTAGTAGTTCTTTTGGACCTATCTCTTGATGGCTATTGCTTTTCCCACACCCCCTCCCAAAAGGCCAGCCAAAACCTTTTTTTTCACGAAATTTCACCTGTTCGAACACGGGCCTTCGAACAGGTTCGAATGACATCGTTCGAGTGTGTTAAATTTTGACTTCACACTCTCTTTGGGCGTTTTTCACTTGTTCGCATGAGGTCATGCGAACAGGTTCGCATGATCGAGTGTGTTAAATATTGACTTCGCACCCTTTTGTGCGTAATTTCACCTGTTCGAATGAGATCATTCGAACATGTTCGACAAATGTCGTTCGAACAGTCTTTAAACACGTCCTAACAGCGTTTCACGCGAGGTTATTTTTGGAATAAAATTTGTTAAGAGGTGTGAAAGAGTAGGAGGGGGTGTGGGAAAGTAAACGCCCTCTTGATTTGTGCTTAATAGTAGGCCCAATAACCTCTTCTATTTCATTCATTACAACATACGCCTCTCAATTGCGACTTATTCTTTTCATGGGAATCTTTTCACCTTGTCGGCCCTAGGTAAGGTTAATAGAGAAGTGCCCACTACTAATGCAAAAAGTATTGTTCTTCATCTTTAGACTTACAATTAGAAAATAGACAATATACAAAATATTTATAATAATCAATAACATGATTAGTGGTTTAAAAAGAATAATAAAACATGTCTTCTAAATCTTAAAAAATGTAATTAATTAAAAATATATTAAAGTTAAGCCAAAAAAATACACCACTTGGAGGCTTATTTCAAAAAATATTTTATACTTGTTGTAATATAGTAATTTCACATCTGTTTTAGCTTAGGACTCAGTTGTACTTTTCAACTCGGCCTAGGGGCATTTTAGTCTTTTTCGCATTGTATCAAAGGATATAAATTCCCTCTCTGTAACCGAAATAACTACTTTTCAATAATATTCGTTTTTACTGTTACGCGCGTTCCCGTTGTCGTTCTTGCGTTCTCGGCCTCGTGTGTGTTCAAGTCGGCTAGTGTATTCCGACGTCGACAACCGTCGTCTTCTCACTCGGTTAAGCATCAACTATGGTGATGATGCATTGACATGGTATCTAGAGCTGCGTTTTAGAGGGATCTTGGGGAAACACGAGTGAAGTGATTCTTCGGTGAGGTGTGTGCATTCGATCTTGTTCTTGTAATTCACATCGGATTGCAAATCAAGATCAAACGAAATCGTCCTTTCTTGATTTCGTGGGTTAGGGAAACACGAGAGATTGAGTGATCGTGAGTGAAAGAGAAGATGAACGCGGTAGCGGTGGATTGAACACGAAAGCTTCCTGTTCGACGGGAAAAATTGGAATCGGTGGTCGATTCAAATGAAAGTTCTTTTGGCGCGCAAGATGTGTGCGAACCGGTGGAAGATGGCTACACACCGATCCGGTGAAGGTGCAACGGAGGCACGCAGAAATGCGCAAAGGAGACGAGGAAGAAAGATCAAAAGGCCTTGTTCTACATTCATCAATGCGTAGATCACAAGGTGTTTGAAAAAATCTCGAGGCAACCAACTGCGAAGGTTGCGTGGGATATTCTTGTTCGGGTTATGGTGGAGATGCTCTTGTGAAAGAAGTGAAATTGCAATCGCTACGAAAAACAATACGAAAAATCTGAACATGAAGAGTGATGAAAGAATTGCGGACTATATCACGCGTGTGGTTACAATCACCAACGAAATGAAGCGAGCGGTGAAACGATGAATCAAGAAATGATCGTGAAAAGGTACTTCGTTCCTTAACTCCAAAATTTGATATTATCATGGTAGCAATCCAAAGAATCTAAGAACACTAGTGTAATGAAGTTAGATGAATTACAAAGTAGTTTAGAAGCACATGAAACACTTGTAATTGATAGGGATGTTCAAGTTGAAATCGAACAAAAGGCACTCGCAAGCACAAGTCTTTAATAAAGGTGGTGGAAACAAACCGAATGGAAAGAAAATAAGTGGAAACAAAAGAAACAAGAGTGGCTTGATAAGAACAATAAGAAAGGAACCGGTAGTAGCAGTAATAATAGTGATAAGGGAGGACCACCGGAAAGAACTCTAAGAATCCAAACAAGAAAGGAAATTTTGATAAAATAAAGGTTCAGTGTTTCAATTGTGATAAATTCGGCCACTTTGCCGATGAATGCTGGTCGAACAAAGAGAAAAAGAAGGAAGAAGCTAACATAGCGCAAGGGGATTCTGATGAGGAACCCGTGATCTTGATGGTGACAACAAATGAGGAAGGGGTGATTACAGACATGTGGTACCTCGACACAGTCTGCTCAAATCATTTGACTGGAAATAAGAGGTGGTTGATCAATTTCGATGGCAGCAAGAGAACAAAGATCAAAATGTCTTGATGGTGAGTACTTGACACAGAAGGTATGGGTGACATTCTGGTACAAATGAGTGATGGCTCAAAAGTGTTGATTGAGGATGTGTGGTATGTACCAGGGGTGAAAAACAACTTGATGAGTGTTGTTGCCAATCGCTAGAAAAGGGATATTCGGTGAATATGGAGGATAATGTGATGACCCTGTTTGATAAAAATAAGAAAATGATCTTCAAGGCTCCACTGAGAAGAAACAGAACCTTCAAAGTGAAGATTGAAGCTGGTGAAGCTCAGTGCTTGAGTGTTACAAAGGCTGAGGACGAGAGTGCATTGTGGCACAAGAGGTATGGTCATCTCAATTATGCGAGTTTGAGTCAACTGCAATCCAAAGGGCTTGTACTCGGCATTCCAAAGGTAACTGCTAGTAGTGTAGCTTGTGAAGTGTGCATGAAGAGTAAACAATCTAGATTGCCCTTTGCATCAGAATTACCTCCAAGAGCAACACTTGCCTTGGGTGTGGTACATTCCGATGTGTGTGGACCTTTTGAAGTTCCTTCCTTGGGTGGAAACAAATATTTTGTGACCTTCATTGATGAGTTTACAAGAATGATCTGGGTGTATTTGATTAAACATAAAAGTGAAGTCTTTGATCAGTTTAAAAGGTTCAAGGCATATGCAGAAAAACAGAGTGGCTGCAAGGTAGTATTAAGGAGTGATGGTGGTGGAGAGTACAGCTCCACCGAGTTCAAAAGTTTTTGTGACGAGCAGGGCATAGAACATGAGGTCACGCCACCCTATACACCCCAACACAATGGAGTAGCTGAGAGGAGGAATAGGATGATACTTGATATGGTAAGATGCATGCTTAAACAGATGCAACTACCAAACACTCTATGGGGTGAGGTCAGTGGCAACCTGCGAGATACATCTTGACCGATGTCCGACAAGGAGGTTGAAGAATAAGGTGCCTTTGGAGATGTGGAGTGGTGAGAAACCTGATGTAAGTCACTTGAAGGTATTCGGCACCCTATGCTACAAGCATATACCGGATGCTAGGAGAAGGAAGTTAGATGACAAGAGTACTCCAATGATATTTGTAGGATATCATTCAACAGGTGGCTACAAATTGTATTGTCCTACAACCAACAAAGTTGAAGTTAGTAGAGATGTGATTGGAAAAAGAACAAGAAAGGTGGAATTGGAATTCAAATGCAGTAACATCGATTGACATTGACAGTGCAATACTTGAAGAAGATCATAGTGAAGTACCAGTACAGGGAGAGGTACCTGGTCTGCATGAAATTGAACAACAAGGGAATGATTCTGACGACTCTGGGTCTGATGATGAAGTTCCAGCACAGGGCAGGCCACAGAGACAGAGAAATTTACCACCTCGGCTCACTGATTATGAGCAAATTGCAGACGATTTGATAGACAATGATGGTGATTTACTGCAATTTGCACTAGTAGCTGATACTGAGCCACTTAGTCATACAGAAGCAGTGAAAGATAAGGTGTGGAAGGCTGCAATGATTGAAGAATTGAATGCAATTGAAAGGAATAAAACACGGGAGCTAAGCGTGTACCTCCTCCAAACAAGAAATCGATAAGTGTGAAGTGGGTCTTCAAAGTGAAACCAAGCCCGATGGATCGATGGCAAGACACAAAGCTCTCGGCTTGTGGCTCGTGGATTCCTGCAGAAGGAAGGTCTAGATTACAAGGAGGTGTTTGCGCCTGTAGCTAGACATGAGACAATAAGATTAGTGATAGCTCTAGCATGTAGTAGGGGATGGACTATACTACATCTAGATGTTAAGTCGGCATTTTTGAATGGTGCACTAGAGGAAGAGGTTTATGTGACACAACCACCGTGCTTCGAAATAAAAGGGAAAGAACAAATGGTGTTTAAGCTGAACAAGGCTCTATATGGCCTTAAACAAGCTCCAAGAGCTTGGAATAAGAAAATAGATGCCTTCTTTGGAAACTGTGGATTTAAGAAGTGCAGTGTCGAATATGGAATATATATGAAAACATCTAGCCGAGGTAAAATGATCCTAGTTTGCCTCTACGTAGATGACATATTGCTAACCGGTGACTGTGAAACCGAGGTGAACTCTGTGAAGGAAAGGTTGATGTCCGAGTTTGAGATGAGTGATCTCGGGAGAGTTGTGTACTTCCTGGAAATGGAATTCCTTTACACTCCTAAAGGAATAGTGTTACATCAGAAGAAATATGCAATAGAAGTGCTGAAGAGGTTTGAAATGTTTGATTGCAAGCCTGTTCTAACACCAGCCGAGGTAAATCAGAACCTGACGACTGATGTTGATGGAGAATGTGTAGATCCGACCTTGTTTAAGCAATTGGTTGGTTCGTTAAGGTACTTGTGCAATAGTAGACCTGGATATATGCTATGCTCTCGGTGTTGTTAGCAAGTTTATGGAGAAGCCAAAAATGATACACTACTTACCTAAGAACTACTAGAATCCTAAGGTACTTGAAGGGAACTTTGAAGTATGGTTTGTTATTCCCTGCTAAACCAGATCAGAATAGCTGCAAATTACTTGGGTACTCCGACTCGGATTGGTGTGGGGATAAGGTCGACAAAAGGAGTACTACGGGTTACATCTTCATGTGTTTTGGAGCACCAATCTCATGGTGTTCGAGGAAGCAACCAGTGGTCGCATTGTCGCGTCTGCTGGCGAATATATAGCAAAGCTATCTGCATGCATGCCAAGCTATTTGGCTTAAATCACCATGACAGAATCCGGCTTGAGAGTAAGGAGCCGATTAAACTCATGATTGATAACAAGTCGGCAATAATGCTTGCCAAGAACCCAGTTTCACATGGGAGAAGCAAGCACATAGAGACCAAATTCCATTTCCTGCGTGAACAGGTTGAGAAAAAGGTACTTGAAGTCTGCTACTGGTGTATGGTGATCTAGGGTTTTTTTTGGTATGGGTATTTGGGTAATTTTTCATTAAGTTGGGAGCTGATAAAATTAAAACGGAGAGGGGTTAATAACAATTCTCAAAATATGTTTCAAGTTGGCGTTTACTTTTCCCACACCCCCTCCTACTCTTTCACACCCCTTAACAAATTTTATTCCAAAAATAACCTCGCGTGAAACGCTGTTAGGACGTGTTTAAAGACGGTTCGAACGACCTTGTTCGAACACGTTCGAATGACCTCGTTCGAACAGGTGAAATTACGCACAAAAGGGTGTGAAGTCAATATTTAACACACTTGAACGATGTCGTTCGAACGAGTTCGAACAAGGTCATGCGAACAGGTTCGAATGACCTCGTTCGAACAGGTGAAATTACGCACAAAAAAAATAACACACTCGAATGATGTCATTCGAACCTGTTCAAAGCCCCGTGTTCGAACACGTGAAATTTCGTGAAAAAAAGAGGTTTTGGCTAGCCTTTTGGTTTTTTCACACTCTTGTGGGGTGTGTTTTGAGTAGGAGGAGGTGTGGGAAAAGCAATAGCCTTCAAGTTTGGGGGCTAGTGGGAATTGTTTTCTATGTTAAAGGGCTAAAGAAGTCTCAAGGGATTGATTGTTACCACTTACTACCTACAACCCCCATTTTACTTTTCAATCCTCCTTTTCTATATCTTTTTAAACTTTTCCCAAAAATATCACTTTCTAAAAATTAATTTTGGGAATGAATATAGTTGACGTCTAAGGCTTAATCTTTGGAATGCATTTAGAAATTAATTAATGTTCGCAATGATTTTCATTGAAATTTAGAGCATTTCAGATTTTAGTTTCTAAATTTATTTTATTTTATAATTTAGTTTTTAAAATGTAATTTCATTCCTTTTGAAACACACTCTAATCATTTTTTATGCTTAGGGAACCAGATACACGGCACTATATATGGAACCAAACATGTACGGTACCATAGTGTCGTATCTGCATAATCTCAGGAAAAAAGCGACGCGTTGGAAACTAATTCTTTCATTAATAACAGTTTGGTATTTTCACGAGTTAGGAGATGTGCACTGAGTAAGGGGGTTGTAAGAAGTCTTGCCTAAAGAAAGAAATGGGTCGAGATTGGGGTTTTGAGACTAATTAAGATTCCAAGACTAAAATTCCACTTAGCTAAAAATGATAGGCTACAAACCACATAAAAAGTCTATTAAGCCTACAAGATTGACCTACTTAATTAAGTAAATATAAATAGTTCTTTTTATTATCATTATTATTGTTATTATTATTATTGTTATATTTAATTTTGCATTTTGGGTTAAATCATAAATTTGCTAATATTTATTGTTGTTAATTTTAACATATTGACCTACATCAATTTTTGACATATTTAATTTAAGATGTTATTATAAAGTAGAATTTAAATATCATGTTTTATAAGGATAATTTTCTAAAAGACTTTGTTATATCTCAATTTGAAATCACTGACTTATTAACTTGTTACTGTTGTAAAAAAAAACTTGTTACTCTATTTTTTTGACAACAACTTGTTACTCTATTTATAAAACCATACACCACTCAAATCAACTTTTTGATGCAAGTGGATGCAAGTGGGAAGAAAAAGGAGAAGATAACTTCATCCTGAACAAACCTCACTTAAGGAAGCCACCTTTTTAAGTACACTTGTCCATACGCCATTGGACCTCTTTTCTTTAATTGTTGAAAGATCAAATATACTTTTTGAGGCACATGGATTTAAAAGGAATCAACTTCTTCTCCAAGTAAACCCAACCATGAAGAAACCTCTCTCAAGGAGCCTTTAAATACCCTTCACATTCTCATTCACAAGAAAACGAGAATTCACTTACTAAAATCATCATTAGAACTGGTTCGAAGGAGAGGGGAGAACTTGACACCTTCTTCCTCCACCTTCACGCAACTACATTTTGCATAAGGAATGCTCCCCGCACAATGTGTCGTGAGGCAATGTTGCAGCAGTACTAGGCTGATTTATGCAAAGGAAGCTAAACCGTGTATCTTCTACTCTATTTCTTTTCCTTTGTGTTTTTCAGTAATATGAACATGTTATTTATACCAATTTGTATGTTCTTAGTAATGTTAAGCATGAGGTAACTTCTCTTGCAGTTGGGATGCCTTAAACTTTGTAGTGATCCTTTAACTAGTTTTATGTTATATATTTATGTTTGCATTTTAGTTCTTGTATGATAACTCTTTCATATTCATCTTTAAAATTGTCCAGCTAAAAGTGAATGCAAATTATAAATTCAGACATGGTTTATAATTGAAACTCAAGAACTAATGTGGGTAAGTGTTTTAACAAAGGAAACTTTGTAATTCCATGCTAAAACCTAAACATAGGATAGCATAGTCCTAGGGTGATACTGTGGGTATTTCAAATACAAGGATGAACTTATTTAGAGCTTAGACACTTGTAACGAAACCCTGACAATAGTGACTGATTATTTGTTTGTTTTTCTGTTACTTTACATTCCAGCATACCGAATTAATTATGACTTGGTTACCTTTCACTAATAAACTATCAATTTAAACCTTAGAAATTAATTCAATCCCTGTGGGTACGATCTCAACTTACTATTATGTTACTTCTTACGATTGTGTATACTTGCACATACATGTGTGTATATATTTCAAGCACAACAGAGCCCCCTAGCCTCAACATAGTAGCGATTCTGAATTCTAAAACGCTGTTGTATTCTTCCAACTCTATCCTTTTTTTAGATAAGCACTTTCAACTCTATCCTTACTGGTTGTGGTCTCCATAAGAAATAGAATGACCGACTTATGACCTATTACCAGGTCATTCAACTCCCTATTTGTCGTGGCCGCCACCAAACCACGATAATTCTAGCCAATGCAAGTCATTTGGGCATTGGGGGCTTGCTTAGGCTTGCTTCCTCATCCTTTGTAGTAACAGAACCAATGAAAATCTTAGCATTTTGAAGGACGGGGCCAATGGCCTTCCTCCATTCCTCATCCAGACAATTAACCTCCTCCCAAGATTTTCTTCCCATTTCCTCCGGTTCTCTAATTATTTTCACTGGTCTCACCATGTTATCTCCTTCCTCTTCATCTAGCAACTTAGCAGGGTGTTTCTCAAAGGGAAGACCAGAGAAGATACACCTTGCAAGGGATAATTCCTCCTCATCTATGAGCTTAATTGGCATGTGTGGTGGAGAGCTACCCTCAGGGGGAACTCCACAATGTATCCCATTTGATTGGTAGTAGTTTTAGCCACGCTCTTTGTACCCTTGTTGGGGATAATGGCACGTAGTTTTGGCTTTGACAATGTCTTTGTTGCTTAACTTGGCCCCTCCTTATTGAGTCTCTTCTTGTGTAGGGCTCGTGTAGTCCTTGATAACTACCCTTTTAGACAACCCTATGTTCTCAGCAATTAAACCAAGTTGTTTCATATTTCCCAAGCCTGTGACTGGTGAGATTTCCCTAGTACTTAAGGCAGACATTGTAGGATCCCATATTATGCCCTTAGGTGGCTCAACTTGGGGAACCTGTGCAATGTTCATCACATTGTACCTAGCTATTGGGGACCAGCTTGGGGGCATGCGTCTTCTCATGTACTTCCTTCAAATTATCTCTACTCATTTTGTGAGTTTTAGAGTGGGCCAACATAATTTTGGCACTAGAATCACATTAAATGGGAGATTTTGGGTCCCTCATGGGGGAAGTTGGGGCCTGTATTCCAATGGAAATACCAGCAACTTTAAAGTTATCTAACCTCTAAATAAAAGCCTTTTTGACATTCAACCTTTAGTAGTCCTTCCCAATCATTTCCTTTTCAATACATGTGTGGTCATACCTTCCCCTAGAGAAGATACACCTTGCAAGGGATAATTCCTCCTCATCTTTGAGCTTAATTGGCATGTGTGTTGGAGAGCTACCCTCAGGGGGAACTCCACAATGTATCCCATTTGATTGGTAGTAGTTTTAGCCACGCTCTTAAAGGGAACTCCACATGTGTGCTCATACCTTCCCATAGTCTCAGGGTCAATGGTTTCAATGGTTCTTCTCTGATTTTGGGGAGCAAAATGTTATGTCTCATTACATGCTCCTTGAGAATGATCTGAGTAGTCTTTGGAGCTGCAACGCTTAGGCCAAAACTGCATTTTGGAACCCTAGGGTTGTAATTAGACATGACCTTCTCCTTCTTGCACCTATTATTATTATGACCAATGACGCCATAGTTAAAGTAGAGAACTTGAAGTCTCTCATAACGATAAACTACCAAAAGCTTGGGTAAGTCAACTCTAGGGGTCCAACACCCAACTGGCATGAGTTGTGTGACATCAACCAAAACACTAGCTCGAATAAAGTTCATCATAATCTTCCCATTCACTAATGGTTCTTCCATCTCAAGGATCTCACCCACTTTCATAAGAAGGATAGCAACACTTTGGAAGTGTAGGTTTTCAAGGGGTGGGTAGTGCACCTGAATTCAGAGATATGTGGTTCTTCATAACAACTCCAAGCTTTTGTGAGAATATCTTTCACTGCAATCTTGTTCATCAAATTGCATGTTAAGATTTTTCCAACAAGAGCATGTTTTGGTAACTGAATATATTTTTGGATTTATAGGAGGAATAGCCTCCAAAAACTACTTAGTGTTATCGTTGTCGCGCGGACTTTCTCGCTAAGAATGGCCTCCATTTCGAGGTTTCGTTGAAGGTTTGAGATTTTCTCTAAATAAATATGGTTGCCTTTGTTGGGAGATGCTTCATGCGTTGTTGTCTAATTTTGCATTGACAAAAGTCTACGTGGCTCACTGCTGGTTGCATTGACAATTTTTATCTACACTGGGACATCGGCTCCCGAGTTTGAACCCGATTGTGACCATTGGAGAGAGAATGTGTGGTATTTATTTGTCATTTCGCCTAAGCTAACAAACTTTTTAATAAAAGTGTATGACATATGTGATTAATCAACCAGGTCTAAATGGAGTTGATCCATTTCCAAAAAAACACATATGACAATCAACGTATCTAGTTCAAACTAGGAAATCTAATTAAAATCGCCATCTTTGCCGGAAAGAACCTTTGACTCAGATAACACACCGTCCCCATTTGCACATTCTCTGTGCTTTTGCATATGCAGTCTGGGCCGGGGAAAAGGATGCCATTCTAATCAATGTCAGAAATAAATTAATTATTTGCAGCTCAACCATTTTTTCTTTGGTAGGGAAAGACCTAAATCAGAACCTGCATGTGACTTGATAAACCAAAACTCATAGTCATGGGTGTGACCAATATTGGTGGTTACAATTTACAAAACAAAGCAAAACTAACCAATCATTTTTTTTCTTATTTAATTTTTATAAATTTGTTTATGAGTTTAATTTATATACACAAATTGTGTATACATGTTTTACACTATCTACCAATGATAGTTTGACAAGTCATTAAAAAGAAGTTACTCAATTAGTAACCACCTGATGTGTCATGCCTACCATGTATTGTGATTGGTGGATAGTGTAATAAGCTTTACACAGAATGTGTATACTAATTAAACTCTTTGTTTATTATTCTTCTGTACACAAAAGGGCATTCTTCTAACAATAATTTCCTCTGCATTTATCATACATTAAGCTATATTTTTTTATATAAGAATAGAAATATACTTTTTGAATTATATTTAAAATAAAAGGTATCGTACGTTGTAACTCCAAATTTAGGTGCAAGTGGTTAATGCACTCTAGCCAAAGAGGCAGACTCGGTTAGTTAGTACTCGGGTTTGATCTTTAGATAGAATAAATAGGGGTCAGACTTTACTTATTTCTCTGTCGAACTCTTAAATATTCAGGGTCCTTTTCCTCAGACATCGGAGCGGGGTCAAAGACTAAAAAAAATCGTATGTTATGATCGGAGAATCCAACATAAAAATAAAAGGGAAATATGAAAGAAGATCAAGAAGGAGCATTATTTAGGTGGGTTCTCGCTAATTCTGCTGCATCATTTGATACGGTTTTTAAGGTCGGTTATGTCAGTTAAGAATAAACGAGGTCCCCAAGTACTTTTAATTTATATTTTCTTGATTATTTATATAAACTATGGTAAAGATCTCATTATTGAACTAAACCAACATCTTCTAGTTTTTATTTTATTTATTTACAAATTCTAAAGTTTGGCTTCCAAATCTTTGTGTTTATTTTTTGTGCCTTTGACCACACTATTCATGGTAGAGTACAAATCGGATATACTGAAAATTATATAACTAAATATGGTCATGTGATGATTGATATCGGGATATATTTTAGTATACTTGTTTTATATGTAGATTTGACTTTAGATTGTTTATACCGGTGGAGGTTGGAATTACCTATAGAAGCAAATTATATGTTTGGTAAACTATGACATATTTTTTTAAGATAAATGAGTGGGAGTTTCGTTATGTGGGCCCGACTTTGCGTCGCATGTAGGGAGCTGTAACATAGAGATTTGTGTGCCCTGACTTAAGAACGGTAGAGATCGTGGGACCAAATGGAACGACTCAGATCTCACCTCAATTTCACCCGCCATAGCGCACATGACACATCACTAACACTTATAAATAGCCTCACATTTATTGTAACAAGTACGCATCCTCTGAAGTGACTTGGGTGTTAAAGTGAGTGTAGGTACCACACCCCACGTCGGATCAACGTGTGTGACGTCGTCAACACCAGCGAAGCCGGCATTCACCAGGTTCGGCCTTAGAACCGTTAAAAATAATAAAAAAAACCTTCGAATGCAAAACGTTTTTTAGAGAAAAAAGTATCTTTAAGAAAAAAGAGTACATCTTCATTTCATTAAAAAGAAATGAAAACGGAATACAAAAAGTAGATCAAGAGGGACTAGCTATGCCAATATCCTTGCACTACGTCAGAGTATTGAATAAATGACGCACCTTTCAGTAACACTTTAAATAAGGCACTACTTAAAAAACAATGAGTGCTTATAATAGTGCTTATTAAGAAAGCGCTACTTTTGGTAAATGAATAGATAGCGCTTTTTCATATAGCACTACTCTTTCAATTATTAGGGAAACAATAGATAACACTTTCTTATTGAGCGCTATTGTAGAGTAAAGATTAGATAGTGCTTCTCGCAATTCACTACCTATTGCTAAATGTTAATATTTTGTTTTCATATTATGGCTGACTAGCTCTTAACTCGCTCTAAACCCCAAACCCCTCTCTCACTCACTCTCTTACTCTCCTAAACTCAAATCTCATGGTTGTTGTTCTCCTTTGTTCTTCATTCTCCTAAACTCAAATCTCTCTCTAGCATTTTTCTCTCATCACTTGACGTTCTTCAACGCAACCTTGTTGGAATATCGCTGTCGTCGGTGCCTTAAAGCTGAGACTTGAAGCTATTTGTCGTCAATGTGACTACTTAAGGTTTAATCATTCTTTTTCTTTTTGTTTTGCTCTCGTGCATCGTCTACCCATCGTCTTAGAGGTTCTGCCTCATATTGTGTCACCCCAGGAACCTCCCATATATGGTGAAAGAGAAGGGTCTTGATTACCCTCAGGTCGTCAGTCCATCTAATATCTGCCAATCTGGTGCACCATAGATATATGTGGCTTGTTCCGTATAGAAAGTCATGCACCATAGATATTTTTTTACTCTCAAACTAATATAAGTGACTATACTCCACTCTAGTCACCAAAAAACAATAATTATACTACATCATAATTTTCTGAAATTGTTACACTTCTTAATCCATTAAGTTTTTTTAAATTATATAAAACAATTTAAGATGACATTTATTATGCGACGACAAGAATATACTACCTCTGGTTCTATACATAAGACAAAAATGCAGTTTTAACTTCATTTAATAAGTAATGTATCTAGTCTAGATATATCATGTTATTCAACTATTCTAAAACTGCATTTTTCTCTTTATATAAAAACCATAAGGAGTACTATTAATTAAGAAAATTTACAATTTTCGTAAGGTTCATTTAACCTGACTCTAAATCTTTTGTTTGGTTCGAGTCTCAAGGACTTGTCACCACATAACATATAGTAGATCATTAGTTCAATATTTATGCAGGTCATTCTTCTATTCCAAGTTGATTTAATTTTTGTTATCTTTCATGTGGTATCAAATTAAATAAATTTATAGTGGGAAATGGAATACTACTTAATTGTAATGCAATCTTAGTCTCGTTAATCAAAACTGAAGATTTATTATTTCACATGCGTGTAGACAATCGGATCATGTAATTTAGGATTACCTGAATTGAACAAAATTATTCTTATTGATTGACCACTCTTGGTTAATGCCCTCCTATCATGGGTGACATTTGATTCTAATACAATGGAACAATGAACGTGAGCATGGCAGTGTGGCACCAACCAATATTAAGAGAGATTCTTCCGTTCTTGGAATAATAATTTTTCCCCTATTAATAATGTGTATCATAATGTCTTCTACCTTATTTGTAAGAAAAAATATACTATCATAATTTGGTGGTTTCAAATATAAGCAAAAGTAATCAAATTCAACTCTATTTAATAGAATAGGCTATTTAGTCTCTGACTTTCTAAAAAAGTTGAATTTGGTCCCTAGTTTTTGAAATATTCTTATTTAGTCCCTCGCTTTTACAAACGAGTACCAATTTAATCCCTTCTTCAACCACTATCAGTTAACACTGTTGACAAAACTGACATGGCAGTTAAGTGTTTCTATGGAAAATTTCAGGGACAAATTAAAAAGCCCAAAAATAAAAGTAAATACATGCCAGCATGTCATGTCACGTAAATGTTGGAGATTAAATTGACATTTGGTGCTCTATACAGAAACTCGACAGAAATTAAAAAAACTAACAGAAATAGGGAAAAAAAACTTATGGTGCTTTGTACATAATCGAAATAGAGACAAAAACAAAAAAAAACTAATAGAAACAAAAAAAAAACCTAAAATAAGGTTTCCAACAAACAAAACTGAAAGATCCAAACAACCAAACTATAAAATCACAATTGTTCTCTAATAGAAGTAGAAATCGAAGGAAATTGGAAGAAAAACGCGAAGGAAAAATAGAAAGAAAAAACGCGAACAAAATTTTAGAAAAATATTTTTGAATAATATTAGAATTGTATATCTAATTACAAGTGCTAAAATATTTAAATAGATTTATTCTAAGGTTATACCTAATTGTCTTGATAACTGAGTCGTATAAATATTTACAATAAACAAGCTATTTACAACGCTCCCCCTCAAGCTGGTGAATGAATATCATTCCCAACTTTGATGTAAGTTGGTTGAAACGTTTTGTTGGCAATCCCTTCGTTAACACATCTACCAGTTGGTGTTCATAAGGAATGTAAGTTGTAGTTATCAACAATTTGTCTAGTTGTTCCTTAATGAAGTGACCATCTCTACGTGCTTCATCCTATCATGTTGAACTGAATTATGAGCAATACTGATAGTCGATTTATTATTCCAAAATAACTTATCATATAATTAACTAGGTCAAAAAAATTATTATACAACTATATATCAAAAATAAAAAATGTATAAATCAAACATTTTGAGATGACTTTTATAAAAAAAATGATAAAAATCTTAAGATGATTTTTTATCTTTTAGTTTTAAAATTAAATTTTAAAAAGTAGAATTCTTTTTTAAAATTAACTAGCCCCACGACCCGTCCGATGGACGGGTTGGTTAGTTGTTGATTAAGTGAAACACATAGAAATAAAAGCAGCTAGGAGTAGCAGTGTTCGAGGATTAAAGGTTTATAGTTGTTAAAGACATGTAGATCTTATACACAAGAAAATGGGAAAATACGGGAGGTGAAGAAAAAATTTGTACAATCTAAAGCAAAATATGAGATATGTAGGATGAAGGATTAATAATAACAACCGTCATAAAAATAGTTCAAAAGTACAGACATTTGTTACTGAGACTACAGAAGTTTTGATATTAAAATGGAAGATGAATTAAATAAAGAGTAACCCTCTAAAGAAAAGAAGCATAAGAAAATAATCAATAGATAATTTTGATCCAATTACGACGATTAAGTAGGAATTTTGTGTAAATTATGTTCATGTAATAGGAGTTCGAGGGATTAGTCTCTAAAGTTGCGCGTAGAGGATACCCAGTTTATACCAAAAAAATGTAGACATAAAAACTTAACTCATAATTAAAGAGAGAAGAAGACAACATAATTAAAAAAGTTAAACACGAACGTACGCAGGTCTCATGCAGAGATTTATTTAAAAGTAAATATCAATTTAATTATGCTTCTAATACTTCTTGATGCGAAATTATCTAAATAAAGAAGAAAATATCAATTTGGACATGTAATGTTTTTCAAGATTCTAAAGTACTCCAAAACACACTGCCTAGAATCACACTTTATGTATTTTTCCATGAAATTGTTTTTCCATCAAATAGATTATTGACGAACGGAGTATTTGAGTAGTTAAAAAAATCTGAATCCTAAAGTAACCCAAAACACACTGTCTAACATTTCACGTTACGTGTTTTGCTACAAAATAATTTTGTCCCCATCAAGTACGCTAAAGCACACTTTTTAGCATCCCACTTTAAAATATAAAAATATTTAAGAAAATTAGATTAGTCATCAATAACTCATTGGGAGGATATAATCGCACACACCGACAAAACCGAGTACTTCATGGCCAACTGAGCTTTCCCAGTAGATTAGTCATCGATAAAGCCGATGAAAACTGCACACCAATAAGATGGTAACAAAAAAGTAAAAGAAAGAACAAAAAAAGGCCAATTGGCCAAAAAATTGGAGATTCCAACAAAAAATGTTTCCCTCCTTCAATTGAAATCAATTGACTTGTCTATGGCAAGCCGCATACATAAGAAAGATTTTCATCCCCCGATAATTTTAAAATATCAAACATGATCTTGGTCCTTTAACATCAAAAGTTTCACGAAATTATTTTTATATCGAAAAGTTTATGAGTTTCTTCCCAAGGGTTCACCAGAAAGAAACTCTTGCTTTGAAAAGAACTCACATTACCTACACTATTATTTTGTCAAAGATGACCTAGATTATTATTTATAAGCCACATAAGCGTAAATAAAGAGACACATCAGCACTTAATTGCCACATTTTTATAGTGTTAGATGAAAAGGTCAAAGAAGTAACATTTTTAATACTTAGAGGACCAAACTGGTACAAAAAACTTAAATGACCAATCGTTACAATTAAATAACTTAAAGACCTCTGGTGTATTTTCGCCTAAAGTTTTTCTGTTGCTTACCATATGGTGAATGATGCCCAGCACCTTCGTATACCGTGGATGGTGTCTTCATTAGGTCTCCCATTGGGTCCTTTTGTCTAAATGTTGATGGTAACACTCTAGCACCCCACGACATTTCTGGCTTTGGTGGTTTGTTGAGGGGTCGTGATGGTTAGTGTGTCTGTGGCTTCTGTGGCAATATTGGAGTTTTAGAGATAACTCATGTTGAAACAAGTTCTTGAAATATGATTCCTTAGGTATCCTTTTTTTTCTTTTCCTTTTCAACATTTGTAACAAAAAAAACATTATACTAAAGTTTACAAATGAAAAAAAAAGTTGAAACAAGTTCTTGAAATATGATTCCTTAATGTGACTATTGTAAAAAAAAATGTGGACTTGTTCAATGAATCTAGATATGGATCCCATGTTTGATCCTAATTAGAAGTTACAATGTGTAGGATGCAGTTATTGAGCCCAATCCTTTAAGTGTGTACTATAAAATAAGGCATGTAATTCAAGTGGACATATATAATATTTAAAAGACCTTCCAAACAAGCCTGATAATTAAACGACATATAAAATAAAATATATTGGCATGCAGTATTCAAATGCAACTAACTCCATAACTGTAATAACTGAAATAGTATATCTAGGATATACAATATTTATGTTCCCTGCTAGGAGAGAGAATATGAAACATGGAGACACATGTGAGCACATGAATGTTTGGAGAAGGAATAGGACAAGAGGTTCAGACCTTAGCAGCTGAGGAAATGGTCAATGAGCTTTAAATGAACAAATTAACTTATCATGGAAGAATACCATGTGCATGGCAAACTGCCAATATACGCCAAAGCTGCATAAATATATAAACTGAAACCTACCTACCTCCAAGTTTTTATTATCAACTTATAAAAAATAATGCAGCAATCAATAGCTACAGGGAAATGAATGGTATGAAGTTCGTTAAAGAATAAAGTGAAATATTTAATATATATCTTGTATGCTATTAAAAAAATAGTATGATGTATAAAACTGAATTTAATTTAAGGTTCAGAAATAGCTAGAATAAATATGAAACCAACCTTGTTGGCTTAGTAGCTTAATTTATCCCAAGACATAGGAGTCAATCTAGTCCTCTCAAGTTTGATTTCTGCAGTGAACAAACTCAGTATTGGTCAGTACGAAATTTGATCCTAAACATGAGTAGATATTAATCTTCCGTTCAAAGTATTGAGACACTCCGTGGATAGCCACCAATGACCTATAGAAAAAAATCTAGAATAAATATGAAGTACATATATAATAGACGAGTCTGACTTAGAGTATTAAGAAATTCCTTAGTAATTGTTACTAAATGGGTATAATGGACATTTCCCCATCAATGAAAAAATTCGGTAACCACACAAACACTAAATTGTGGTTAGCATGTACTAACCATCGGATTGTTGTATAATGGTTACCGGAAAATTTAGTAATTGTAACTAAGAAATTCCTTAGTATCATAAGTATTTGCCATAACAGTCTATTTCGCTACATGTAACCAAAAATGAGTCTATCTCGCTAGATGTATTTTTTTTTGTCTATGTATATATATTGTGTTTATATATATATATATATATATATATATATATATATATATATATATATATATATATATATATATATATATATATATATATGAGTGGGGATCAACTTACTCCAAAGTAACTCTTGTAAGAGTTACTCCACATAACATCTCTTCACACACTTTATATTTTGTCGATCCAACCGTTAAATTCATAGTTCTAATTGAGTAGATCAAATATGTCAATTCTTATAAAATTATAAAAATGTTTGATACTTGATCAAATAAGTTCAATTCAACGTATATAATTATTTTTAAAATACAAGTAAAATAAGGACTATAAGATTCTATATGTACGGATATTCAATTTCAATAGTTTTTGGTATGCATGATCATCATGATAATATGAAACTATTCAACGGTTGAATCGGTAAAATTTGATGTTTACAAAGAGATATTAAGTGGAGTAACTTTACAAGAGTTACTCTTGGAGTAAGTTGATCCTCCTATATATATATATATATATATATATATATATATATATATATATATATATATATATATATATATATATTTAGTACACTCTATTTAAAGGGACGAGTTCAAATTACTATCCGAGTTCGATTTTTGAAGATATAACAATTTGAAATTAGACTTTACATACCTCCAAGTTACTTTCCCGATTAGTCGATGTCTCCTTCTTCTAGACACCAGAATAGAGTCGAAGATCAGTAGACAAAAAATAAATATAAATATATACGCACACTATATTCTTTCTTGAATTGAAATTATTCATCATAATCCAATTTGAATTTTGATTACCAATTAAGAAAGTGGGGTTATATGAACTCTAATTTTTCAATTTATAAAACATAACTTGAGACCTAATTGCTTAAGAGAAACTAAGTTGCTTACCACTTACATCAACATGTGTTGGTTGTTAATTATGTTAATAATTAGATGTCATTACTACATGAATTTCCATTATATTGATCAGTCTGATTCTTCTTTAAAAAAATACAAAAAGTTGACCAAAATAACATGTCTGGTGATACGATTAATAAAATTATATTTCATATTTTGGAACAAATCGAGAACATTAATGTAAATAAATTCATACTATCTTCCATAACTAACACATTATTTTCAATTAAGTGGGTTCCTAAAAAGTGTCTCACTGTTAGTTGTATTGGCAATTTCAATGATATGGCAACATTCGACTCCTAAGTTTGAATCGGGGTTTGAGCAGTTGTAGTGTGTGGTGTTTATTTCATCTGAGTAGATAAAAAAAAGGTTCCTAAATGCTATTATTGTAATTTTAGAAAATTAATTAACATCATTGTGTTGAATAAAAATTAACATAATATATTTTGTTTTACATCTAAACATGATTATTTTATGTTTATTCATTGTATGTAGGTGTGGGAATAGGTCGGCCCAAATTGGGCTTAATGAGCCCTGAGTTTGGCCTATGTTGATAATTTTAAGCCTGAGTCTGTCCCGTACTGTGGCCAATTATAGGCCCAATTTTGAGGTTTGACCTAGCCTTTTTGAAAGCCAAAGAAAGTTTGTTTAAAAGTATATTTTACTAATTTTTTACTAAAATATGCAACATTTGATCTTTCAACTCTAGAAAGTAAGCCTATAAGCATGGGAAAGTGTTCTAAAAAGGTGCAAGTTGCAGATGATGATGATGGTGATCAGCAAGTGGCGCTTGAGATGATCCACTTGTGCCACTTGCGCTACTTTAGCTTATGATGATGTCAGCAGGATTATGCTGTGGCATCCAATGCTACAACATTCTAGTTGGCTAATGTTGTGGCATTGAATAAACATGTTAAAATACAATATGGGGAACCAAAAGTGTAAAATGATCACAAATCAGTTCCTAACCCTCTTTTACTCTAAACAACACATATCAACTACTTTAACAATAATATTACTTAGAAACTCACATTGATTTAAGTCTAGAACATATAAGTAACTCTATATAAATAAGAGTTATCAAACTCTCAGGTGGACTTAGACTTTTTTGGAGTGATTATTATGAGATTTTGGAGGCAAATATGAATTTCATCCATACAGCTGTGAGAGTAAGTAGATCTGGGGCACAGTTTCAGTTTACCTTTGTCTATGACAACCGAACTTTTCCCCAAAGCAGATCCCTCTGGAGCAAGTTGCTAAGGCTAAAATATTCTCAACAAGGGCCATGGTGTTGCATGGATTTCAATGAATTAAAAGAGACCTCTGAGAAGGTTAGCTTGAGGCCAGCTGATCACTAAGGAATAAATTTGTTTAGAGAATGACTCATGGATGATAGATTTGGAGTTTAAAGGTGGCAAATTTACTTGGTTGAGTGACCCTAGAGATGAAGTGGTAACAAAGCAGAGAATTGATAGTGTTAGTTGGTGCGCTTGATATACACACAAATGTGCAAGTATACATAATCGTAATAAGTAATAAAGTGAAAGTAGAGTATCGTTCCCACAAGGATTAGATTAATTTACAAGTTTAAATTAAATAGTTCACTAGTGAAAGGTAACCAATAAAAAATATATGGTGAGAGTGCAAGAATGTAAACAAACAGAAAATAAACAAGCAAGTAAAAGATGTATGAAGTCAGTGAAGAATGGTAGTTGAGATGTCTTCACCAAATAAGTCACTTTCAAGAGTTTTGTGTTTTTATGTGGTGCAGGTGCACTGGATGCAGCTGCATTAGAATTGTGTTTTTCAGTCACTTTCTTCGGAGTTTCATTACAAGCTCTTAAAACCTCATCTTGAAGTAAAGAGAGAAGTTGTCAATTCCTTTCTCGCCTTCTTACAATTCTCGTCTAAGATGCTAAATAAGTTCACTCCTATATTTGAAGTATCCACTGTATCATCCTAAGGACTATGATATCCTATGTCTAGGTTTTAGCATGGAATTAACAAAGTTTCGTTTATTAAACACTTATCCCTATTAGTTCTTGAGTTCTAATCATAAACCATGTCTGTATTTATGATTTGCATTCACTTTTAGTTGGCCAATTCTAAAGATGAATATGAAAGAATTATCACGCAAGAACTAAAATGCAAACATCATATGAACAAAATAACTTACTTAAAAGATCATTTTAAGGTTAGAACATCTCAACCAAAAGAGTTTAGTTCATGCTAGACATCACAAGGCTTATATAAATATAACAAGTCATATTCATATAATTGAAATAACAAAAGGAAACAATAAGATAGAAGTTACACGGTTAGAGTTCCCTTTGCATGAAATTGCCAAGTGATGCTGGTGCACTAACTTCACGTGGTTGTTGTTGAAGTAAAGGAAGAAGTCGTCAATTCCTTCCTTGCCTCCTTTCAAGAGAAAATAAAACTAACTAACCTAAACTATTCTATTGAATTAAAATACAAGATATGAAATGAAGTGAGAAGAGATTTTGATGATCTTCAAGTGAGAAGTGGAAGCCTTTATATAGCCTTGGAGCTTTCTTTCAAGTGAGGGTTTCCTTGGAGATCAAGTTAACCTAGAGAGGTTAACTATAGTTACTTTTCAGAACTTGATAAAGGAATTTGAGTCCAACACTTATCCTCAAAAAGAGGTCCAATTAGGAATGACCATGTGTCCTTTATGAATGACCTTTCATGATGGTCTTCTATTGTGGGCGCCTACTTTTTGCAAGTTGCATGTGCCTCCATGTGAATTGTGACTAAGCATGATGTCATTGAGGCTCTTATGCATTGGTATGAATTGAGGTGCTCCCAATGTTGGGTAATCTGTCTTGGTGTAGAATGGTGCAGAAGCACCTAAGTGCAGATGCACTGTGTAAATGCCTCTAGTGTAGATGCACTGTTGATTTCCTAGTGCAGAAGCATCAACTGCAGGTGCATTGAACAAACACATCAAACATACCAATATACATACAAAATGCGAAGTCATGAATGTCATTCATCTTAAAACCATGAATGTTGTTATTTTATTCATATTACTATATTTAACACATATTATACTTGATTTCAAGCAATTATCTAGGTTTAGATGCATAAATAACTCTATAAAAAATAGAGTTATCATTAGTCGATTGGGGGTGGAGTGAGTCGTTTCCTCATGCCATTTCCACAACCCTACCTCTAATCAATTCTAAGCATGTACCGATTGTTTTAAGCCCACTCCCTCTCACAGAAGTGGTTCCTACTTTAAATATGAGGTTTTTTGGGAGGGTTATGAAGATTGCAATAATGTGGTTGATGAGGCTTGGAACATTGAAGTAGAGTTCCCTGATGTTTAGGGTAAAATCAAAAGAAAATTAAAGAATTGCAATCCTCTCTAAAAACCCTACACAAGAGCGCCTTTCAAAATGAAGCTACTCAAGTGAAGAAGCTCAAGGGGAGACTCCACTACTTGGTTAATCAGAACACTCAGAACACAAATTGAGAGGAGGTTCAGGATCTTAGGATAGAGATTGATTGCTTATGGAAGCAAGAAGAAAAGTATTGGGAGAGATTAAGGGTGAAATGACTCAATTGGGGAGAGAAGAGTTCTACTTTTTTTTCATGCCTCAACTGTCCATAGGAGAGATAGGAACAAGCTGCAAAGAATCCAGAACACAAATGGGGAGTGGATTGAAAGGGCAAACTGATATCACCAATGGTATTTTGGATCATTTTAATTTTGTGTATACACATGCTTCGCCCCCACCCCTGTTTGTCTTAATGTAATTTCCAAACTTGTAACTCTTGATATGAATTCCTCTTTAATTTCTCATTTTACTAATGTTGAACTTCAAAAAGCAGTTTTTTTTCCCGAAGTACTTATAAGGCCCCTGGGCGGATGATTTTAATGGGTTGTTTTTCCAAAAAAAAAAAATCTGGACCATTATTAAAAATGAGGGTCTCTACTGCTATTTAGTTATTTTGCAACTCTAAGGAACTGGGGTAGGGAGTGAGCAATACTCTTGTGGCTCTTATTCCTAAGGTCCCCTAACTTGAGGCTATCTCACAATTACACCCTATCAGTTGTTGTAATTTTATGTACAAAATCATTTCCAAAATCCTGGTGAGTAGGCTTATCCAAGACAACCTTGTGGTTGTGTATGAAGCCTTCCATTATCTAAAGAAACAAGTCCCTAACAAGGACATTGGATTTGCTTGGGAATTGAACATGAACAAGGCTTATGACATGTTGAATTGGGGATTTTTAAGACAGACTGGATGATGAACATGGTCTTCATTTTTTTCTACTCTTACCAAGTTAATGGTTATCATAATGAAACTCTCGTTCCCAAATGTGGCCTTAGACAAGGAGACCCTCTCTTTCCCTATCTGTTTATCTTTGTCTCACTAATAACTCATATTTATATGAGTTATTTGTACTCATTCAAAGAATAAATCACGCAAGTTCTCCAGCAATACAAGGTTAATTTAATTAGTTTTATGTTAATTTCTTAGTTCTGAGTAAATGAGCGTTTAAATAGATAAATCTGTGCATTTTGGCACCAAGTGGTGCCCTTGAGAGCGTTTTGATACTTCTTGTGCTTGTGCAGGAAAAATAGTGCTGAACGTTACCACGCCTCTCACCGCGCGTATATAAAAAAGCAAAGCAGAGCAGAGCGGTGAAAGATCTTAATTTTGGCGCTAGTAATGATGGTCAAAGATATAAAAAGTCGAAGATCTTCTATTCCCGGAGTCGACACGGAAGATACATCGTAGCACTATACGAAGTCGGTCGGAAGAAAACAGACTGTAGGTGGGCAAGTGACATCAAGAACACGTGAGCAAGGAGGCTATTTAATGAAGACTCAACATTCTCTCAAAAAGACACGCACATACTGTAACCATTCATACATTTCACTCCATCTTCATCCTCGCACCATCCTCTCCATTAATTTCGAGATAGTTTGTAAAGAAGATCTGGAAACAGGACTTACGTATTTTGCTTTTCTCGAACCATTTTTTTATAACTCACTGCTTTGTGAGGCTCGGGACGTTGTAACGTCTCTACAATACATCTGCCAAGAGTTACTTAGGTGTATCTTTTGCACTTAGTTTCTTTTCTTTTATGTATGGTATTTGGATTACTCCTTATCATTCTCAGAAAGATGCTCAAAGATGAGCTAAACACTTTGTAGTTGAGTTGTTGCTTTGCTTGTAATGAATTTCTAGTTGATGTTATGAAGTATTGACGTTGCATGTTTTAAATCTTTGTGTGAAAATATTTCCAAACTTGTTTTGAGGTTGGCCTCTTAAAATAGGTAGATTCATAGGTACAGACATGGTCTATGATAAGAAATCAAAGATTTATATGAACGAACGATGCACTAAAGACATTTAGGCATTTTTTATCTAAGTCTAGACATAGAACGGATAATAGTTCATAGAACATTGCTGTGGGTGCTTAAAATACAGGAGTGTGCCTATTTAGAACCTCTTATACTTGAAACTCGGCGCTTTTGTCTTTGAAAAGCATAGCTCTTTTGCAACAAATGCTCAAACGTGGCCGTCTATACAAAATAACATTTATGCGTTATAACGTGTAACGTTATAACGCCCGACTAGAAAGGATTTATTTGCATGCAACAACTCAACTCATCCTCCATCCATATTTACAACCAACATTTGTTTACTTGCTTTATTTACATTTTTAGCATTAAAACCAACTCTTATTGCCGATTTGCTACTTGAATCTCTTGTGTTTGAAACTTGAACTTTGAAAGTACAACCAATCCTCGTGGGAACGATCTCGTACTTAAATCCACTTTATTACTTGTACGACGTGTATACTTGCACTATATTTGCGAATACCACACGAACGCAACAAGTTTTTGGCACCGTTGCCGGGGACTGAAGTTAACTTTTATTGTTCAAAAGTATTAAAACACAAGTTGAAAGAATTTTACTGTGTTGTTTGTTGTTTCTGTGTTTGAGCAGGTAGACGTTACGGCGTATGCTTAGTTCCAACACAAGCTCTAGTTCAACTGAACCAAGGAGTGAGTCTGCGCCTGAGTTTGATCCAGAACCTGAAAGAACTTTCAGGGAATTAAGGAGACAACAAAGGTTAAGAAGGAGGCAACAGCAACAACAACAACACCCAACCATGTCGTATCATAACACTGGTTCTAGAGGTGGACATACGCCAAGAGGAGGTAGAGGACATGGTCGTGGACCACAAACTCATACTGAGACAATAGTTGTTGATGATGAACACTGGCAGAGGCATCAACTCATCAATGCAGGACCACAAGATATGGTCAATGACAGGGACAGGCCTATGCGTGATTATGCCGTGCTTAACCCTGCTCATCTGCAAACAAGCATTGCAAGACCAACCCTTCATACTGGTCACTTTGAGTTCAAGCCAATGATGTTCCAAATGCTGCAAACTGCAGGGCAATTTGGAGGTTTCCCTCAAGAAGATCCATATTCTCACCTAAGGCAATTTCTGGATGTGTGTAGCAACTTTATCATCCCTGGAGTCTCAGAGGATGCCTTTAGATTGAAGCTCTTCCCATACTCACTCAAGGATAAAGCCAAAAATTGGTTGAACTCCTTGGAGCCGAATTCAATTCACACTTGGGATGAGCTAGCAGAGAAGTTCCTTGCAAAATACTTCCCTCCCAACAAGAATGCTAAGTTAAGGAATGACATCACTTCCTTCAAACAAAGGGAAGGGGAATCATTATTTGAAGCTTGTGAAAGGTGGAAGGAATTACTGAGAATGTGCCCACACCATGGCATTCCTGTGGTGATCCAAATGGAGACGTTCTATAATGGTCTAGATCAGCCTACTAGGTTGATACTTGATGCTTTATCAGGTGGTGTCATTCTAAACATGTCCTTTTCTGAGGCATGCAAGCTCATTAATGACATAGCCACTCATAACTCTCATTGGCCATCTGATAGATTTACTCCTGGAAAGAAGGCAGGTGTCCATGAAATAAGTGAAGTAACTGCTCTTTCTGAAGTGGCTACTTTAACCAACATGATCAAAACTTTATGTACACCAAACGTGGCCACGTCTGAGAAGCAGACTGCTGCAGCAGTTGAACCTACCCACTCTGGGGGAGTAGTGTGTGTCTATTGTGAAGAAGGGCATGTTTATGAAGAATGTCCCTATAACCCTCAGTTTGTAAACTTTGTATCTCAGAACAAAGGAAACGGTCCCTATTCCAACTCCTACAATTCAAACTGGAGAAATCATCCAAATTTCAGTTGGAGAAACAACAATGCACTGAATACCAAAGAATCTCGCTCCCGCAATACCTCCAGGATTCCCCCCTCAACAACAACAACAGAGGTAGTATGTGCAGAATAACAACAATAGCAACTTGGAGGCCATGATGAAAAGCTTCATAAGTGATTGTAAAACAACTCTGCAAACTCATGAGTCTTCAATCAAAACTCTGGAAAATCAAATTGACAGATAGCTTCAGCTTCTCACTCGAGAAGCGTAATGGATCTCTCCTTTCTACAACCAAAACTCCATCATCATCATCAAACCCTAATGGTAATAATGGAGTGAATGGACAGGTAAATGCAATTTCTTTAAGAAGTGGTACTGAATATCTTGAACCAACTATGCATGTGGAGGAAGAAGTACCAGAGAAGGTGAAAGAGGTGCCAGAGAAAGAGAAAAAGAAAGGGAAAGAGGCAAGTTCAAGTGGTGTGAAAGATACTCCAGACATTGTGATGTCTAAGCCAGACGTTACGACGTCTAGTTTTGAACCAGGAATCAAGACTGTGCCTAGGCTTGTACCTGAGTATCCTCCTCCACCATACCATCAAAGATTGAAGAAAGCTCATGAAGACAAGCAATTCAACAAGTTTATGGAGATGTTAAAGCAGTTACACATCAACCTTCCTTTGGTTGAAGCTTTACAACAGATGCCTAACTATGCTAAGTTCCTGAAAGACATCATCACCAAAAGGAGAAGGCTAGGGAGTTTGAAATCGTTGCTTTGATGAAGAATGTAGTTTAATTATGCAGAATAAGCTCCCTAGAAAGCTCAAGGACCCTGGCAGTTTTACTATACCATGCTCCATTGGAGATTTTTACATTGGAAAAGTATTGTGTGACTTGGGAGCAAGTATAAACTTGATGCCCAAGTCCATTTATGATAAACTTGGTATAGAACCGCGGACCTACTTCTTTAAGTTTAACTTTAGCCGATAAAAGTAGAGTTTATCCCGGGCATATTAGAAGATGTTTTGATTAAAGTTGACAAGTTTGTGTTTCCAGTGGAATTTTGTTATTTTGGATTTTGATGCGGATAAAGAAGTTCCCATCATTCGGGAAGACCATTCCTAGCTACTGGAAGAACAATCATTGATGTGCAGAAAGGAGAATTAATCATGAGAGTCAATGACCAAGAAGTCAAGTTCAACGCCCTCAATGCACTCAAATATCCGCATCCAAACACGAGGAATGTTCGTATGTGGTTGCCATTGATCATATGGTGCAAAAACAGTTCAACAAAGATAATGATCATTTGGAGAAGATTCTGGACAATAATGAACTGCAAGAGTTTTTAGCAGAAGAAGTTGTTTCTCTAGACGTTGTAACGTCTAATACAGACGTGGTCACGTCTGAGCCCCCTGCACCAAGGTCATGGACAAAGAGGTACGAATCTTTAGGGCAAGAGGAATCAAATCTTAAGAAGAATGTGCATTCCATTACAGAACCACCCACATTAGAGTTAAAAGTGCTACCTGATCATCTGAAATATGTCTTTTTAGGGGAAAATGATTCCTTACCTGTGATCATTTCTTCCAAGCTCACCCAAGAGCAGGAAAATGATCTCATTACTACCCTGAAGAGACATAAGAAGGCAATTGGCTGGCAAATGGCCGACATCAAAGGTATCAGTCCCACAATCTGCATGCACAGATTTGTTTTGGAGGAAAATGCCAAGAATAGCATTGAAGGGCAGAGGAGATTAAACCCAATAATGAAGGAGGTGGTTAAGAAAGAGATCATCAAGTGGTTGGATGCAGAAATTATCTACCCTATTAGTGATAGCTCATGGGTGAGCCCAGTACAGTGTGTGCCAAAGAAGGGTGGAGTTACTGTGGTAACAAATGATAAAAATGAGCTAATTCCAACAAGGACAGTAACAGGCTGGAGGATATGCATGGATTATAGAAAGCTAAACAAAGCAACTAAGAAGGATCATTTCCCTCTTCCATTCATTGATCAGATGCTAGACAGGCTTGCAGGCAAAGATTTCTATTGCTTTCTTGATGGTTATTCAGGCTACAACCAGATAGCCATAGCACCTGAGGATCAAGAGAAGACAACATTCACTTGTCCCTATGGTACCTTTGCTTTCAGAAGGATGCCATTTGGGCTGTGCAATGCTCCTGCAACATTTCAAAGGTGCATGATGGCCTTATTTTCTGATTTCATTGAGAATTCCATGGAAGTTTTTATGGACGGTTTCTCAGTCTATGGAGATTCATATAAAGTATGCTTGGATAATTTGGAGGGAGTTCTGATAAGGTGTGAAGAAACCAACCTAGTCCTCAACTGGGAAAAATGCCATTTCATGGTACAAGAAGGAATAGTGTTGGGGCACAGAATATCAAAGAAAGGATTAGAGGTGGATAGAGCAAAGATTGATGTTATTGATAAGCTACCTCCACCAACAACTATCAAAGGAGTCAGAAGTTTCTTAGGACATGCAGGGTTTTACAGAAGATTTATCAAGGACTTCTCAAAAATTTCAAAACCCCAGTATGCATTATTGCAACGTGACAACGCTCTTCAATTTTGATGAACAATGTCATGAAGCCTTTAACAAATCAAGATCGCTTTGGTGATCGCTTCCAATGAATAATCACCCAGTTGGTCTAAGCCATTTGAGTTGATGTGTGATGCAAGTGATTATCTTTGTAGGAGCCATCTTGAGGCAAAGGTATGGAAAAATTTTTCATTCTATTTATTATGCCATGAAACCTTGGATGATGCCCAATTAAATTATACTGTGGATCAAAAAGAGCTTTTGGGTCATTGTATTTGCTTTTGATAAGTTTAGATCTTACTTAGTGGGTGCAAAAGTTGTTGTTTATATCGATCATTCAGCCATTAAGTACTTAATTTCAAAAAAGATGCAAAGCCAAGGCTTATTAGATGGATTCTCCTCCTCCAAGAATTTGACTTGGAAATTCGTGATAAAAAGGGGGTGGAGAACCAAGTTCTTTGATCATCTTTCTAGGCTTGAGAATGTTGATGCGAGGAACAATTGAAGAGGAGATAAAAGAAAGATTTCTGATGAAAGATTGTTATCGTGAGCCACAGAGTTAAAGACGTTACCACGCCTATGGCAATTTCACAAACGTCATAACGTCGATACTCATCGCACCATGGTATCTTGACATAGTTAACTTTCTTGTTAGCAAGATTGTGCTGTAGGCTTCAACTATCAACAAAAGAAGAGGTTCTTCCACACTATAAAGCAATATTTCGGATGAGCCTTATTTGTACAAATTGTGCCCAGTGATCGCTTACTAAGAAGGTGTCTAGGCGAGGAAGAACAACTCCATGTCTTTGCAACAATGTCACTCAAAGACCTTATGGTGGCCATTTTGGAAGTACCGAGCAGTGCAAAGGTCCTACAATCAGGGCTACTATTGGCCTACTCTCTTCAAAGATGCCCATGAGTTGGTAAGGAGTCGTGACAAGTGTCAAAGGACGGAAAATATATCAAGCAAGCGGGGAGATGCCACTCACAAACATTCGGAAATTGAGTTGTTTGATGTATGGGGAATGGATTTCATGGGACCATTTCCTATGTCTCATGGAAATCTCTATATTCTGGTAGCTGTGGATTACGTGTCAAAGTGGGTTGAAGCTGTGGCATTACCCAATAATGAAGTCAAATCAGTTAGCAAGTTCCTTAAAAAGAATATATTCACAAGGTTTGGTACTCCAAGAGCCATAATCAGTGATGAAGGCTCTCATTTCTGCAACAAGCTAATTGAGAACCTGTTGGCTAAGTATGGAGTAAAACACAGAATTGCTACAGCTTATCACCCCCAAACTAGTGGCCAAGCAGAGATATCAAATAGAGAAATCAAAAGAATACTGGAGAAAATGGTTGGTCCTAACAGAAAGGAATGGTCATTACACTTAGATGATGCACTATGGGCCTACAGAACAACATACAAAACACCATTGGGCATGTCTCCTTACAAGCTGGTCTATGGTAAAGCTTGTCACCTACCAATTGAGCTCCAACATAAGGCCTATTGGGCATTGAAACAATTAAACTTGGATCATGCAAAGGCTGGTGAAGCAAGGTTGCTACAATTAAATGAGCTAGAAGAGTTCAGACACCATGCTTATGAAAATTCAGCAATATAGAAAGAAAAGGCCAAGAAATGGCATGACCAAAGAATCCAAAGAAGAGAGCTGGCAGAAGGACAACAGGTGTTGTTATTCAATTCAAGGCTAAAGTTGTTCCCAGAAAAGTTAAAATCAAGGTGGTCAGGACCCTTCAGATTAATGAAAATATATCCTCATGGAGCTGTGGACTTATTTGATGAAAAGACCAACACCATGTTCAAAGTTAATGGCCAACGTGTGAAGCAGTATCATGGAGAGCATGTAGAAAGGGACAAGATCCAAATGTCCTTCAACAATTCTTGAATGAAAGAAACAAAAGTCTGGCTGAAGACTCTTAAAACAAGCGCTCTTGGGAGGCAACCCAATGATTTTTGATTAACCAACAATTTTTGTGTCTTTTTAATTTTTGTTTTGCAGGAATAAAGGTTGAAGAAAGAAGAAAGTAAGATATGGTAGACGTCGTAACGTCTCAGTAGACACTAGACGTGGGCACGTCTGCAGTCAAGGCAGATTTAAATTAAGTCAAAAAAAAAAAAAGTAAGTGATGACGTGTCAGAAATGATTTCCCTCTGCAACACGAACGTGGTAACTGACCACGACGTCATCTCCCCTCCCTAACTTGTCTAATCAACGGTTACTTTTCTCCATTACTCCACTCTACCATTTCTCAACTCCCCATAACCACTTCCCCATAAAAATCTAACCATTCACCATTATCTCACCACCTGCAATCTCTCTCTAAACTCTCTCTCTGAAACAACAACCTCCCCATCTTGCTATTCAAAACTAAAATCCCAAAATCCCCATTCCCTTCCAAGAGATTTCTGCAAACCACCATGACAAAAGTCAAGCAATCTGCCAAATCCTCTGGAAAAGGCAAAACACTCGACCTAAGCTCATCCTCACCCCCAATCCCGCAAATTCCTAACCCTCCAAAAAGAAAGCCCTACTTCCGTAGCGGGGCTTTAGTCAAGAAAGCCCCAATCCTGATTTTCTTGCAACCGTCGCAGCGTGGGTTGGCAAAAATTCGTTGTGCACAGAAAAGAATACATTGCTACATTGGTTCACGATTTCTACAAAGGAATCGTTGAGAGACCTGAAGGAGAGCCTTCCATCGTGTCAAGGGTGCGAGGAGAAGAAGTGAAGTTTGGTGTCAGAGTGATCAATGACTACTTTGGGCTAGGGTACTATGGAAAGGCTGTGAAGACCAAGCAAAAGACCTATGGATTAGCTGAAATGGAAGCAATCAAGGAGAGGATTTGTGTTGAAGGTGCTGTCTGGGAGCGAAGTGGTGAGCATGGGAGTGAGTTCAAAATCTTGAAAAGGTACCTGTGTGATGAAGCCAATACTTGGTTTCATTTCATAAGGCATTGCCTAATTCCCACCTCCCACACCTCCTGGGTGGACAAGGAGAGACTGATTGTGATTGATGCAATCATGTCAAAGGACAAGGTTGAAGTTGGAAAGTTGATCAACCGTGAGCTCAACAAGTGGAAGAATAGGAAGGATGGCTACTTGTATTTCCCCTGCATGATTACTGATCTATGCATGGAGGCTGGGGTAGAGATTGAAGCTTCTGAACTGAGGGAACAGCCTCAAGGCCCCTTCTCAACAAAATTCAAACCAAGGGTGAAAGCTCCAGGAACTTCAAGTTCTGTAGATGCGCAGACGTTGCAACGTCTGGAGGAGCAGCAGAGCACTTTGGCAAAATTTGTCAAAGAACAATTTGAATGGCAGAAGAATGAAGATGATACTCGAGGAGCCTGTGTTGCCTGATTGGATGCAGGAAGAGAATGAAGATGATGTTCCCCTATCAACAATCCAAAGAAGAGCAGTGAAGAAAGAAAGAGCAAAACGAGCAAGAAGCCCACCAAAAAGGAAGAGCCCAACAAAGAAACAAAAAAAGGTAAGTAGTGAAGAGGAATTTAATTCCACTGACTTAGATGATATTAGTGATGTGGATGCAGATGAATCAAGAAAGGTGAGCATGGAGATAATCAGTGAGGAGGAGGAAGAAGAGAGCCCTGAGGAGAAAGGAAGTTCGAGTGAGAAGACAGTAAGTGATTCCCCTACAATCCAAACAGTCAAAGAACCAACCAAGACAAAGTCCAAAACAGCTAGCCCTAAATCACCATCCCCCCAAGCCACGCAACCACCACCCTCACCACAACAACAATCCACCCATGACCAGAGCACTCCCAAGACTCCACAATCCAAAGCCCAAGACCAACCTACCCCACAACCACCACCACCCCAACCTGAACTTGAGAAGCAACCATCACCCCAGAAAGTGCAGGAACCAGACGTGGCGGCGTCTGAGGCAACAAACACAACAAGCAACCCAGATACCCAACCTATTTCCCCACCCAAGAAAACACGAGTGAAAAGTGCACTCAAGTATAACCCCTTTGGAAGGAAGAAGAGACAACAGCTAGCTGCTGAGTCAAAAGAAGCCCAAGTGAGTGGCGAGAAAGAGCAAGTTGAAGCCCCCACAACAATAAGGCAAAAACTTCCTGTGAAGAGGAAAGGTCAGAGTGCCTCAGGAAAGCCTGCTACTGCTACTAGTGCAACATTTGTTGCTGCCAGTGGTTCTGCAGAAGCCCTCCTTGTCATTGCTGAAGAAGGACCTGTAGACGTCGTAACGTCTGCTGAAAAAGAGGCCGCAGCTAAACTTGCAGAAATGCAAGTTACGAATGAACGTGAAGCTGCTTTGGAAAAGGTAAAGGAACAGGCAATGGCAGAGGCTACTCAGAAATTAGCAGAGCACCTATTGAAGCAAGCCCAAGATAAAGTTGCTGACATTGGAGGATCATCAACAGACGTGGCAACGTCTAAAGAACCGCAGGTGGAAAAAGCCCGATGAACCCCAATGAAGCGGTGCATGTCAATCCTGCTGAATTGGCAATGAAAATGTGGGAGGAGGCTAAAAAGAAAATTGCTTGAAGCCTCAAGTGCTGCTGCAAGTGTGGGTGCTAGTTCAAAAGAAAAAGGATCTGATGAAACAACAACAACAACTACCACAACTGAACAAGGAGGAGCGAAAGTGAAGAAGGAGAAGAAGGAAAAGAAGAAAGGAGAAGGCCGGTCAGAATCCCCACCGCATGCAGCGGAAGGCTCAGTCCAGTGCTTTATAAACAAGTAAGTTACCCTCTAATTCTAGCAGTAGTTTGTAGGTTTAAGTTTTCTTTTAGTTTTTGTTTTTAATTGTTTCTGTTGCATGTTCTGTCTGATTGATCCCCCCCATAATCTAAAAAAAAAATGTTTTTTACCTTTGAGCAGTGAGGACACTGCTCAACTTTAAGTGTGGGGGGGGGGGGAATCTCAATGTTTTAAAATTTTTGTTTGTGCAAACATGAAATCAAATTCAAAAGCAGCTTTTGTTCTTACTCAGTTAAGCATTGAAAATAATTCTCTTTGGGCTAAAAATAGTGATTGAATGTGTGTGTGTGTGAGTAGCTAATGCATGATTAGATGAAAGGAAGTGATTGCTGCTTTCACACAACTCTGTTTTAAGGAAAAATCTAGTTAGCTAGGGGATATTTTATGCTGAAGCAAGTTTTGGTGAACTATGGTGAGAATAAAACTTGATTAAAAACCTAGAATAGCAGTAGAAGCTAAGTTTGGGGGTGAATCAGGTTATACAAAGGCTGGGTGCAAAGACTGTAGGATAGTTAGTGCAAGTGTAGCGTGAGTGCAACGTTGTAACGTCTAACCCGTAACGTTATAACGTATGCCGTGTGTGTTGTGTTATGTGTTCAAACGTTACAACGTCTCACCCACAAACGTTGTAACGTCTAATCCAAAAAGACCAAAAATAGTGTGTTGCTACAAATAAGTGGAAAATCCACATGTATTCTGTGTTCACTATAATACCCTGAAACAAATGCTGAGCACTCTAAAAAAAAAAAGGTGAGAAAAACATAACTCCAAAATGGAGCAAATAAAGGAGAGTGCTCAGTAATGAGGGGGTTACAGTCTTTTGCATGTGTGAGTCAAAAATTAGTTGCACTAACTTAGTCCTAGCACCCAATTAAGACCCTTTGTCATGCTTCAAATGAACCCCCATTCCTTACGTGAAAATGTTAGCCTATTCTTTGTTTTGAAAAAAATGTTATGCTGTCACCATTTGGAACCCACTCTTTCATAAGCTAAAGTAATTTCTGAACTAGCTAGAGGAAGAATTAATACAGAGATCACACACTCACTTGAGCAGTAATGAATCTGGAATTTAACTTTGCATTGGTGCGTGAGTGTGTGGAGAATTAGCCCCTTGAGAATGAATTTTTGATCTGATTGGTTGAGTAGATATTAACCTACTAGTGTAGTTGATTTCATGTATTTCTGCTAGTTGTATTTTGTCTTGATTGCTTGAGAACAAGCAATGATTTAAGTTTGGGGGTGTGATAACTCATATTTATATGAGTTATTTGTACTCATTCAAAGAATAAATCACGCAAGTTCTCCAGCAATACAAGGTTAATTTAATTAGTTTTATGTTAATTTCTTAGTTCTGAGTAAATGAGAGTTTAAATAGATAAATCTGTGCATTTTGGCACCAAGTGGTGCCCTTGAGAGCATTTTGATACTTCTTGTGCTTGTGCAGGAAAAATAGTGCTGAACGTTACCACGTCCCTCACCGCGTCTATAGAAAAGCAGCAGAGCAAGGGTGAAAGATCTCAATTTTGGCGCGCTAGTAATGATGGTCAAAGATATAAAAAGTCAGAAGATCTTCTATTCCTCAGGAGCTGACACGGAAGATACACTGTAGCACCGCATCTGATGTCGGTCACTAAAAGAAAACAGACCTGGTAGGTGGGCAAGTGACATCAGCAACACGTGAGCAAGGATGCTATTTAATGAAGACTCAACACTCTCTCAAAAAAAGACACACACATACAGAACCATTCATACATTTCACTCCATCTTCATCCCTGCACCATCCCTCCATTAATTTCAGAGATAGTTTGTAAAGAAGATCTGGAAACAGACTTACGTATTTTGCTTTTCCTCAACCTTTTTTTATAACTCATCTGCTTGTGAGGCTCGGACGTTATAACGTCTCTACAAATACATGCTGAAGATTTACTTAGGTGTATCTTTTGCACTTAGTTTCTTTTCTTTTATGTATGGTATTTGGATTACTCCTTATCATTCTCAGAAAGATGCTCAAAGATGAGCTAAACACTTTGTAGTTGAGTTGTTGCTTTGCTTGTAATGAATTTCTAGTTGATGTTATGAAGTATTGACGTTGCATGTTTTAAATCTTTGTGTGAAAATATTTCCAAACTTGTTTTGAGGTTGGCCTCTTAAAATAGGTAGATTCATAGGTACATACATGGTCTATGAAAAGAAATCAAAGATATATATGAACGAACGATGCACTAAAGACATTTAGGCATTTTTTATCTAAGTCTAGACATAGAACGGATAATAGTTCATAGAACATTCTTTGTGGGTACTTAAATACACGGAGTGGGCCTATTTAGAACCTAGACATAGGACCTCTTATACTTGAAACTCGACGTTTTGTCTTTGAAAAGCATAGCTCTTTTTGCAACAAATTCTCAAACGTGGCCACGTCTATACAAAATAACATTTGTACGTTATAACGTGTAAACGTTATAACGTCTGACTAGAAAGGATTTATTTGCATGCAACAACTCAACTCATCTTCCATCCATATTTACAACCAACATTTGTTTACTTGCTTTATTTACATTTTTAGCATTAAAACCAACTCTTATTGCCGATTTGCTACTTGAATCTCTTGTGTTTGAAACTTGAACTTTGAAAGTACAACCAATCCTCGTGGGAACGATCTCGTACTTAAATACACTTTATTACTTGTACGACGTGTATACTTGCACTATATTTGCGAATACCACACGAACGCAACACTCACTCACCTATTTTTTGTTGATGATTCCATCCTCTTTGGCCTTGCCACTCATGCAGATGTACCAACCATATGAAACCTGGGTTAGTGTGTGGGAAGAGTCTTGGTGTGGAGATAAAACATAGACTGGATGCTACTCTAAAAGTACCTCTGTAGGACTCTCTAGGAACCTACTTGGGCATTCCTATTGAACGGGGAAGAGAAAAATCTCAAGCCCTAAGATGAATTATGGAGAAAGTTACCACTAGGTTGGAAGGATGGAAAGGAAGTTTGTTTTCTAAAGCCGAGAAATAGGTGCTAATAAATGTCATCATTCAAGCAATCCCTAGTTACATCATGTCCATTTTAAGGCTACCAAAGAATTTTTGCAAGTAAATCTCTTCTGCAGTGGCTACTTTTAATGAGAGTGTCCTCATTTCATAGATTTAGCAATGAGATAGAGATTATTGGTCAGTACTTGGGGCAAGATTGGAGTTGTTGTGTTTGACACAATTGTAGAGAAGCGAACCAATGTGTTGACTTCCTTGCTAAGACGGGGCGAACAACTTTGGTGGTGGTCTCGTGTAGCTGCAAACACTACTGAAAAAAGAGAAATTAGAGAGAAAAAATTAGTGACGAAAAATTTGAAATCCATTCCAAAAATCCCTCACTAAATTTTGTGACCCCAAAACTAGCAGCTAATTTTAATTTTTCCATCCCTAATTTTGGTCACTAAATAAGCTTTTTCTAGTAGTGAAAACCCACCGGTAGGGTTATCTACAACTTTGAGAATTGATGTTGCTGGACTCTCCTTTTCTGAGGGAGTTTTTTATTTTTGGTTTTGTTCTAGCTTTTATAATAATAAAAAGGTTGGGTATTTTTTTTGGACCCCCACCAACAACAGCAACTCTTTTTATAGTTCCTGCAGACCCAAAATTACAAAGTCAAGGTTTTCACAAATTTAGGAAATTTTAGAGCACATCTCAATAATCTATAAGCTTAGGTGTTTGTTGACTGTACACAAGGATGAGTTGCTCAACTTGCAACAATATATGATGAGCATTCAAATTTACAACAGATATGTGAAACATTATTCTTTGAAACAATATTGAATCCCTCATTGAAACAATATTCAATGAGAGAAAATTGTATATGCCCCAAAAACTCACGTTCAATGAGGGATTCACTTCGTTTTTTAATTAGAACATGATTAGGGTTTTGTTCAAAAAACATTGGGACATTTAGGGTTTCTTTAATTAGTAAAATTAGGGATACATTAAAATAGATAATAGAAATTACCTACAAGTGGGGAAGAGGTGCAGCGGCGGCGAAATACCACTACTAGAAAAGTTATTTTTAGTGAGGAATTTTTGAGATGGATAAGTATCCCTCACTAATAGTGAGGGATTTAGCTACGAAAATCTGTAGTCATTGCTAATTTATTTTTGTGACGAATGTAGGGATGAAAAATATCCCTCTCTAAAGAATCCCTCTCTAAATTCGTCACAAAATATCAAATAGGAATTTAAAGACGAATTTAAAAGTGGAAAAGCATCCCTCGCTAATAGCCAGGAATGACTAATCCGTCTCTAACCCAAAAAGCTTACTCAGCGCTCTCCAATTCCTTTCCCTCCCATCAATGCTTTTTTCAATTCCTTCCTCCTATTATTTTTGTTTATACTTTATTACAAACGAAACCAAATATGAAAACCATCGTGAAAACCGAAGAGTCGTTCTCGTTAAAACCCTCATCACCTCCACTCACTACTCACCATAACCCTCACCACCGCCACTCACCAAAACCCTCACCATCACCACTCTGCATCGCCACTCATCGAAACCCTAACCACAGCCACTACTTTCGATTTCTTCGTAGTTTCTTCTGATTTGTAGGGAGTTCGATGTTGTGCTTGAATAAACCCTAGGTATATTTCTGTTCGATTTCTTCACTCTATTCCTTTCGATTTCTTCATAGCTTTTTCTGATTTGGAGGGAGTTCGATGTTGTACTTCAATAAACCCCTAAATCTCATCTCTGAACTCGTGACTCCGTCTCTTCAAGAACGCATCAGAGAGGAACTCTTCGAAGAGGAACTCGTGGCTGAGTTTTAGGTGAGTAATCGTCATTGTCTTCCTTGAGTTTATTCGATTCGATTTGTTCTGTTTTAGGTTTGAGTTGAAATTTTACATTTGTTGCTTCCTTAACTTTCCTCTGAAAACAAAATTAGGGTAGTTTGGAATTATTTTGTTAATTACTTGAAATTTGTATTTGATTGTAGTTTCAATTTGGGATTAAAGTACTGATAATGTTAATTGCTATCAGTGTCTCTTATGATTGTGATGTTGCTAAGCAGCTGCCGGCAAGCCTTTTGGTCTCTTATGAATATTCATTTACTTTGCTGCAAATAATTGTGAATTAGGATTGTGGTTGTCATGAATCAGATGGCTGTTGTAGTTCTGGATAGCAGTTACAAGTTGTTTTTTTATAAAAAGTTGTTCGATCCACAAGAAAAAAAGAGTTATCGCAAAGTAGGAGTTTTTTGGTTCCTCATATTTAAGATTTAGAACATGGTCACAGGAGTAAGTAATTGCCTTCTCCTGTATTTATTATGTGTGATCAAATTGTGCTTGTTGAATCTCTCTTTGGATACTTGGATGGCTAGTGATTAATCACAAGCATAATGTAAATGTTGTAGTCGACATTGACAATATTCTGGTTTTGATAGTGTAACTTAGTAAATATGGCAATTGTCTTCCTATTGTTTATATCCACTTTTTGTAATTCGAGGTTCTGTGTTGTGATGTTGTTGTGCAGATCAAGAGAACCAAGAAGTTCAATATTGATGGCAAATACGGTATGTGGTTCTGAACAAGCGCTTTTCTGAACTTATTTTGGGGAGCTTTGCAGGTAAGGCTCTTGTATTTGCTACAGAATATTTTAGCTTATACCAGTTGTTTATCTTTATTTTTTCCAATTGGGAACTTAATGTATTGATTTTTATTCTTTCTCCTTTAATATTCATGTTTACCTTCTAAGGCTAGTCAAATTCTTTTGAGCGGGGACCATTTTGAGAGGCATGCATTAGTGGAGGCATAAGGAAATTCGAGTGATGAGTCTGTGTGCAATAAGTATCTTGCTAAGGCAGCTGAACTATTTACCTTCGAATGTATGACAGGTATTTTAATTTTTAACATTGCTTGATGTTCTTCTAATTGTTTCATTGTTGTTACTGCATTTTCAGGTTGGCAATCATATCTCATTCTCAATATTTGACAAAAAAAATGGCTATTTAATTTTAAACTAGTCCCTTTCAGACCTGTTTTCATATAGCACATAACTAATGTATATGTATATAATATAAAGCAGCTCAAGCTTCTAAGACAATGGAAGAGGGATTTTCTTGTGGAAGTCCATTCTGGGAGTATGTCCCGAAAGACCATGGACATCATTGTTGAGAAGTTTCGCTCTGGAGAGGTACGTGTTATTTTTGGATTTCAGTCATTGACTATGAAATATATCATTGTTAGAATTGAGAACTAAAAAGTCTGTATGATTTCATATGCTAATTTTTGGTTCAGTTTGATGAAATGAGTTAAACTATACTACTGGGCATATTTGAATCATGCTAGTAATCTGCCTATTTGGATCATGCTGTTAACATTTGAGTAAACTGCCACAAATTTCCAACTCAACAGTATGTTAAAGTTGGAAATAATCTTCGTCAATTTGGGTATACAGTGGTAGCTCTACATGGCTGTTTGAGAACAGAAATTCAGGTAACATTTTAGTACCTAACAAAATTTGATCACTACTATTATATCTTATGTTCTATTGCATTTTGATACCATTCCTTTTCTCTTCATAACGATGGTTGTTTAGTTTTTGGGAAATCAACTTCTTTTTATGTTCATTGAAGTCATAGAAAAATAATTGTTCTCAGGAATTACTCTTCATAACGATGGTTGTTTAGCATTTGACCTATTTTTTTCTTTTTGTTCTCAGGAATTCCTCTAAATAAGTGTCTCTACACAATCAGTTATATGTTGCAGAACACCTATAGTCAATAAATAATTGTTGCAAAACAATTTTTACTTGGAGGCAATAAACTGGAGAATTAAAGTATTATTGGTAAGCCTCTCTTATCATGCCAATGTGTGTTTTAGGTGGTGATTTTGCATTATTTTGATAACTCTCGCCTCTGCATAGTTTACTCTTACTACCTAACAATGAAAGCGACTAACTTTCCGACAAGCTTTTGGATCCCATATAATGAACTCATGTTGCAAAGTGTTTTTATGGTTTTATATGGCGATCTTGTATTTGTATAGTTTGTATATAGCAAGATGTTTAATTGCCTTACTTGATGAACAAACACTTTATAAGCCGGTGGTCTTTTGACATCATGAATTTTTGCTACTATTCCATTGTGCATTACAATTATTTAGTTCTATCCTTGATCGCTTCATGAGCTTTTGTTTATCATTTGAACGATAAAAGCTACAATGAATAATAATCTATAATATGTGCTTAATGCCTAAAACTTGAAATCGACTCCATGGCCCAATGGATAAGGCATCGGTCTACTTTAAACCGCAGATTCAGGTTCGATTCCCAGTGGAGTCATTTTTAATCATATTAAGAAACATCTAGTACTTTTAAGAAATTTGTATAATTTTCAAGTTTAATGAATTAGTGGAATTTTGTGGCTATTAAGAAACATCTAGTACTTGTAAAAATAATTCTGTTTAAATCTGCCAAAATTTTGGGTCAAAAAAAAAAATCTGCCAAAATTAGAGAGGAAATTGTTCCCTCACTGTTAGCGACGGAAAATACTCCTCTCTATTAGCGAGGGATATTTTCCTCACTATTAGCGACGACGTGTGTGTTCCTCTTTATTAGAGACGCGTGTTTGTTTCCTCGCTATTAGAGACGGAACTGTTTCCTCTCTGTTAGCGACGGATTTCTCCTCGCTATTAGAGAGGGATTATCAGGATCCCTCTCTAAAAAATTTTGTGACGCCAAAATTGTTGACAAATACTGGTTCGTCGCAAATTCCCTCTCTAAATCATTTAGTGACGGATTTTGGCTGTTTAGAGAGGGATTTTGGGCATCTCTAATTTTTGTTTTTTTAGTAGTGTACGGCGGAGATGCGAGGTGAAACGGTGGAGAAACAGTGGAGGTGAAATGGTGGAGGCGCAAAGGAGAGGGAGAGTGGAAGAGGGAGAACATGTGTCTGTCTGTGGTCGTAGAGCTCGATTAGCAATGGAGGAGGGCGGGGGAGGGTGGAGGGTGGAGGTCGGAGGAGGAGACTGAGGTGGAGATCAGAGGAGGAGAGTGAGATAGAGAACGTTCTGATTTTTTTAGGGAGAAAACGTTCTGATTTTGCCTAAATGAGAGGGTTCGTGGGTGTTTTATTTTGATCATTGGGTTGCCACGGACTTGCGACGGCATCTCCGTCGCAAATTGGTGGCATTTCCCATGTCCATAGTAAACCCGTGGCAAACGCCAGCGGGAAATTTCGCGCTCTTACTTTTAACACATGTCGTCGCAAATCCGTGGCAATTTACTGCCGGAATAAGCTGCATCGCAACTACTGGTGGCTAAAACAAGCTTTTCTTGTAGTGAACAGATTTATCTATTTAATAGGTAAAACCGTTTTTGATAAAACTAAGGGGTATAATTGAAAGAAAAATGTTGGGTGGGAGTATTTGGTATCAATGTGGTGTCCAAAAAAAATACCCAAAAAAGTTTAGAGTTTTTGTTTTGATTGGGTCAAATTTAAACACTTTTACATGTGTTGATCAAATCACATCTCGTTCCAAGAATGTGAGTTAAGAGACACCGAAGAAATACATACATGATTCAAACTTCAGAAACTAACATTTTCTCCTCCTCTTAACTAATAAACAATTAACATTTGCTTATAAAAAAATCACATCCCATTTCGAGGATTTATCTTCAAAACAATGTAAGGGCCATGCTCGGTGTAATCTTTTGATTTTGTTAAAGATGTAACTCAAACCCTAGAGTGTGGAATTCACACGAATTAACATCGAAATTTTCAATGAAACTAACATTTGTTCTAGATATTGGCTATTGCAATCTAAGCATGTGCTGTGATCATTTGATTCAAGCCTACCCGATAATTATTATCCAGACATATAAATAATTTGAAAGAAAACCTAACTGTACTGCATGTTGCCTCATCAACTTTCGTTGTTTACATATAGAATTATTGGAAACCTCAAATATTTGTACCATTCGAGACACCACAAGTCTACCATACTGTAATTTGAGACTGTTCTGTACATCCCAATATCTCTCTAGCTAGTTCTCCATCCATATGCATGGGGTCATGTATCACGCGGCAGCATAGGTATTAGTATCTAGCTACTACTATTTGGATAAACACTAACTGAAAAAAATAAAAAATAAAAAACGTTGATTAGGACTCAAACGTTTGATTAAATAGTTAGTAGATAAATTAAAAAAATGAAGTGTCGAGAGAGAAAGAGCGAGAGAGAGAGAGGCAGAGAAAGAGAGAGAGAGAATAAAGGCGGGAGAGACAGAGTGAAAATTGAGAAAGATAAGAATGAGAGATATGTAAAGAAGTGAGTTTTAAATGTGAGATAAAAAATTAAGAGATGAGGAGAGAAAGTGAAACTCACAAAAATAAAAAATGATAGTGACATGGGTAGTTTTGTATTTTTAACAAAAATAAACTATGGATTTCCAAATTTTCCTCAAAAAATAAAAAAAATTAAGTAGGCAATTGATAATTTGATTAGTTATTTATTTTCTTATATTTTAGACATGGGTAGTTTGGTATTTTTGATAGTGATTGTGTTTATTAAATAGATACTTGATTGACTTGATGATAGTTGATGATTAATTTTGATTAAATAGATAGATAAAGAAATAAAATGTGAAGAGAGAGAGAGTAGAGGTGGGAGAAGTAGAGAGAAAATTGAGAAAGATAAGAGTGAAAGAGAAGTAAAAAAAGTGGGTTTTAAATGTGAGATAAAAAATTTAAGAGATAATAGAGAAAGTGAGACTAAAAAAAAATGAGATAGAATAATTATAAGTTTATAAATTTACACTCAAAAAAGTAAATGTTAAATTGGCAATTTGGTAATTTCACCGATCCATTCTTTTCTTATATAGCAAGTTGATGATTGATGATAAGCTATTAGAAGTAAAATAGAAGTATTTTTTACAACCACTATCTTAGCATTTTTCATTAGTTAATTCATAATATTTTTCCATACGCTGCTTAGCTTATAGCTATCATTTTATTTTTCTCTTGTCTTTATCCCAATTACTTAAATTAAAGTCCTTATTTATGCTAGCTGCATTAAATATTATATACTAAAGACTCCCAAAAGTTTGAGGTATATTAAATAATATTTTCTTATTTTTTTTCTTCTTATTTATAAGTCTAGAAAGAGTTATTATTAAGAAAGTTTGAGGTTCTCTTTGTAGTCTCTCATCAAACCAAAAATTCTCCATAGTAAAAAAGACTTTTGTAAAAAAATAATAATAATAATAAAAATAAACAAAGCCAGTCTGAACCTTTAGAAAGAATAATCGATATCTTTCTTTTTTTTTTGATAAACAAGTTTCTCTGCTTCTAATATCGCATAAAATTAACACTATTATACTTGATTTAGCCCAATCATATTATTATCAAAGTTCTTATTCTTTTAGCTAAAAATCAGGTAACTGAACCAAACATGGCCATAATTAATGTGATTCAATCATTATAGCCAGTATCTACAAATAAAAAAGTCACGAACATTCACTACTACTATAAGATATTGAATTCTTTATATACGGGAAATAATTTCAAACGAATTGTGTAAATTCTTTCACAATTATTTGAATTGACTTTTGTATAAGTTGCATTTATTCATTCGCTCAAAAGAATAGTTGCACTTATTCATTCATTGATATACAATGATTTGCTTCAATACATTATGATTGATTGATACTTTCAACTCAATTTTATAATTTTTGACATGATCAAAACAAGACATTCTATATGCATAGTATCTCTCAAAACCTTGAACCAAAACTGGAGAACTACATCAACAAACAAAATAAATTACATATATGAGATTTTTAAATTATTTTAAAAGTTCGATTTCAATTAGGTCATTTTTACTTTCTCATCATCTTCTCTAATATTAATCCCTAATTATCATCAACTTCCCCAACCTAAACGGCTAAACCTAGAAAACCAATAATCTCCAATTTTGAGCTCTCACATAAGTCTTTTTTTTTAAACAAAAGAAAGGGTTATGGAGCCTCGTTAAAACCTTATGATGCAAAACCCTCCTTAGAGAAAAAACACTAGGAAAGAAAGAGTATTCCCCCTAAATTTTTGATAAAAAATAGAAAAAGAACAGAAAACATGGGGGGACTAGACCAAAACCCATGAGCAAAAACATTAAAATAATGGGAATAAATAAAAGCAAGTCTATCAAGGTGCGCAAAAGCATCACTATTGCGACTCTCATCCCAACCAGGTTGACACCAAAGTCGCCAACAATCATCTGCAACACACCAAAAATACGAGGTAAAATGCGAACCCAGCCCATCGAGGAACATATAGGGATTAATTAACAAAATCTGTAGTTAGGCAAACCAAACCTATTCCTGAAAAAGTCATCCGCAATGAAGCTCGGGATGAGATTCCACCGGGTAAAGTCCTCTCACATAAGTCTTTGATTATTTTTATGAAAAAAAATATATTTTTGCAAATATAATTATTTTGTTGATAGATTGGTTACCCATCAATACAAAAATACTAAAGGGTGGATTGAATGGTTTTCATTAGATAAATTATGGGTGGGCTATTTTTTTAATGAATTTTTAAGGGGTTGTTAATAGATAAATGGATTTTTTCATTCCATCAATTATAGTCTAACCAATTTGTATTTACTAATCCATTTGCGAATTTGACTCTCTTATAAGGGCTGGAAATGAGTTGAGCTGAGTTAAACTTGGTTCAACTTGACTCGACTCGATAAGGTTCACCACAACTTGTAGCTTGACTCGAATTTGACATTCAGCTCGAACTTTATTCAATTTTTAAGGGATTATTAACAGATAAATGGATTTTTTCATTCCATCAATTATAGTCTAAACCAATTTGTATCTGGTTCCATTTGCCATTTTTACTCTCTTAGAGTTGGAAACCATTCTAGCTGAGTCACATTTGGTGCACTTGACTTGAATTTGGCATGAACATTTCTTCAACTAGAACTCGACTCAAATTGAGCTCATGAGTAGCTAGGTTCAGCTCATTATCCTGATTTGAATTAATGAAAAGTAAAAATAAACTTTGTTTGGTTTTAAAAAGTCAAATAAGTTTTTAGTTCTTTGACATTTTAAAAAAGTCAAACAACCGATGTCAGATATATTTAACATCGGTGGTTCAAAAAACCCGGTGCCAAAAATACGCTTAAATCTAATTAAAACAAACTTTTGACATCGGGTGGTAATACGTTCGATATTAAAAAGACTTTTCGCATCAAGTCCGTAACTGATGTAAAAAGTGTCTACTTTTAACAACACCTGAATCTATATAAGGGACGCAAAACTAATGCGAAAAGTCAATTTTAACCGATGCAAAAAGCCTAAATTGTAGTAGTGATATATATATATATATATATATATATATATATATATATATATATATCTAATATTTCTCGTTCATCTATCTCATGAGCTTAATCATTTTTGTTTACTAGCCTAATAATATAACTTGAGAATTGTATAATGATATAATTAGTGCTACACTACAACAGATTTAAAGATTTGCAGCGCTTTTTTTGGGCATTGGTAGCGTTTTAAAACGTTAGAAAAGTTGACGCTACGGATGCGTACCCCCCATTAGTAGCGTTTTAAAAACGCTAGGGATTGTCAGAAATGCGTAGCGGTTTGAAATAAAACGCTGCGGAGCTTCCTTAGCGTGTTTTGGACATACGTAGCGTTTTTTAAAAAACACTAGCCATTGACCCAGCGTGTTTCGCTCATACGTAGCGTTTTTTTTAAAAACACTAGCTAGCCATTTTGTAATGTAATGTTGTCCATACCTAGCATTTTCTGTAAAACGCTAGGGATCCTCTAGAGCATTTTGTCTATACCTAGCGTTTTCTATAAAACGCTAGGGATCCTCTAGTGAATTTTGTCCATACCTAGCGTTTTATCTATAAAACGCTAGGTATTGAATGATTTTTTTAATTTCATTTCTAGCGTTTTCTCTATAAAACGCTACGTATTGACTGGTTTTTTTTAAATTTCATTTGTAGCGTTTTTCTTTAAAACGCTACCTATTGACTGATTTTTTTAAAATATTTTTTTTATTTTTGTTTATTCTCCCTTTTAATTACAAGTTATAAATTCATTCTCTGCCAACAAAATTCATCCAATATCATTCCAACAAAATTCAGCCAATATCATTACAATCCAATATAGATACACACGTATGTACATATCACCAAAAGACTATATTAAACTAACAAGTACTTACAACATAATATATATTCAAATCATACAACATAATACTAACTAACATTATGAAATTAACTCAAAAGTTGCTACAAAAAGCTAGAAACATAACGACACCACTCCCCCCTTACTGTTGTAAGTTGTTCATCAGAGTAATGCTGGATGTGATTACAGTGAGGAAAATACTGAAAAATAAAATGAAATAAAATTAGAATTAAAATGGTTATTAAATGTGAGTAAGTATTATAATATCAATATAAAAAAGAAATCTAAGTAGTTACCTTGGTTGGAATTACTACTTTGCCGTGAGTGATAATCTCTCTCATATATCTCATAGTATAGTACCCACAATCATTAATTTTTTTCCATTGCGGAGAATCTGTCGGGTGTCGTAGCATACCATCTTTAATCCTTTCATCCTCATGCCATGTCAAGTGTTTTGCATCTTCTGAACTACGATACATGCGCCTAAATCGAGGAATTATAGGAAAATACCACAATACCTTTTCTGGAGCAGACTCTTTCTTCTTATACCGGGTGCATTACATTTAGGACACGACTTTAACAACGCATGTTCATTCCGAAATAAAATGCAATCATTCGGACAAGCGTGTATCTTCTCATAGTTCAAGCCAATAGACCCCAACATTTGCTTTGAATCATACGTCCGTGAAGGAAGCACATTATCATTCGGCAACATTTCTTTCAAAAGTGCGAGTAAATCGGTAAAGCTCTTATCCGTCCATCCGTGGCGAGTTTTCAAGTTATACAACTTGATCACAGCCAATAAATTTGTGAATTCAGTACAACCCGCATACAATGGTGTCTCTGCATCAGTTATCAACTTCTCAAACATTTAGGACAATCATTAAGATCCTCTTCAACCACCTTTGCCATCTCTTCAAATTCGTTCGCATCAAATGAATGTGTTCCGTGTCAACCGCGCACGCATGTCTCTTAGTAATATCATTCATATTTGAAGATTCACCTTTTTCTCACCGTGCATTATCCAACAAGTGTAACTTTGATCAATTCCATTCGCCTTTAAATGTCGTACCAACTCCTCTGCGAATCGATTTTACATAACAACAACTTAAACAAGGACATTTCATACCACTAGAAGTCCCTAAACGTTCAACAACACAAATCACAAAATAATCCACTCCAATGCATACTCCTTGGATGCATTTATTGTCGACATCCAATTTCTATCCATAATTTCCAAATATTTATAATAAAATCCTGAGAAGAGAACTTTAACATATGACCCATCAAGCAATTCGAATATAATTGAAGAATCAATTCATATAAAAAAACAAACAAAATTTTCTCTTTTAAATTTTTTTCAATTCCACTCCTTATTTTCCCAAGCTATATCTATCTCATATTCTATTTCTATTCTCGGTCCTTTGGTCAAGACAACGGAACCATAGTCTAGTCTTCCAAATAATGAACTTTATGTGTAACAAGAAGAGGCTAGTGGTAAAAAAAAAAGAGTCTAGTGTGCACAAGTGACAAAACTAATATATTTCTAAACTAAAACCCACAATTAATATTTAACAACTTTCCTAATTGTAATTTACAAGAAAAAATTGCAACAAGAGAAACACGAAACAAACACCAAATAGGCGAACAACGAAACCAACCTGAAGAAGAAGAAAAAGATGAAGTACTAGTAGGAGCCAACAACGTGAAAGTGGTCGTTGGAGAAGAAGAGCCAGGGAAGTAGCTCTGGGTTTCTGGGTTTTGCGTTAGGGTGTTAGGGTTTTGCGTTTCTGGGTGAGTTATTTTGCGCGTTCCTAGGTGAGTGTGTTCGCGAGAGAGGGAAAGTAGCTCAATGGGAAACGAAAAAATTATTTAACCATACCTAGCGTTTTCTAAAAAACGCTAGGGATCTATCTAGCGTGTTTTCTAAATACCTAGCGTTTTGAATAAAAGCGCTAGGGGATGCTGTCTAGCGTGTTTACTAAATACCTAGTGTAACACCCCTTACTCTTAATACTTTAATTTATAAAATCGAGAGTTCAAAAATCGCTTTTCTTTTCAAAGATACATCCTCGAGGAATGCTACGCTCATCAAACATCACTTTCACTTAGCCAATAATACTTTTCATTAATAAAATATAATTGCGTGATACATAGCGACTTAAATGGGGCGAACCCTCAAAATTCTAATACATCAATCTATTACAATTCAACAACAATCTTAAACAACTAATAGACTACCCGGCTCCCGATTCGACGTCACAGAGCAAGACGCCACAACTAGACGAGGAAAGAAAAGGACCTTCACTCAGATCACCGCACGCTGTCGACATAAGAAGCAACATAAAAGCGATAGGGTGAGTCTCTTTTCATAAATAATAAAATGTATGATAAACGTTATGCTGAGAAAGACAACTAGCAACACTCCGACTCAACCAACCACACAACACACCAAGTTAAGGCACACCAACTCCTAATCATCAAAGACACCAATGTGCATGAGAATATGCATGATGCACTCCAAAACACCAAGGGCATATGCATGATGGATCCATTAAGACCGAAGTCTTCTGCTATCACCTTAGGGCCAAAGTCCTCTCTTTCACCATAGGATGGTCCTCTGCTTTCACCATAGGACCAAGTCCTCTGCTTTCACCATTATGCTTATGATTTATGCGACACCATGAACAATGCATAACACACAAAGATATACATCATTCAATTAAATCATAACACAATCTCGTGAACTCACCAATTAGACCGCGACCTTACGTTCATAAATAGGACCTAAGTCCTCTGCTCACCTCTAGGACCAAGTCCTCTGCAAGCTTCATCAATAGGACCAAGTCCTCTCGCTTCATCAATAGGACCAAGTCCTCTCGCTCATAACCCTAAGGCTAACATCACTCGGACATCATCACCGCACTAAGGTGACATCTCTACATCGTCCCAATAGCTCTATAGCTAGCGCCCAACTCACCGGGACATCTCCACACCTCATCACCAACTCTATGGCTAACTTTGACACCTCGGCCATAGCTTCAAAAGCTAGTGTCCAACTCACTGGACACCTTGCCACCTAAAGTAGTGGACTACATAGTCACTACGAGGACCACAACGTCACCTAGGACTAAAACGTCACCTAGGGACCAAACCTGACTACACCATTCAGCCACTTAACGTTCTCGGCACTAGACAACACTCACAGTTGCGTCTGCGGCAAATGTCCCATGCTACTCACGGGGTTAAAACAAAGACCTCGGACTCTCATCCCGCACCTCGGTACTCTCGCATCACCTCGGCACTCTCATCAAGCACCTCGGCACTCTCGCAGAACCTCGGCTACACACACCGGACCTGGCGCAAGGGGCACGCCACATTTGGCGCCCACACCGAGACCCTCACGGCACAAGGGCATGCCACACTTGGTGCCCCTCACCGTGACCCCACCCACACCAAAACATAACACGCAACATACACCAACACAACGCGCACAACATTTCACTTCCGCACACACTCACCGTACTCCTACAACACCACCTCTAAGCACTCTACACTTGAACACACCACACTTAAACGCAACACACTCGCCTCGGCTACTTCACCTGGCACACTACACTTAAGCACAACAACTCATCTCGATTAATATACTTAAGTACACAACGTATACAACACTTCAATATAACTACGACCTTCCTACATCACGGCCATGCCGACTTCGATTTAACATCCCTGACTTCAAAGCCCACACTTAGGCATGATTACACTACCCTTAACACCTCTACACCTCGACAATACATACTTCGATCATCATACACTTCACTTAAATAGCTACACTTAGGCATACTTAAATCAGTACCTTGACACCTCACTTAGGCGAAACTACGCCTCGTCATCATTCACCTCGGCTTCTACCTCGGTTACCACCTACATTTACACTTAGGAACATCACCTCCTCACCATTTACCTCTACAACTACCTCGCTTTGCCTCGGCTATACTCACAAAGAACTCGGCACCACTCGGTGCTCCTCGGCACCCATAAGTACCTTTGCATCTCACAACACCTCGGTGCACCTAATTGCGCCTCGGCATGCACACCCCGCCGCCGTCACCACTACACAAAGACCTTGGCGCACCATATTGCACCTCGGCACACACCCTATCTCCCCTCATATCTACACCTCGACATATACACCTCGGTATACACACCCTATACCTCGGCAATACTAGCTTAGACGTCCATGCACTACACTTCATCAACTACACATAAGCTTATTCACAACTCACTTCATCATCTACGCTTAGTTACTTCACACCTAACCACACCACTTCACCTTGGCTACTACACTTAGGCACACTACATCTAAGCATTCACTTCACCTCAGCCACTATATACTTCACAACACCTCGGTACACTCTTTTGGCACCTCGGTTCTCTACACTGCGTCACGCTAAGTGATAACTCATATTTATATGAGTTATTTATGCCTCCAATCATTGAATTAAGTAAGTTCTCAAGTAATATTAGTATAGTATATATTGTATTTCTGTTTATATTAGGTTAGGAAGGGCTAAACATCGCTTTGCTATGAAATTGGCACATTTGGTGCCCTCGTGATTATTTTGATGTATTTTGTGAAGTAGTGCGGTGTTTAGCGCTATAGCGTCCTAACGCTATAGCGTCAGAGAGAGCGTAGCCAATTGAGCATCTAGAGGAAAAGTGAAATTTTGGCGCCAAGCTCATTAATCCATGTTCCATATCTTGTGTCCACAATGATTTGGCGACATGTGCGGATTTTATTGGATTTGTGTGGACACTTGTCATTGCATGAGTAAAGGAATAGTGGAGTTGGTGAAAAAGCAAGCATCACCTTTCTTGACTTTTGAGGAGATTTGTACCACATACTAGATATACTAGAGAGGTCTGATTTCCTTCCCATACCTTAGGTTTTCCAACGGATATAGGGAGAGAGTATTGGTAGAGAGAGAAAGTGTGACACTTCTTCTTCTCCATTGATACACCTTTGAAGCTTTTGCTATTTTATTTTCTTCTTTTGTAATTTCTGTATTTTTCTCATGGTGTAAGGTGATGATGAGCCATCTTTGCGTGGATGATTAGGAGACTTCAAGCTTGTATCTTTTGCACTTGTATTTTCCTTCTTACCTACTGTAATGCAAGTAGTTATATTTGTGTTATTTTGATGATGCTCAATATGAGCTAAACTCTTTGAGTTGGGTTGCTATAGCTTGTAATGAACCTTTAATGCTTCGTATATAATTTCTCACGCTTTTGTGTTTTAATCCTTGCATGATAACTCTTCCAAACTTGTTTTATATTTGGCCACGTAAAACTAGTACCTCCGTGGATTCTGACATGAACCATAGAAAGAACTCAAGGATTAATATAAATGATAAGGTTGGTTGAAGACATTTAATCAATTTTTGCTTCCTCTAGACATAGAAGTTGCAATAGTTTATAAAGCATAAGCTGTGGGATCTTGATTATACAGGGGTGAACCTATTTAGAACCTAGACATAGGCATCTTGTAGTGAAACCCTGGCGCTAGTGACTGAAAGGCACAAAATATTTGCAACAGCGCTTAACGCTATAGCGTGTGACGTTATAGCGTCTTGTTTCTGGGAATTTACATAGTGAAAGCAATCCAACTTATTTCTCTTATATTTTAACCCACTGTTAACTTGTTACTTTTACAATCTTTGTTCAACTGAAACTTTGTTACTCAACCTATTTGCTACTTGTTCCTCTAAAGTGTAATTCCTTTTTAAACTCTAAAATTAATACCAATCCTGTGGAGACGAATTCTACTTATCAATATATTACTTGTTGCGATTGTGTACACTTGCACAACTACTTTTCGCACAACAAGTTTTTGGCGCCGTTGCCGGGGATTGCATTTAATTTTTATTGTTTAGAAATTATTACATCCTTAGGGAGGTTTTACCTTGGAAATTTTCTCGTGGTGTGTTACGGGAAGTGCTATAGCGTCGATGCTATAAGCGTATGCCCGCATCGTAACCACCCACTTTTGAGTTTGATCCTCGAACCGCAGAGAAGATTCGTATGGTTAAGGCGCGCCAACAAAGGGTTACAACAAATCAAAGCTAACTATGTCCGATCACTCTCATCATACCGTAGAGGCACAATCGGGGAAGAACTCCTCACAATTAGGAGGAAGAATGCCGAGAGGTGGAAGGCAAGGTCCTTTTACCCATATCGAGTTGATAATGAATACCGAGTACAGAGACAGATTCATTAATCAAGGACTGATCAAATGGTGAATGACAGAGACAGCCAATGAGAGACTATGCTGTGTTTGATCCACATTCCATGGAAACAAGCATCACTAGGCCTGTGGTGATCAAGTACTCACTTTGAGTTCAAGCTTATGATGTTCCAAATGCTCCAAACAATCGGACAATTTGGAGGTTCTTCTCAAGAAGATCCTTTTGCTCATCCGAGAAACTTCCTTGAAGTATGCAGTAATTTCATTATCCTGTGGGTGAGTGAGGATGCATTCAGTGAAATCTGCTTTCCTTATTCTTTAAAAGACAGAGCAAAAGCTTGGTTGAATTCCTTGAGTCTAATTCTATCACTACTTGGGAAGACATGACAAAGAAATTTCTCGAGAAGTATTTCCCACCAAACAAAAATGCAAGGATGAGGAATGACATCACATCCTTCAAGCAAAAAGAGGTGAATCATTACATGAGGCTTGGGAAAGGTGGAAGGAGTTGCTTAGGAAGTGTCCACATCATGGAATTCCTATTGTAATTCAAATGGAGACTTTTATAATGGGCTAGAGGCACCTACTAGGTCCATGTTGGATGCCTCATCCGGAGGTGTAATTCAACTCATCATATAATGATGCTTGTGAGCTTATAGAGCGAATTGCCATTAATGACTCTTCGTGGCCTCACCAAAGGTTGAATTCTACAAGGAAAGTAGTCCGGGGTTCATGAAGTGAGTGAGGTTTCGCTCTCTCACCCCAGTGGCCACTCTAACAAACATGATAAAGGAGTTGAACATCGCCAACGCTTATAGCATCCGATGCTATAATAGCGCTGAAAGCGTCAATCAAAGGCGAGAATTGAACAAGCTCCACCGGAGAAGCCGGGCCAGTGTATATTGTGGAGGGCTCATCTGTATGAAGAATGTACAACAAATCACCCTTCGTCATCAACTATGTGGGTTACAACAAGGGTAACAACCCTTATTCTAATACATACAACCCCGGTTGGAGGAACCATCCTAACTTCAAAGTGGGGAGGAAATAATGCTAACACAAGCACAAATGCCCCTCGCTATTCCCCTGTGTTTTCCAAGACAAAGAACAACAAAGAACCTCCTAGACAAAGCATGCTCCTCGCTCCCGCTATGGACAATTCAATGGAGTCTCTCGCTAAGGTCATTCATCGCTGATTGTAAAACAACAATGCGCACTCATGAAGCATCAATCAAGACTCGAGAATCAAGTGGGACAGATTGCATCCGCTCTCACACAAAGGCGTAATGGTGGACTCCCATCTACTCATCAACCTTTCTCCATCTCATGCACCGTGCAAGGAGCATGTGAAAGCAATAACCACCCGAAGTGGTAAAGAGGTAACTATCGCACCCAAGAATTTAGAGTCAAGTGTTCTTTGAAAATAAAAGAATTTTTCCAGACGTTATAGCGCTGACGCTACAACACAAATGCAAACAGAACACCAACCTAAATTGGTGCCCGAATATCCTCGCCCCCCTTATCCTCAAAGGTTAAAAAGGCACGTGAGGACAAACAATTTAATAAATTCCTTGAGGTGTTAAAACAATTGCACATTAATGTTCCTCTAGTTGAGGCATTACAACAAATGCCCAACTATGCCAAATTTATGAAAGATGTTTTGACAAAGAAAAGAAGGTTGGGAGAATTTGAAATCGTGGCAATGATCGGGGAATGCAAAGATGTTGATGCAAAATAAACTCCCGTAGTTAAAGGACCACGGTAGTTTCACAATACCTGCTCCATTGGAAATTTTTATTCTGGTCGTGCTTTATGTGACTTGGGGGCAAGCATTAACTTAATGCCCAAGTCCATTTACACACAATTGGGTATAGGAACTGCCAGACCTACTTCTGTAAGCCTCCAGTTAGCTGATAGGTCACTTGCCTATCCTGAAGGAATACTGGAGGATGTTTTAATTAAAGTAGATAAATTTGTTTTTCCTGTTGACTTTGTTATTCTAGACTTTGAAGCAGATGCAGAGGTACCTATCATTTTAGGTAGACCCTTTTTGGCTACAGGGAAAACACTCATTGATGTACAAAAAGGGGAATTGACAATGAGAGTCAATGATCAAGAAGTTAAGATCAATGTTCTGAATGCATTAAAGCTGCCAGATGGTAATACTGAAGAGTGTTCCTTTGTGGTTTCTCTTGACCAAGTGGTGCAAAAGCATTTTCAGAAAACTAACAACCACTTGGGAAAGGTGCTTAACAATACTGAGGAACAGGAATTGTTGGAAGAAGAGGAGGTTCCAATTGAAAAACAAACTGTGAATGAGGTTTGGGCTAGGAGATATGAGTCACTAGAGCAAGAAAACTCAAACCTCAAGAAGAGTGTGCCTTCTATTATTCAACCACCTGATCTAGAGTTGAAAGAATTACCCAAGCACCTGAAGTATGCATATCTGGGAGAGAATGAGACTCTGCCTGTCATCATTTCTGCTGGTTTGGATCAAAACCAAGAGGTGGAGCTCATTTCAACTCTGAAAAGGCACAAGAAGGCAATAGGTTGGCAAATGTCTGATATACATGGGATAAGCCCTACAATGCATGCACAGGATTGTGTTAGAGGAAAATGCTAAACATAGCATTGAAGGTCAAAGAAGGCTTAATCCCATAATGAAGGAAGTGGTGAAGAAGGAAATCCTCAAGTGGTTAGATGCGGGATTGTATATCCTATTTCGGCGAAAGGCATGGGTGAGCCCGCATGCGGTGTGTTCCCAAGAAAGGTGGTGTCACCGTGATCACAAATGACAAAAATGAGCTAATTCCCACAAGAACAAAGCTGTCGTTGGAGAATCTGCATGGACTATAGGAAATTAAACAAGGCCACAAAGAAGGACCACTTTCCTCTCCCTTTTATTGACCAAATGTTGGACAGACTTGCTGGTAAGGACTATTACTGCTTCCTTGATGGCTACTCTGGCTATAACCAAATAGCAATAGTTCCTGAAGACCAGCAAAAGACCACATTCACATGTCCTTATGGCACATTTGCTTTTAGAAGAATGCCCTTTGGACTGTGTAATGCCCCTGCAACCTTCCAGAGATGTATGATGTCCATATTCTCTGACTTCATTGAAAAATCTATGGAGGTTTTTATGGATGACTTCTCTGTGTTTGGGGATAGCTTTCAGAAGTGTTTGGACAACTTGGAAGAGATACTGATAAGGTGTGAAGAGACAAATCTTGTGCTCAATTGGGAGAAATGTCACTTCATGGTGCAAGAAGGAATTGTACTAGGGCATAGGATCTCCAAGAAAGGTTTAGAGGTGGATAGGGCCAAGATTGAAGTTATTGAGAAATTGCCACCCCCCTCAAGTGTCAAAGGTATAAGAAGTTTCCTTGGGCATGCTGGGTTCTATAGGAGATTCATTAAAGACTTCTCAAAGATCTCAAAACCTCTATGTCAACTCCTTCAGCATGACACCACTTTCAACTTTGATGAGGCATGCCTTGAAGCCTTCCAGAAGTTAAAGAAAGCTCTGATTACTGCACCTATCATTGTTGCTCCTGATTGGAGTAAACCATTCGAGCTCATGTGTGATGCAAGTGACTATGCTGTGGGAGCTGTGCTTGGTCAAAGGTATGATAAAATTTTTCATTCCATTTACTATGCAAGCAAAACACTTATTGAAGCACAGTTAAATTACACAGTTACTGAAAAAGAGCTATTAGCTGTGGTCTTTTCCTTTGATAAATTTAGATCATACTTGGTTGGCACAAAAGTAATTGTTTTTACTGCACCATTCACCATCAAGTATTTGATCTCTAAGAAAGATGCAAAACCAAGGCTAATAAGATGGATTCTCCTCCTCCAAGAATTTGACTTGGAAATTCATGATAAAAAGGGGGTGGAGAACCAAGTTGCTGACCATTTGTCTAGACTTGAAGGAGAAAATGCAGGTACAGAACAGGGTGAGATTAAAGAAATCTTCCCAGATGAGAAGTTGTTGGCAGTAGCAGTGAAAAAGTGTAACGCTATAGCGGTTGCCGCTATAACGCCAGACGCTATAGCGTCTGAAGACACTGCTCCGTGGTTTGCTGATATAGTGAATAACTTGGTAAGCAGAATTGTGCCTGCAGATCTGAATTATCAACAAAGAAAAAGGTTTTTCCATGTAGTGAAAGATTATTATTGGGATGAACCTTTTCTCTACAAGAAGTGCCAAGACCAAGTGATAAGAAGGTGCCTTGCAGAAGAAGAACAACCTCAAGTGTTAGAGCATTGTCATGCTTCACCATGTGGTGGACACTTTGGAGGAACTAGAATGCACCGCAAAGGTACCGCAATGTGGGTATTTCTCGCCTACATTATTCAAGGATGCTCGGAATTGGTAAAAGTCGTGCAAGGTGTCAAAGGATCGGAACATTTCAAACAAGCATGAAATGCCCTTAACCAACATCTTAGAGATTGAACTCTTTAATGTATGGGGCATGGATTTCATGGGTCCCTTTCTCCATCTCATGGGAATTTGTATATACTAGTGGGTCAGGATTATGTTTCCAAATGGGTTGAAGCCGTGGCTCTTCCCAACAATGATGCCAAATCATCGAAGAAGTTCTGTGCAGAAGAACATATTCACCGGATATGGTACACCAAGAGCAATTATCGCGATGAGGGTTCTCACTTTTGTAACAAGTTGATTGAGTCTCTATTGGGAAAATATGGAGTGAGGCACAAAATTGCCACTTTGCATACCACCCACAAACAAATGGGCAAGTCGAATTGTCCAATAGAGAAATCAAAAGGATGCTTGAAAAAATGGTGGGACCTCAAGAAAGGACTGGTCAATCCATCCGGATGATGCGTTATGGGCTTACAGATGACCTTCAAGACACCTCTCGGGAATGTCTCCATACAGACTTGTGTTTGGGAAAGCATGCCACCTCCCTATTGAGTTGCAACACAAAGCTCATTGGGCCATAAAAAAGCTCAACTTTGATTGTGATAGGGCAGGTAAGGCTAGGCTACTGCAATTAAATGAACTTGATGAGATTAGGCATGCTGCTTATGAGAGTTCAGCCATTTACAAAGAAAAAACAAAGATGTGGCATGACAGAAGATACGAATGTAGAGTCGATAGAAGGAGGCCAAGTGCTCCTTTTCAATTCTAGATTAAAATTGTTTCCTGGCAAGCTCAAATCAAGGTGGTCTGGCCCTTTTAAATTAGTCAAGGTCTACCCTTATGGTGCAGTGGATTTTTATGATCAAGCAACCAACACCACTTTCAAGGTGAATGGACAGAGAGTAAAACAATACCATGGTGACACTGTGATGAGGGACAAGACCTCAATTGATCTTCAAGATCCCTAACATCAAATGAAGAAGTCAGGCTGATGACTCTTAAAATAAGCGCTCTTGGGAGGCACCCCAAGATTTTAATTAACATTTCTGTTGTTTTTATTTTATTTTGCAGGAGGGAAATTTTTGTGTTGAGGAATTTGGGAACTTGAAGGCCTGAAGTGTGATATTGACGCTATAGCGTCGAGAGGTGGTAGTACCGCAAGAAGAAACATTTTTATTTCAAAGTATGGGCGGTTATAATGACGTGGCACGCGCGCTGCACTTCAATCAATCTGCTGCGCTTATGCGCCCACGCCCGATGACCTTCACCACTTCATCCACTCCGCCCATCAACAACGGTCACATCATTCAATTCCCATAACCTCTAACTCAACCACTCCTTTCTCTTTATCTCCTTCTAACCGTTGATTGTTCTCCTTCTTCCATAACCCCATCGTCCTCATAACTTCCATTCCTCGCTTTCTCTGCAAATCAATCTTGCAACTGCTCCAAAAATTCACAAACACCCCAAATCTTCAAAAATCTCAAAATGGTGAAGAAACATTCCATTGAAAAACCCCAGAGAAAGACCAAAACCTCAGAACCCAATTCCTCAAGAGCTATAGACCCAAAGGACGATCCTGCGTGTTACTGGAAGATGAACTTCATTGCAGAAAGGGGTTTTAAAACAGAAAAAGCTCCTGACGTGTTCACATCTACTGTTATAGCGCTTGGGTGGCAGAAATTCATAAAGCACAGAGGGGAATTTGTGGTGCCTCTGGTGAGAGAGTTTTACAAAGGTATTCCTCCTCCAAAAGGGGGAAAGCCCCAAACCTATTCTATGGTTAGGGGTGAAATGGTTGATTTCAGCCCAAGTGCCATTAATGAACACTTCAAGCTAGGGTATTCTGGGAAAGCATTGGAGAAAAAGCTTGATACATGGGGGTGTGACGAAATGGAGGAGGTCAAGAAGAGGATCTGTGTGGAGGAAGCAACATGGGAACGGTTTGGATCTGAATTTAAAGTGAAGAAAGCATTTCTGGTGGATGAAGCTGCAATGTGGTTTACTTTTATCAGGCATTCACTCATGCCTACTTCCCACACAACCAATGTGGAGAAGGACAGGTTGATAGTGCTAGATGCTATTCTGGAAGGTGAGAGCATAGATGTGGGCAAAATCATTGCAAGGGAGATTGAGAAAAGCAGACTGAAGACTGATGGTAACCTTTACTTTCCATGTTTAATCACTGAGTTGTGTAAGAATGCTGAGGTAGAAATTGAGATTCGTGATGAAAGGAGAACTCCTCAAGGAGATATCCCTACTGTGTTCAAGCCCAGACAAAAAAGAGCTAGCGCTATAGCGTCTGATGCTATAGCGCTCAATCAGTTGAAGAAGAATCAGCAAACACTGTGTAAGTTTGTTAAGGCTAAGTTTGAATGGGAGAAGGCTGTATTGGAGAAGTTATCTAGGGGCAAAGAGTTAATGGAACCCCCTGTGTTCCCAGAGTGGTTAATTGAAGATGAGGGTGTGAAGGAGCCACCTCAACCAAAAGAAAGGGTGAGTAAAGAGGCTGCTGCAGATCAAATCAAGAAGAGAGCAAGGAGCCCTGCCTTGAAGAAGGTAAAGAGCCCCGCTAAGAAGAAAACAAAGGTGAGCAGTGAAGAATCCCTCAACACTGAGGATTTAGAAGAACTCAGTGAAGAAGATGAAGAGGAGACTAGGAATCTGATGAAGGAAGTAAATGATGAAGAAGAGGATGAAGATTCTGAAAGTGAGGAAAAATCTGGTGAGGAGAGCCCAGAAAAGGAGGAAGGATCAGAGAGTGAAGAATATGAGGAAGTGACTGCTGATCCCACACCTAGCCCCACTAGACATCCTTCACCACAAATACCTTCACCACCTGCCCAAGATCAATGTATTCCTGAAACACCCCAATCTGCGCAGAAGAATACCTCCACCCATCCCAGAAAAAGAAACATCACCCCCACCTACACAGCAAACACCAAATCTAAATGAACCAGCACAACCAGAACCATCTGTACAATCCCCAAATCCCACCAAAGAACCAAGTCCAGAACATGCATCACAACAACAACCCATTTCCCAAAATCCTCGCTAGGAACTCCTGCTAGCGCTTATAGCGTCGATGCTCGATGCTATAGCGCCCGCAGCACGTAAAAGCCCATCGTCATCAGTGACAAGTACAACAAAATCTCCTAGGCTGAAGCAAAAAGCCCAAAGGAGCCCTCAATCAAAAGCTAACATTCTTGCAGGTTCTGAAGAAGAAGCTCAGGCCATGAGTGATAGTCCTCCAAGAGAGGTGGTGCAAGGCCCATTGCCATCTGGCACACCAAGGCGCAGTTTGAAAGAGAAGCATGTGGCAAAGCGTGAGAGCCAACATATGTGTCAAGCAAGAAGGAGCCGGGAGCAAAGCTTATCGTGATTGAGGAAGATGATGAGGAAAGTGTGCAAAACGTAAGCACAAGAATCAAATCACGAAAGGAAGCGTCTCAACAAGAAAAGGAGGCCGCTAGCAAGTTAGCGAGAGATGAAGCGCAAAGAAAAGAGAAGGAAGCCCTCGTAGCAGCAGCGCTTATAGCGTCGAGGCTATAGCGCCGAGGAAGGTCGAAGGAAGAAGAAGAAGAAGAAAAAGGTCAGAAAGCCTCCTCACCCAACTCGTGTCAGTTCAAGGACCAGGTCTGGTCTAACAAAAAAATGATTTCAATGTTTAGTATAGTAATTTTTAATAAGAGTGTATGTTCAATAAATTGTGAAGCGCTATAGCGTCTGTCTCTTGCGCTTCACAAATGTTAAAGACTTGTTTTATTTTGTTTCGCTTTGTCTCGTGCCTTTCCTAGTTCTTTAAGAGCAAAGGGGACACTTTGCTCACTTTTGTTGTGGGGAGGGCCTAAAGTTATTAATGCTCTGCTTTCAAGTGCTTCGCTTTTTTTTTAAGTATAATCATTGAATGCATTCTCTTTGGGCTAGCTTTAGTGATGATTGTGTGAGTGAGTAAGAGAGCTGTGCTTTTAGATAAAATCTTTGCTTATTATTGCTCCCACACATAAATCTTTGTGCTTAAGTAGAAGCTTAGCTAGCTAAGGACTATCTGAGGATTAGGCTAGTCTGAGTTAATCAAGGTGAGATCAAGGCTTGACTAAAAGCTTGAAGAGTTTTTAAAGCAAAGTTGGGGGTGTTTTGGGCTATATAAAGGTTAGGTACAAAGGTTTTAGGGTGGTCAGTGACTTAGAAGTTCAATGTAAATATGTTGTAAAGTCAGTAGCCATCCAAGTAAAAAGCTAGGTCAGTCCCCCAAGGCAAAGAGGCAAAGCCTCATATGTTAAAAAAAAAAAAATAAATAATAATATAATAATTGCTGAGGAGCCAAGTAATGAGGGGGCTGCAGCTAGTAAATAAATCTGTATCATAGTCTAAGCGCTATAGCGTCTAACGCTATAGCGTGAGTTGTTCAGTTTCAATAAGTTAGGAGCGCTGGCCATAGACCCTGAAGTGCCTAGTTAAACCCTTTGTCATGTTTGAAACTTCCCCATTTCGTGTGAAAATGTTAATCTAGTCATTGTTTTGAAAAAGTTCTTGATGTCACCAAAAGAAGACCATTCTTTCCAAGGCTAAAGAGACATCCAAATCTAGCTAGGAATTGAGATGAGTCAAGAGATCACACACGCCTTTGTTGAGCGATAGAATAAGCTTGGAAGTTGAATAAATGCATTGGTGTGTTGGTGTGAGTGTGAATCTAAATTATTAGCCCATTGAGAATATAGTTGAATGAGTGTGCATAGAATTGAAGTGTTGATCAGGGCATGTGTGTTGTGAATATGTGTCAGTTTGTTTTGTCTTTGCAAGTGTCATTACTTGGGGACAAGCAATGGTTTAAGTTTGGGGTGTGATAACTCATATTTATATGAGTTATTTATGCCTCCAATCATTGAATTAAGTAAGTTCTCAAGTAATATTAGTATAGTATATATTGTATTTCATTTATATTAGGTTAGGAAGGGCTAAACACTTTGCTTTTATATGAAATTGGCACATTTGGTGCCCTTGTGATTATTTTGATGTATTTTGTGAAGTAGTGCGGTGTTTAGCGCTATAAATCAGCTAACGCTATAGCGTCAAGAGGAAGCGCCAGCAATGAGCATCTAGAGGAAAAGTGAAATTTTGGCGCCAAGCTCATTAATCCATGTTCCATATCTTGTGTCCACAGTACTTGCTGACATGTGCGGATTTTATTGGATTTGTGTGGACACTTGTCATTGCATGAGTAAAGGAATAGTGGAGTTGGTGAAAAAGCAAGCATCACCTTTCTTGACTTTTGAGGAGATTTGTACCACATACTAGATATACTAGAGAGGCTGATTTCCCTTCCCATACCTTAGGTTTTCCAACGGATATAGGGAGAGTATTGGTAGAGAGAGAAAGTGTGACACTTCTTCTTCTCCATTGATACACCTTTGAAGCTTTTGCTATTTTATTTTCTTCTTTTGTAATTTCTGTATTTTTCTCATGGTGTAAGGCTGATGATGAGCCATCTTTGCGTGGATGATTAGGAGACTTCAAGCTTGTATCTTTTGCACTTGTATTTTCCTTCTTACCTACGGTAATGCAAGTAGTTATATTTGTGTTATTTTGATGATGCTCAATATGAGCTAAACTCTTTGAGTTGGGTTGCTATAGCTTGTAATGAACCTTTAATGCTTCGTATATAATTTCTCACGTTTTGTGTTTTAATCCTTGCGTGATAACTCTTCCAAACTTGTTTTATATTTGGCCACGTAAAACTAGTACCTCTGTGGATTCAGACATGAACCATAGAAAGAACTCAAGGATTAATATAAATGATAAGGTTGGTTGAAGACATTTAATCAATTTTTGCTTCCTCTAGACATAGAAGTTGCAATAGTTTATAAAGCATAAGTTTGTGGGATCTTGATTATACAGGTGAACCTATTTAGAACCTAGACATAGGCATCTTGTAGTGAAACCACGGCGCTAGTGACCGAAAGGCACAAAATATTTGCAACAACAGCTTAACGTTATAGCGTGTGACGTTATAGCGTCTTGTTTCTGGGAATTTACATAGTGAAAGCAATCCAACTTATTTCTCTTATATTTTAACCCACTGTTAACTTGTTACTTTTACAATCTTTGTTCAACTGAAACTTTGTTACTCAACCTATTTGCTACTTGTTCCTCTAAAGTGTAATTCCTTTTTAAACTCTAAAATTAATACCAATCCCTGTGGAGACGAATTCTACTTATCAGTATATTACTTGTTGCGATTGTGTACACTTGCACAACTACTTTTCGCACAACACTAAGCTTCACTACACTTACTATTCCACGTACCTAGACCTCAGTACACTTACCTCGACAGATACACGCTGTAACATAACGTCTGCACTACAGCAACTACGCTTAGGTATATATACACTCCACTTCGGCCACTTCACCTCGGTACACATACCCCTCACCTCGGTAGCTACAAGTCGACACATTACACCTCGGCTTACACTTCCTTACCCTTCGTCTCCTATACATCATCACTTACGCTCCGTCACCTATATTCAACACTTACGCATTGGCACAATAATACGCCTCACTTCGGCAAGTACACCTAGGTATTATATACACTACATCTCGGCCACAACACCTCGGCATACCCACTCTACACCTCGGCAAGTACAATTCGATACCTATACTTAGTATCAGATACCCTTACATTACGCTACTTATACTCTGTCACTCATCTCGGCTCCCATGACTCGTTAGTTACACTTCGACACATTACGATCATCCCTTAGGCTTCGATACACTTGTCGTTACACACTCCTATCTTGGCATACTCACATCTCGGTAGGATTGCACTGTAACTTAACGCCTGCACCTCAGAACTATACTTAGGTAAATTTATACTATACACCTCGACAATCAGGTCTCTCTCTACACGCCTAGTCTACCTCTTCCTTCCCTTCTCTAGTTCTCACGCTAGGATCATACTTAAGCACACTATTATCCACCTATACCTTCAAAACTGGTTCATCACTCCTTAAGAACTTCACGAAGGTTACAACACTCACACCAGCTCACTGGGGCTGAGAGTTTTCTCAGTTCCCATTTCACTCTTAAGTCACTCGTATGACCAACACCACAACAACTCAACACAACTGCACTGAAGTGAAACTAACACACAACTTCAAACACATCAAACACACAAAACATACAAGGCAGCTCAGAAATCATTCCTAGAGTCTACTCACACATAACACACATCATATAATCTATTATAGATGAAAGAGAGAGCCCCCTAACCTCAAAAGATTGAAGAAGTAGCACTCTCTCCACCAAGCCTTCCCGATCCACCAAGAATCACCAACATTCCAGCTCCTCCTCCTTGGCATTGAGCTCTTCCACGCCAAGCTTCCTCTTCCTCTCTCTAAAAGCCATCTCACCTACCACTCTCTCTCTCTCTTACTTTCCCTTTGCCTTTTCTTAGATTTTGGTGGTAATGGACTCTCCACCATCGACTACTACACCTTAAGCATGAATATGGGCTTAATTCATGGATCATGGGCCTAACTCTCATGGGCCTCTAATCACACTCCCTCCATTACTTAAATTACCACTCCCCTTTTACTAACCACCACACCTCATTTAAATCAAATACCTCCTAAATACCCTAAAACTCCAATTAATCCTTTGACTTAACCAAATGTTGTAAGCCTTAAAGAACCCACTAAATAAATAATTGAATTATATTTGGGGCGTTACACCTAGCGCTTTCTAAAAAACGCTAGGGATCTATCTAGCGTGTTTTCTATTTGGCTAGCGTTTTGAATAAAAGCGCTAGGGATCTGTCTAGCGTGTTTTCTAAATACCCAGCGTTTGCTAAAAACGCTAGGGATCTATCTAGCGTGTTTTCTAATTGGCTAGCGTTTTGACTAAAAGCGCTAGGGATCTGTCTAGCGTGTTTTCTAAATACCTAGCTCTTTCTAAAAAACCCTAGGGATCTATCTAGCGTGTTTTCTAATTGGCTAGCGTTTTGAATAAAAGCGCTAGGGATCTGTCTAGCGTGTTTTCTAATTGGCTAGCGTTTTGAATAAAAGCGCTAGAGATCTGTCTAGCGTGTTACCTAATGGGTAGCGTTTTACCTTAAAACGCTACTAATGGTGTAGCGTGTTATTAAAATGGGTAGTGTTTTTTTATAAACGCTACTAAAGGTGGCGTTCTCTTTTTACAATTATGGCATAGTGCTAAACAAATTTCATCAACCAATAAAAAAATTATCTTTTCCATAGAAACACAATGAGCTCAAATTGTAGCTCATTTGGTTCATGCGCCAAGTTCAATGTGTTATTTATCAAGTCAAGTTTCAAACTATGATCGAGTTGGTTCAGTTCATTGAATCACGCTTTCATAACGGTAATAATATATATATATATATATATATACAATAAAACAAACATATTTTAAATTTTTGAGAAATTTGGATTTCAAACGAGATAGATTTTCAAAAATTCAAATTTAAATAAAAAGTTAAAAAAAATTAGGAAAAATTAGAAGTATAATATTATACGTAGTTCTCTATGAGAAGATTGAATTTTACCAAAGTCCCATGCATGCACGTGGGGGCGGTTCCTTGTTCCGCATGATGTGATCTCTATTCTCATTCTCAATACAACAACAAACCATGCATGCATTCATTTCTCAATCTTGATCAACACTTTGAAAATGAGCTGTGTTTCCATGGAGTACACACTTTTGGTGGGATACAACTTACAATTGCAAACCATTCCTGGTTCCCATGCACAAAGAGAACAAGGTACAATGAGGTTATTCCAAATTCCAATAATTAACTTTCTATTGGTCTTCGATCCAGGAATACTAATTTCAATAGTAAATGTTTGTGAATTTATCTAGGAGTCTACGTTCAACTACTCCACATGTATACACGACGCCTCCTTGTCATCCTTTCCTAGATTAGAAATTTGGATTTACAAGATAACTATATTCATTATCCCAAGTTGGTATTTTTTAGTGTTTTCTATTTAAAAAAGTTTCGCTAAAACTTTCTGATGCAAACCGTTCGTAGGGATAAAACATAAATTTATTAAAAAGAAATAAAAAAGAGTACATGAGAGACTAATGGGGAGTAGACCGAAACCCTTGCCAAGAAAACAAACAACAAACAAATGAAGCAACACCACAACTCAAAAAAGAAAGCCAAGGAGACCAAACACCAAGGATAAATCATCTAAATATGAAAAAGGAAGACCTTGCCTATTACGGCAAAAATCATCTGAGATGAAGCTCGGGGGCAAACTCTACCAAGTAAAAGTTCTACTAACTAGACCAAACGCAGCTCATTTATCTGAGTAATTGTTTCCTTCTTTAAAATTATGAGAAACAATAAAGTTTATATACGAACAAAGCCTCAAGGTGTTGCCCAAACAATTTCTCAATCTTCACGGGACAACGGCAGGGTAGCCAGATTTTATGTCACCCCTTATCATAGGCGGTCTCAATAACTATCATGGCTGCCAAAAGCTCAGAATCAAGGGTTGTGCCATTGCCTAAAAAAGACATGAAACAGCCAACAATAGAGGCTCTATAGTCACGAAAAATGCCACCACAAGAAGAAGGGCCAGGAGTGGCTTTAGAGGGGGCTTTCCCATCTACTTGAATAATATCTTTAGCTTTCCTAGAATTGTCTTTGACACGAAAGATTTTAAAATAGAGAGCGCAGTCATAGTGTTATACATTTGGCCATGCGAGGAGGAACCTGAGAGAAATTTGGAGGTATTGATCTGATGATGATGAGATTGAAGAGGAATACTTTATTATCAATGCATAATTTATTTCTGCTCAACCAAATGCTGGATAGAACATGAATAACTGCAACAACTAGGACATCTATGAGATGATCACTCCAAGATCCATTCAACACAGAAAGAAGAGATAAAATACTTGAGTGAGAACGAGAGGATAACTTTCAGATAATTTTATAATTGTGAAAGAATTTATTAAAAATATTGATCAGAGAAATCACATTAAAAAAATATATTAGTCAATTATAATTTCAAAATCATTAATACATTATTGTTTAATAAATATATATATATATATATATATATATATATATATATATATATTTTATTTATTGATTTGTTATAGGCATTTATAAGCAAAAAAAACCTAATTTTACACATATTAAGAAAGTTAGTTATAGGCATTTAATATTCTTTATTCCAAACAAAAGAAAACTAATGTTACAAATATACCCTTACTTTCTTGAGAATGTGCAATACTATTAATAGTAAAGGTAGAATTAAATAAGGACATTTTAGGATAATAGCATTTAATGAGGTTAAGTTAGTTGATATTTGCTTATATTTGAGTCTAAAAAGATTTACACTCTTTTTTTGCTTATAAATGAGTCCGGAGGGAGTAGCAAGACAAAAAATAAATAAAAAGAGAACAATTATGGTTGAAAAACTTTACAATTAGTTTCTCACAATCTTTTTTTTTACATTCAAATTTAGGCAAGTTGGGCTCACCAGGATCAGGAATTGGCAGCGAAAGTTGAACTCACGCGCTTGCTAAGAATGAACCAACTCCTTACCAACTGAACCAACCTTTATTAGCAGTCTCACAATCTTTGTTGAAAGTGAAGGAAGGTAGCTCATCATTCGATTTTGATTACAAAGCTTCTTGCTTTGATACGTCTCACCACACATTCCATTTGGGAACTTGGAAAATATCATAGTAGTATTATTTAATCTTCTAGAAAAATGGGAAAATATAATTCTCATAAGAAAAAGAGAGAAAAAAAAAATGGAATGTCGAGCAAATATATTTAAGGCTGAAATTCCCTTATTCTTTTTTTTTTTATAGAGGTCTTTAACCACTCTGGTGCTCAGGGAAAAGAAGCTCAGAATAATTCGAACTTCGACCGGGAAGTAAGTAAAGTCTGAATCACTACAAGAAATTCGCTGATTTCCGACGGAAACATCCGTCGCAAATGCACATTTTCGACAAAATATCCGACGGACAATATTCGGTCACAAAAAGGCTCGATTGCAAACCCCGTCATGATTTACGCCGCAATTCTATTGCAAATCTGTTACAAATCCATCGGTAATATTAATTCACAATAAAAAAATTAAAATTCACCCACAATCATCAGGACACAACTTGTTGAGACTTGAGAATCCACTATCAAATATATTCAATGGATGATAAATAGAAAATAGACAAAAAGATAAATTAGTATACAATACACATTACAATTGAATTCATACAGTTAGAACATAACACTTCATGTCCCTTCGACAATCTGGACATTGTTATTGTTATTGCATGTGAATGTGCCTAAAATTTATGCTAAAAAATTATACATGAATAGAGATTAAAAAAACTGCTACACCAGAAAATACACTTGCTAGCTGCTTCAATGTGTAGTAGATAGATAGATAGATAGATAGATAGATAGATAGATAGATAGATAGATAGATAACAATCCACATACAAAACAACAAAGAAGGCAAAAGGGGGTTAGAGTTTCGATTCACAACAACAACTATTGATTCCAAAATCCACAACAACAACTAATCAAACCCTAACAGATACTGATTCCAATCAAAAATGGGGTTTAGGGTTCCAATTAAAAAATGGACGGGTTAGGGTTGAACGCTGCAAATTTGGGGTTAGAGTTTCGATTCAACGAAAAATGGAGGCATTTTTGTAAAACAGAAGTAGAGAAGAAGAAAAGGCACTTACCTTTTAAGAAAAATAAGAGAGGAGAGTCAGTGGTGGTGGTGCTTCGAGCAAGGTAGGTGAGGCGTAGGCGATCGTGGAGGGATGGCGGAGGTGAGTGCGGTGGTGCTTGAGAGAGAGGTCTCGTTGATTGAAAGAGGGTGAGTGTTCTATGATGAGAAGAGAAAGAACGAGAGTCGAATGAGAGAAATGCAACATAATAATATCATTTGATGTTTTCAACGGATTACCGACCGAACCAATTCCATCGAAAACGAAGCGAGAAATTCCTTAAAAATGTCCAAACCATTACCAATGGAAAATTCCGTCAGAAATAAAGACAGATATGTGTTCGTCGGAAATTTTGGTAGGTAAACAAGGGTTTTCTTGTAGTGACTCTATTTGTTCCATTGTCGGTGATCGAACTCAGGTGCCAGCCGAGTCCAGTGGCGGACCTACATAGATTCCAGGGGGTTCAGTTGAATCCCCTGAAAAAATTTTTAGTACTAGTACGCCTATATAAAATTATTTTAAATCCCCTGATATTTTAAATTTGCACTAGTATCCTTCAGTTTGCACCCAATTCTTAATTTGTCTTATTAATCTTCGAAAGAAACTATTTATAGAACTTTAGGAAGTAATTTTACCAATATCACATTTTTACGGACTATTTATTATTTTCTTATACTTTAGGACATAAATAGGTAATGACGAGTAAACTTAAAGACTAATTTGACGATTTACTCTTAAATAAATTTGGAGTTAAATAACTTGATTTCTTCATATTAGTAAATTAAATGCGGACATTTGAAAAAAAATTACGCAATCTAATGAACCAATATTTTTTGCAATGAACTTTTTTTTGCATCCCCTATTCTAGGGTCTATAGGTCAGCCACTGGTGGAGTCCATTGCTTTAAAAGAAGGACATAAATAAGTTTTGCAAATTAGAATTAAAAGTGAGGATAGTTTCGTAAAACAAAACTTTTTGTGCAACGTGTTATAAGCTAATAAGGGTAAAATGACTTATAATGAGTGGTTGATGGTGCTAAAAAGGGAGTATCATCAAGCACCATAGAATTTTGTGTTAGTTCTCTAATTAGATCAACATCATCAAATTAAAGCTGATTTTATGTTTTCAACAAAAAGATTGCTATGTGAGCTCACTATCACTTTCCTTTTTATGTAATGTAACATCCCAAGTGAAGTTTCCAAACTTCTCTCACTTTGTAGTTTCTGTCCTGAATCGCATGTTTTACCACTTAAGAACTAAAGTGAGTAGCATATTAATGTAGCTAGAATGTGAACTTGCTAATTATACTAGATGCTTCTCATAAAATTTTAAAAAAGAAAGTACTCTATATGCATATGACCAATCTCTTTCTTTTTTGTTTGTGTGTACACGACCAATCTCTTTCTACTTGAGATTTATGATTAATAATAGCCTCACAACACAACTGATCCTGTTAATGGTCCAAACTTTTAATTAGAAACAAACATCTGGCAATTGTCTAATGGGTTGTTCTGCTTGTTAAAGTATAACTAGTCTATAGTTAGTATCGTACATGAAGTATTTGATGTCTAATGTTTAGTCACTTTTAGCAACCATTACTAGAATGTTCCTTTCAAATGTTTTTCGCCTTTCTCAATCGACCCGGATGCTAAATTGCTAACGAGGAGAATACGCTCCAATTTTTTCTAAAAAATAAGTTGGGTATCTTTTGCACGTAACTGTGGAGACTAATCTCTCAAACTGAGTAGTAGAACTACAATGGACAGCACCCTCAAGAGTTTTAAAGTTGCTGCATTCTTAAAGATGAATTCGAACTCAAAACTTTGGTTAAACCATAAGAGACTCGATATTTGACTAATACTATATTTTTTTATTTGACAAACAAAATTACACTCCCATTAAATTGCACTATCGCCAATGTAGGTTAACTAAGTTGGTAATGAGTTTACTCATTTCTCGAACGAGGTGGGTTCAACTCTCGCTATTAGCGTGATGACCTCTTTAGTGAATGGTATGTAAGTACTTATGTTAGCGCTAGAAGAGTCATGAGGCCTGCCTGACCCAAGTGAGCCCCCGGAGCAGATACGGATTCAGAGGGTGTTCCACGTGTTCCAGGGAACACCCAAACATTCTGCCTTAGTGGTAATATGCCCCAACGTCCTACCTTTGTGGTAATACATATTGCCTTAGTGTCATTGAAGGAACGTCATCGCACCTTGATGGTAATACATCATGTCTTAGTGTCATTGAATGAACACCTTATTTTTTAATCATGAATCTGCCACTACTCTAGAGTGTTTAATAAAAGTATTTACATTACCTACTAACAAAATCTTCGTATGGAAAACAAATTCAAATTTTTGTCAATGTAAATTATAAGTTTTTTTTTTGATAAGCAATGTTAGTGTGGTGGGGGAATGTTAGTTTCCCGGGTTTGAACCCGAGACCTCCTTCTTACAATCTTTTGATGCATTCCTTCAGTATCCATTAACTCGCCAACTGAGCTACCTACTTAAATTCTTATCAAATAGATCAACCTTCGTCGATAAACATTGATCTCAACAAAAAAAACAATACTGTGATCTTAAATATGGATTTGGGTTTGGATCTTTTAACTAAAGATTTTGGGTTTAAGTCCTTACAAGAAAAATGTTGTGTTATTGATGCGTAGTACCCGTCGACTAATTTACGCTGGAGAACTTGACTGGTCACGTGTTACTTGATTTTGCTGGTCAGTGTGGTTCTCCACTCTTAATAGAGTTTTTAATTATCATACTCAAAACTCGAACTTGAGACCTTAATATGTGGAATTTTTCATTTATTTACCCCTCATACAAACCTTTGTTGGTCTCAAGAGAAGTTAATCGATAGATACTTGATAGATACTTCGAATCTATGACATGGCAAAAGAAAAAACGATAAAATGAATTTAGTAAAATTAGATAAAATATTTGAATTATTTGAACTATTTAAATAAGATAGAATGAAATGTAATTAATACAATTTATATGTACCCAAAATTAATAGTTTATTCTATTACATTCTATCTAATGTCTTTTTTTTATGTCAATCCTTTTATTTCCTATATAATCAAATGAACAATGAAATCTTTAAATAATCATGTCATATACTCATCAATTTGATTTTAGTCTTTGTAACTTTACTTATTTATTTCATTGATAATCATATGTGTTTTTTTCTTTCCAATGATTACTTGCTACCTATAGTGTGTCATAACGCTTTCATCAAATGACTAATTTTTGCTAGTGCTTAGAAGCAAATCTCACACTAGTCAACACTGAATTCTAACTATGGGAATCAAACTTAAGAGCACTAGATTAACCTCGGTATCTCGGAGTAGCTCAAACCACTAGGCCGACCGTATTAATTATTGATAATCATATATCTAATCATAACTCTGAACCGGTTGAACTCTAAGAATCTTGAACTGCTACCTCTTCCGATTCAATGTCCGGTCCGGTTTTGATTACTTTGGTCATAACTCTTTCATCGAATTACTAATATTTACTTGTCCTTAGAAGCAAATCTCACACTAGTCAACACTGAATTCTAACTATGGGAATCAAACTTGAGAGCACCCGATTGACCCCCGTATCCCAAAGTAGCTCAAGCCACTAGGCCAGCCAACCGTATTGATTATTGATAATCATATATCTAATCATAACCCAAAAGTGTTATTTTCAAATGACATCATCACATGCTGATCTGAAGGAAAAAAAAAACACAGAACTTCACCCCCATTTCACTCCTATTTATACCCTCATACTTCCCCTTTCCCTCTCCACAACTCATTCATTCTCTTTTCCTCTCATCACCACTACTTCCTCATACACACACATAATTTTCTCAACCTCTTTCATATCTTCAAAACAAAAACAACAACAAAAATGCATAACATTTGTCTGAACATGCCACCAATGGTTCAAACATTTGATCCAGAAGTTCTTTTCACACGTAGATGTATATGGGTGAATGGACCAGTAATAGTAGGAGCTGGTCCATCAGGTTTAGCAGTAGCAGCGTGTCTAAAAGACCAAAATGTCCCTTTCATTATCCTAGAAAGAGCTAATTGCATTGCTTCTCTATGGCAAAACCGTACTTATGATCGTTTAAAACTTCACCTCCCTAAAAACTTCTGTCAACTACCCAATTTCCCTTTCCCTGATGATTTTCCTGAATACCCCACAAAATTTCAGTTCATAAACTACCTTGAATCTTATGCTAAACACTTTAATATAACACCACAGTTCAATGAAACAGTACAATCTGCTAAATATGATGAAACTTTTGGTCTTTGGAGAGTTAAAACTATTAGGAAAAACAATGAAGTTGAATATATTTGTAGGTGGCTTGTTGTTGCTACTGGTGAAAATTCTGAGAAAGTTGTTCCTGAATTTGAAGGTTTGGAAAATTTTGGTGGACATGTTATGCATGCTTGTGATTATAAATCTGGTGAGAGTTTTAAGGAACAAAAAGTACTTGTTGTTGGTTGTGGAAATTCTGGTATGGAAGTTTCTCTTGATCTTTGTAATCATAAAGCTAAACCTTCAATGGTTGTCAGAAGCTCTGTAAGTACTTCATTTCTTTATTTCCTGCTTTTAATTTCACTCTAAAAAATGCATTTTTGAAAATAGATCTACTAGTAAAAAAAAGTGTTTTTTCAGTGTTTCTGAAAAACATTCTTAAAAATGGTCTTTTTTTTTATTGTCCTGTATAATTGTTCACTGTAAGAGTCTTTCATCTTTGAACTAAAAAATTGAAAATGAAAGTTGCAAATGTTTCTAGAAAGCAAAAGGGTCTTTAGATTATGTTAATCTTAATCCAAAGTTAACATTTTTAACTGTAGAAATTTTTGATAATGCCACAAAAAAACACTAATTTCAGTGTGTCTGAAAAACATTCTAAAAATGTCTTTTTTATTGTTCACTGAAAGAGTCTTTCATCTTCGAACTGATAAACTGAAAGTTAAAGTTGAAAATGTTGATAAAAAGCAAAAGGGTATTTAGATTATGTTAATTTTAATCCAAAGTTTAGATTTTTAATAACTGTAGATTTTGACAATGTTACTTACTTTTTTTATCGGTGATGATTTAGGTTCATGTGATGCCAAGAGAATTTTTTGGAAAATCAACATTTGAGGTAGCAGTGATGTTGATGAAGAGGTTACCAATTTGGATGGTTGATAAGATATTATTGGTTTTGACATTTATGATATTGGGGAATGTTGAAAAATATGGTCTTAAAAGGCCAAAAGTAGGACCTTTAGAGCTGAAGAACACAACAGGGAAAACACCAGTTTTGGATATTGGAGCACTTGAGAAAATTAGATCTGGTGAAATTACAGTTGTTCCTGGAATAAGAAAATTCTCACAAGGAAAAGTTGAACTTGTTGATGGAAAAATTCTTAATATTGATTCTATTGTTCTTGCTACTGGTTATCGCAGTAATGTACCTTCTTGGCTTAAGGTTAGTCCCTCTTTCTCATTCTATAGTATTCATCTATTTGTTATGTTAGTAAATCCGTGTTAATGTTAGTTTCTAGAGTTTGAACCTTTGATGTTTTTATTCAATTCCGAACGAGTTACTATGCCTTTTGAAATGTCTCGTAACTCTGTAGCACCGACACTTCTGATTGAAGACGTGTCTGATGTCCTACACGCATTGTGTTAGACACCAACACTTCAATTACTTGTATTTTTCAAATTAAAATTGGTGTTTGCGTGTGCGAGTGCAAAGTCGTGTCGTGTGTCCATGTATGTGCCGGTGCTCATAGCTCGTAATTTTGGAGGCATATGATGAATTTGTGATAAACATGAGTGTATTTTCAACTAGTATACATGTTGCTTAGCATAATTTCAAACATTAATCATGTTTTCCTTTTAGGGAACAAACAAAAGTAATTAACTACCTAAACATTGCTTAATTAGTTGTTTTGCTTAACTTAATTGTTAACTTAATGTAACTGCAGGAGAATGATTTCTTTTCAAATGATGGAATACCAAGAAATCCATTTCCAAATGGATGGAAAGGAAATGCTGGTTTATATGCAGTTGGATTCACAAGAAGAGGACTTTCTGGTGCATCTTTAGATGCAATTAGTGTATCCCATGATATTGCTAAGAGTTGGAAAGATGAAACTAAACAGAGAAAGAAAACTGTTGCTGCACGTCATAGAAGATGCATATCACATTTCTAAGAGAGACACTCTTTAATCAAATTAATTTAGAGTTCCCTAAATACAATTAGCACACAAAAACAAAAATTAGCCCTCTCCTTAAGAAAATCTTAATATTATTTTTGTATAAAAGGAAGATGAGGCTAGTGTATTTGGTTATGTTTTTTTTAGTTGTAAGGAATATATTGACTATTGTTTCATACTCCAATTATTATTAATTTCATGTTTTATTAATGAAGTCAAATCTCTTTCTCTCTCTTATAATCTGATTTATTTTTTTGGTCAAACTATTAATTATATATTGTTGAGGACAAGTTCAAGGGTTTATGTCCTTCAAAAATGGATCAATAAATGTTGACATTGAGAAGAAGAAAATAAACATGAGAGTCTCATATTCCCATGTTGCATAGCACATGGACAGAGCTTGACATTTAAAAAATAATTGAATATCATATGCTATTGGGTAGGAACGACATTGAAAAGAAAAATTCTACAAGAAAATAAACAATTTTACTCTTCTAATACACACATTTTAACTTGAATTTTAAATGGCTTTATGATTAATGGAAGTTCATTCGGTCAATGGTGAGAGAGGAAAACATCACATTGAATAATTGGAGATTTAAAATGTGCACTAGTCTAGTCGAATTTTTTGTGTTAAGAATAAAAACTCTTGGGTGTTACTAATAAGAGTTGGTCCGAGTAATAACTGAGTTCGAATTACTACTTTGCCTCTGCCTCAAGTTCGAGTTTTGCGTCGACAAAACTCTATTGAGAAATCCATACGTGGGCCAAACAAAGTCGGATACACGCGACTATCCAATTTTTGGCGAGATTAATCATCATGAAAGTCGATGACATCAGATATCTGCAATAAGTAAACTTTTAAAGCTATTTTTAGTGATAGAGGCATTACATATTTTTTTGTGAACAAAATAAATATTAGAAAATAAAACAAAAAATAATAGGCAGTAATGAAAACAGAGAGAAGTGAACAATTGAGATTTATTGAAATTGAAATGGTGAAGATGATGTTTACAATAGAGTCAAACTGACTTTATACAATAGCAGCATGTGACTAAGCAATGCCACATCATCATAATAGAATGCCACATAAGCAGCTCATCTAACAGAATTAGCCAACTGTTTGGCTTCTATGTAACTGAATTCTAAGAGATAGGAATTTGCATCCTCTATTACTCCCCCTTCAACTTAAATGGCCTATTTGTTGCGAAAAAACTTAAAGATCCAACTTATTATAAATAAATAACTTAAAAGTTCTTTGATGTAATTTTGTCAAAAAAAAAAAGTAGCATGAGTCAACCCCCTATTGCTAGGATTGACAATGCACCCAGAGGCAGACCTAGTCCATTAGTTTAACTTTATTTGTCTAATTAGATAAAAGAACAATAACAAGTCCATTAGTTTAATTAGTCTCATTTGATCAAAAAAGTCTATTATTATCACACACAAATATATAATTTGCTATATACTAGTTATTTATCCGTGCATATGTACGGGTGCTACTGTATTTGTTATAATTTGCTATGGAATTATAAATACGTTGAAAGTTACAAAATGTAATAAATGAATACAGAAAAACTTGAACAAGGAGATATTTCAAATTTTTAAAAATAGTTGTGTTGCAAAAAGTTTAAAAAAAAACTTGGTAACTTCTTATAATATGCACCCTGTTAGCGCTTCGGTTGCACTCCCAATGGCTCTCTGTTGCCTCTTGTTGGCACTTTCGTTGCCGCTCCCGTTGTCGCTCTCGTTGCCCCTGTCTCGTTATCGCTCCTGTTGGAACTCTCGTTGCAGCTCCTGTTGTCGATCCCATTGATAGTCTCTCATTATCGATCCTATTGCCAGTATCTCGTTGTTGCTTCCGTTGCCACTTGTTTACTACTTTTATTCTATATGATTTAATATCAATTTAATCATACTCATTTAATTATAAAAAATTTATTTTGTAATTTTTGTAGTTATTTTGTAATATTAATTTAATAATTGATTATTTTTGGAAAAAATAATTTTGAAACTTTTATTAGAGGTATGGTTTTTTTTCACAATTGCTAGTGGTTAAATTGATTAATTTGAGTAGATTATAAAAATAGTTAAAAATTTAGCAATTACTATATAAAAAAATCAACTTCTAGGAAAATGTCTAATTTAAACATTTTAGAATTTTGCCATTTGACAAAAAATAAGGAAAAAATCCTCAAATTGCCACTAAAAGACAAAAACTAACAACTTTTAGCAGTTTTAAGAAACAAAAACAAATTTCGACCCACGACGTGTGTCCGTTTTATTTCAATTTTTTCCAATTCGACACGTTCTTTGCGTCGCGTGTTACTTTTTTTTTTTTCAAAGCTTTTTCAGTTTTTTCAATTTTTTTGAGTCTTTTTGTCGTCGCGTGTCGATTTTTATTTCAAAAATAATTGAAAAAAGAAATGGAAAAAAATTGAAAGAAAATTGAAAAAAACTTTTGAAAATAAAACTAACACGCGACAGTGTGCCAAAATTGGAAAAAGATTGAAATAAAAACTAACACGCGTTAGCATATCAACCGCGCTTGGGGTCGAAATTGGTTTTTGATTTTAAAAAAGTTGTTAAAAGTTGTTAATTTTTGTCTTTTAGTGACAATTTGATGATTTTGCCCCTATTTTTTTGCCAAATGGCAAAATTCTAAGATGTATAAATTAGACATTTTCCTTGAAGTTGATTTTGTTATATAGTAATTGACGATTGATATATATATATATATATATATATATATATATATATATATATATATGAAAAATGAGAGCATTCAATTATAATCATTAGATTAAAATTAACGACTCAAATTACTTAAGTAAGTTATAAGATTTCACCGATCTTTAATTAAAAAAAATAATTATATGATACTATCTTGTAAGTTTATTAGTCCATTAAATACTCTACTATATCTATCTATCAATCAACTCTACTATAATAAATATAAGTGTTAGCAATTTGGCACAATTAGACATCTTCTAAATTTGCCATCATTCCAATTTTTAGGTATTTATGTCATTTAACCCCTAAAAACAAAAAAAAAACACGATTTTTTTCACTTTGCATGACGCTTTGTCGAAAAAAAAGTACAACTTTTACTGTCTTTGCTTGTGAGAGAAAAACAAAGAGCGAGAAAAAACAAAAAGCATATGAAAAAAACGGAGAAAGGGTAAAGAAAAAAAAAGTTGACGCAATTGGAAGACATTTTAGTGTGGATTGAATTCACACTAAAATTCAACCTAGATTAGAGTGTTTCTTTCCAAAACAAACTCAACAATTAGATTGACTTTGAAGAAGTTTTAAGGCTTAAAGTGCGTTTGATCATATGCAAATATCCAAAAATCCAGGTTTAAATCTCTCAGTAATTAAAAAAATTTAAAAAGCGCTTACAAATCTGAAAACGCTTTCAATTTGGTCCACGCCAATTAATTTTTGCTAATAATAGTGTTAATGGTTAGGTGACATGGCTATCAACATGACACGTCATCACCTTCCACTTTCACTACCTTTCTCTGGATTCCAATTCCATGGCCCTCAAGATCTTTAATACACATATTAAGTTTAATTATTCAATACCCAGATCTTCATTAAAGCAGATCTGTAATAATCAGAAATTGGTTTAATCCAAAAACGATCATCTTCATAAAACGTAAACCCATAAATGTAAACCGATTCATTCCCAAATCCGCGTTCCAATCCAAAAACGAAATTGCAAGTAATTTGGAAAACATGAAAACGATTCACGCATCAACACAAACACAAAATCATGTTACGAAAATGGAAACAAATCTGAAATGAAATCTCGAAAATGGAAACAAATATGGGTTTCAATTATGTTCTTCATGGTTGCTCTTCTATGTTTATGGGTTTCAATTGTTTCCATTTCATTTTGTGATATTCGTTTTCAGATCTGGAAGATGAAGATGAAGATATCATTTTAAGATCTGGAAGATGAAGATATTGAACTGAAATCTGAACTGATAAAACAAAATCAGAATCTGATAATTTCGATTTCCAGGTTCCCATTTTCGTTTGAAGATTTTAAATTGATCTCGTTTTGAATTCGTATTTTGGGTTCCCATTTTCGTTTGAAGATTTCGTTTTGCATATTGAACTGTTTGTTTGTTGAATTGTAAATTGAAGAAGATGAAAATATGATGATGAATGTGAAGGGAAGAGAAGGTGGAGGATGCAGATCTGCAGAGTTGTTTTTATTTTTTTTAATCAAAATTAATTAGAGAGTACATAATCAAACGTGGCATGATGACGTGATAACCGTTAGTTTTTTGATGGAAAGTTAACAGCATGGACCAAACTAGAAGCGTTTGTTATTTGCAAGGGTTTTTTTTAAAATTTTTGAAATTGCAAGGACGAAACTGAATTTTCTGGATATTTGCAGGGACCAAATGTACCTTTAAGCCAAGTTTTAAACTATGAATTTGTATACCCTTGTATTTTGGCATGAATTTTGTTATTCATTGGCAGATCCAGGATAGAAGGAATTGAGCGTCCAGATTGTTAGATAATGTTAGAAGCTACATAGAAAAATATGTATAGATACTAATAGTGTCAAATGACAGACGTTCAATTCCCCAAATCCCCTCTATGTATCAATGAAAAATAAAATCCATACTAAAATATAATGATATATAGATTCATGTTTTATAACTTCTAATACACACATTTTAACTTGAATTTTAAATGGCTTTATGATTAATGGAAGTTCATTCGGTCAATGGTGAGAGAGGAAAACATCACATTGAATAATTGGAGATTTAAAATGTGCACTAGTCTAGTCGAATTTTTTGTGTTAAGAATAAAAACTCTTGGGTGTTACTAATAAGAGTTGGTCCGAGTAATAACTGAGTTCGAATTCTACTTTAAGGTCTCAAGTTCGAGTTTTGCGTCTGACAAAAACTCTATTGAGAAACCACATGGACCGACAAAGTCGGATACACGTGACTATCCAATTTTTTGGCGAGATTAATCATCAGTAAAGTCGATGGATACTGTACACCAATAAGTAAACTTTTAAAGCTATTTTTAGTGATAAAGGCATTACATATTTTTTTGTGAACAAAATAAATATTAGAAAATAAAACAAAAAATAATAGGCAGTAATGAAAACAGAGAGAAGTGAACAATTGAGATTTATTGAAATTGAAATGGTGAAGATGATGTTTACAATAGAGTCAAACTGACTTTATACAATAGCAGCATGTGACTAAGCAATGCCACATCATCATAATAGAATGCCACATAAGCAGCTCATCTAACAGAATTAGCCAACTGTTTGGCTTCTATGTAACTGAATTCTAAGAGATAGGAATTTGCATCCTCTATTACTCCCCCTTCAACTTAAATGGCCTATTTGTTGCGAAAAAACTTAAAGATCCAACTTATTATAAATAAATAACTTAAAGGTCCTTTGATGTAATTTTGTCAAAAACAAAAGTAGCATGAGTCAACCCCTATTGCTAGGATTGACAATGCACCCAGAGGCAGACCTAGTCCATTAGTTTAACTTTATTTGTCTAATTAGATAAAAGAACAATAACAAGTCCATTAGTTTAATTAGTCTCATTTGATCAAAAAAGTCTATTATTATCACACACAAATATATAATTTGCTATATACTAGTTATTTATCCGCGTGCGTATGTGCGGTCTTCTCTCAGATTTGTTATAATTTCTTTATGAAATTATAAATACGTTGAAAGTTACAAAATGTAATAAATGAATACAGAAAAACTTGATACAAGGAGATATTTCAAATTTTTAAAAATAGTTGTGTTGCAAAAAGTTTTAAAAAAAACTTGGTAACTTCTTATAATATGCACCTTGTTAGCGCTTCGGTTGCACTCCCAATGGCTCTCTGTTGCCTCTTGTTGGCACTTTCGTTGCCGCTCCCGTTGTCGCTCTCGTTGCCCCTGTCTCGTTATCGCTCCTGTTGGAACTCTCGTTGCAGCTCCTGTTGTCGATCCCATTGATAGTCTCTCATTATCGATCCTATTGCCAGTATCTCGTTGTTGCTTCCGTTGCCACTTGTTTACTACTTTTTTTCTATATGATTTAATATCAATTTAATCATACTCATTTAATTATAAAAAATTTATTTTGTAATTTTTGTAGTTATTTTGTAATATTAATTTAATAATTGATTATTTTTGGAAAAAATAATTTTGAAACTTTTATTAGAGGTATGGTTTTTTTTCACAATTGCTAGTGGTTAAATTGATTAATTTGAGTAGATTATAAAAATAGTTAAAAATTTAGCAATTACTATATAAAAAAATCAACTTCTAGGAAAATGTCTAATTTAAACATTTTAGAATTTTGCCATTTGACAAAAAATAAGGGGAAAATCCTCAAATTGCCACTAAAAGACAAAAACTAACAACTTTTAGCAGTTTTTAAGAAACAAAAACAAATTTCGACCCCTGACGTGTGTCCGTTTTTATTTCAATTTTTTCCAATTCTGACACGTTGCTGCGTCGCGTGTTAGTTTTTTTTTTCAAAAGCTTTTTTCAGTTTTTTTTCAATTTTTTTTGAGTCTTTTTTGTCGCGTGTCAGTTTTTATTTCAAAAATAATTGAAAAAAGAAATGGAAAAAAATTGAAAGAAAATTGAAAAAAACTTTTGAAAATAAAACTAACACGCGACAGTGTGCCAAAATTGGAAAAAGATTGAAATAAAAACTACCACGCGTTAGCATATCAACCGCGCTTCAGGGGGTCGAAATTGGTTTTTGATTTTAAAAAAAGTTGTTAAAAGTTGTTAATTTTTGTCTTTTAGTGACAATTTGATGATTTTGCCCCTATTTTTTTGCCAAATGGCAAAATTCTAAGATGTATAAATTAGACATTTTCCTTGAAGTTGATTTTGTTATATAGTAATTGATTTATTGATATATATATATATATATATATATATATATATATATATATATATATATATATATATATATATATATATATATATATATATAAAAATGAGAGCATTCAATTATAATTATTAGATTAAAATTAACGACTCAAATTACTTAAGTAAGTTATAAGATTTCACCCGATCTTTAATTAAAAAGAAAATAATTATATGATACTATCTTGTAAGTTTATTAGTCCATTAAATACTCTACTATATCTATCTATCAATCAACTCTACTATAATAAATATAAGTGTTAGCAATTTGGCACAATTAGACATCTTCTAAATTTGCCATCATTCAATTTTTAGGTATTTATGTCATTTAACCCCTAAAAACAAAACAAAAAACACACAGCTTTTTTCACTTTATGACGATTGTCGGCAAAAAAGTACAACTTTTACTTGTCTTTTTGCCGACGAGAAAAAACAAAGGGCGAAAAAACAAAAAGCATATGAAAAAAGCGGAGAAAGGGTAAAGAAAAAAAGTTGACGCGCAATTGGAAGACATTTTAGTGTGGATTGAATTCACACTAAAATTCAACCTAGATTAGAGTGTTTCTTTCCAAAACAAACTCAACAATTAGATTGACTTTGAAGAGAAGTTTTAAGAGAACTAAAGACGCGTTTGATCCTATGCAAATATCCAAAAAAATCCAGTTTCGTCTCTGTAATTCCAAAAAATTTAAAAAAGCCCTTACAAATACAAAACGCTTCTAATTTGGTCCATGCCGTTAATTTTTGGCTAATAGTGTTAATGGTTAGGTGACATGGCTATCAACATGACACGTCATCACCCCTTATGTGGCATTTTTTTGCTGATTCATTATTTTTTAATTAAGTTTAATTAAAAAATTGTGAACATGTCATCATCACCTTCCACTTTCTTGCTGACGCAGGAAAAAACAAAGGGCAGAAAAAACAAAAAAGCATATGAAAAAACGGAGAAAGGGTAAAGAAAAAAAGTTGACGCAATTGGAAGACATTTTAGTGTGGATTGAATTCACACTAAAATTCAACCTAGATTAGAGTGTTTCTTTCCAAAACAAACTCAACAATTAGATTGACTTTGAAGAAGTTTTAAGGCTTAAAGGTACGTTTGATCCCTGCAAATATCCAAAAAAATCCAGTTTCGTCTCTGTAATTCCAAAAAATTTAAAAAAGCCCTTACAAATACAAAACGCTTCTAATTTGGTCCATGCCGTTAATTTTTGGCTAATAGTGTTAATGGTTAGGTGACATGGCTATCAACATGACACGTCATCACCTTCCACTTTCACTACCTTTCTCTGGATTCCAATTCCATGGCCCTCAAGATCTTTAATACACATATTAAGTTTAATTATTCAATACCCAGATCTTCATTAAAGCAGATCTGTAATAATCAGAAATTGGTTTAATCCAAAAACGATCATCTTCATAAAACGTAAACCCATAAATGTAAACCGATTCATTCCCAAATCCGCGTTCCAATCCAAAAACGAAATTGCAAGTAATTTGGAAAACATGAAAACGATTCACGCATCAACACAAACACAAAATCATGTTACGAAAATGGAAACAAATCTGAAATGAAATCTCGAAAATGGAAACAAATATGGGTTTCAATTATGTTCTTCATGGTTGCTCTTCTATGTTTATGGGTTTCAATTGTTTCCATTTCATTTTGTGATATTCGTTTTCAGATCTGGAAGATGAAGATGAAGATATCATTTTAAGATCTGGAAGATGAAGATATTGAACTGAAATCTGAACTGATAAAACAAAATCAGAATCTGATAATTTCGATTTCCAGGTTCCCATTTTCGTTTGAAGATTTTAAATTGATCTCGTTTTGAATTCGTATTTTGGGTTCCCATTTTCGTTTGAAGATTTCGTTTTGCATATTGAACTGTTTGTTTGTTGAATTGTAAATTGAAGAAGATGAAAATATGATGATGAATGTGAAGGGAAGAGAAGGTGGAGGATGCAGATCTGCAGAGTTGTTTTTATTTTTTTTAATCAAAATTAATTAGAGAGTACATAATCAAACGTGGCATGATGACGTGATAACCGTTAGTTTTTTGATGGAAAGTTAACGGCGTGGGCCAAACTAGTGTCGTTTGTTATTTGCGAGGTTTTTTAAAATTTTTGAAATTGCGAGAATGGCGAATTTTACTGGATATTTGCAGGGACCAAATGTACCTTTAAGCCAAGTTTTAAACTATGAATTTGTATACCCTTGTATTTTGGCATGAATTTTGTTATTCATTGGCAGATCCAGGATAGAAGGAATTGAGCGTCCAGATTGTTAGATAATGTTAGAAGCTACATAGAAAAATATGTATAGATACTAATAGTGTCAAATGACAGACGTTCAATTCCCCAAATCCCCTCTATGTATCAATGAAAAATAAAATCCATACTAAAATATAATGATATATAGATTCATGTTTTATAACTTCTAATACACACATTTTAACTTGAATTTTAAATGGCTTTATGATTAATGGAAGTTCATTCGGTCAATGGTGAGAGAGGAAAACATCACATTGAATAATTGGAGATTTAAAATGTGCACTAGTCTAGTCGAATTTTTTGTGTTAAGAATAAAAACTCTTGGGTGTTACTAATAAGAGTTGGTCCGAGTAATAACTGAGTTCGAATTCTACTTTAAGGTCTCAAGTTCGAGTTTTTGCGTCGACAAAAACTCTATTGAGAAATACATGGGCCAAACAAAGTCGGATACACGTGACTATCCAATTTTTTGGCGAGATTAATCATCAGTAAAGTCGATGGATACTGTATACCAATAAGTAAACTTTTAAAGCTATTTTTAGTGATAGAGGCATTACATATTTTTTTGTGAACAAAATAAATATTAGAAAATAAAACAAAAAATAATAGGCAGTAATGAAAACAGAGAGAAGTGAACAATTGAGATTTATTGAAATTGAAATGGTGAAGATGATGTTTACAATAGAGTCAAACTGACTTTATACAATAGCAGCATGTGACTAAGCAATGCCACATCATCATAATAGAATGCCACATAAGCAGCTCATCTAACAGAATTAGCCAACTGTTTGGCTTCTATGTAACTGAATTCTAAGAGATAGGAATTTGCATCCTCTATTACTCCCCCTTCAACTTAAATGGCCTATTTGTTGCGAAAAAACTTAAAGATCCAACTTATTATAAATAAATAACTTAAAGGTCCTTTGATGTAATTTTGTCAAAAACAAAAGTAGCATGAGTCAACCCCCTATTGCTAGGATTGACAATGCACCCAGAGGCAGACCTAGTCCATTAGTTTAACTTTATTTGTCTAATTAGATAAAAGAACAATAACAAGTCCATTAGTTTAATTAGTCTCATTTGATCAAAAAAGTCTATTATTATCACACACAAATATATAATTTGCTATATACTAGTTATTTATCCGCATGCGTATGTATGCGGGTCTTTCTTCAGATTTGTTATAATTTCTTTATGAAATTATAAATACGTTGAAAGTTACAAAATGTAATAAATGAATACAGAAAAACTTGATACAAGGAGATATTTCAAATTTTTAAAAATAGTTGTGTTGCAAAAAGTTTTAAAAAAAACTTGGTAACTTCTTATAATATGCACCTTGTTAGCGCTTCGGTTGCACTCCCAATGGCTCTCTGTTGCCTCTTGTTGGCACTTTCGTTGCCGCTCCCGTTGTCGCTCTCGTTGCCCTCGCCTCGTTATCGCTCTGTTGGAACTCTCGTTCAGCAGCTCCGCGTTGTCGATCCCATTGATAGTCTCTCATTATCGATCCTATTGCCGATCTCGCTGCGTTGCCTTAGTTGCCACTTGTTTACTACTTTTTTTCTATATGATTTAATATCAATTTAATCATACTCATTTAATTATAAAAAATTTATTTTGTAATTTTTGTAGTTATTTTGTAATATTAATTTAATAATTGATTATTTTTGGAAAAAATAATTTTGAAACTTTTATTAGAGGTATGGTTTTTTTTCACAATTGCTAGTGGTTAAATTGATTAATTTGAGTAGATTATAAAAATAGTTAAAAATTTAGCAATTACTATATAAAAAAAACTTCTAGGAAAATGTCTAATTTAAACATTTTAGAATTTTGCCATTTGACAAAAATAAGGAAAATCCTCAAATTGCCACTAAAAGACAAAAACTAACAACTTTTAGCGCTTTTAAGAAACAAAACAAATTTCGACCCTCGACGTGTGTCCGCTTTTATTTCAATTTTTCCAATTCATGACACGCGTTCTTTGCGTCGCGTGTTAGTTTTTTTTTTCAAAGCTTTTTCAGTTTTTTCAATTTTTTGAGTCTTTTTGTCGCGTGTCGATTTTTATTTCAAAAATAATTGAAAAAGAAATGGAAAAAATTGAAAGAAAATTGAAAAAACTTTTGAAAATAAAACTAACACGCGATCTGTGTGCCAAAATTGGAAAAAGATTGAAATAAAAACTACCACGCTGTTAGCATATCAACCGCGCTTGAGGGTCGAAATTGGTTTTGATTTTAAAAAAGTTGTTAAAAGTTGTTAATTTTTGTCTTTTAGTGACAATTTGATGATTTTGCCCTATTTTTTTGCCAAATGGCAAAATTCTAAGATGTATAAATTAGACATTTTCCTTGAAGTTGATTTTGTTATATATAATAATGATTTTGATTGATATATATATATATATATATATATATATATATATATATATATATATATATATATATATATATATATATATATATATATATATATATGAAAAATGAGAGCATTCAATTATAATTATTAGATTAAAATTAACGACTCAAATTACTTCGTAAGTTATAAGATTTCACCTGATCTTTAATTAAAAAGAAAATAATTATATGATACTATCTTGTAAGTTTATTAGTCCATTAAATACTCTACTATATCTATCTATCAATCAACTCTACTATAATAAATATAAGTGTTAGCAATTTGGCACAATTAGACATCTTCTAAATTTGCCGCCCGTCCAATTTTTAGGGTATTTATGTCATTTAACCCCTAAAAAACAAAACAAAAAAACACAGTTTTTTTCAGCTTTGCGGACGCTGTCAGCAAAAAAGGTACAACTTTTACTGTCTTGCTGACGCAGGAAAAAACAAAGGGCAGAAAAAACAAAAAAGCATATGAAAAAACGGAGAAAGGGTAAAGAAAAAAAGTTGACGCAATTGGAAGACATTTTAGTGTGGATTGAATTCACACTAAAATTCAACCTAGATTAGAGTGTTTCTTTCCAAAACAAACTCAACAATTAGATTGACTTTGAAGAAGTTTTAAGGCTTAAAGGTACGTTTGATCCCTGCAAATATCCAAAAAAATCCAGTTTCGTCTCTGTAATTCCAAAAAATTTAAAAAAGCCCTTACAAATACAAAACGCTTCTAATTTGGTCCATGCCGTTAATTTTTGGCTAATAGTGTTAATGGTTAGGTGACATGGCTATCAACATGACACGTCATCACCCCTTATGTGGCATTTTTTTGCTGATTCATTATTTTTTAATTAAGTTTAATTAAAAAATTGTGAACATGTCATCATCACCTTCCACTTTCTTGCTGACGCAGGAAAAAACAAAGGGCAGAAAAAACAAAAAAGCATATGAAAAAACGGAGAAAGGGTAAAGAAAAAAAGTTGACGCAATTGGAAGACATTTTAGTGTGGATTGAATTCACACTAAAATTCAACCTAGATTAGAGTGTTTCTTTCCAAAACAAACTCAACAATTAGATTGACTTTGAAGAAGTTTTAAGCTTAAAGCCGACACGTTTGATCCTCATAAAATATCCAAAAATCCAGGTTTAAATCTCAGAATTAAAAAATTTAAAAAGCGCTTACAAATACAAAACGCTTCTAATTTGGTCCATGCCGTTAATTTTTGGCTAATAGTGTTAATGGTTAGGTGACATGGCTATCAACATGACACGTCATCACCTTCCACTTTCACTACCTTTCTCTGGATTCCAATTCCATGGCCCTCAAGATCTTTAATACACATATTAAGTTTAATTATTCAATACCCAGATCTTCATTAAAGCAGATCTGTAATAATCAGAAATTGGTTTAATCCAAAAACGATCATCTTCATAAAACGTAAACCCATAAATGTAAACCGATTCATTCCCAAATCCGCGTTCCAATCCAAAAACGAAATTGCAAGTAATTTGGAAAACATGAAAACGATTCACGCATCAACACAAACACAAAATCATGTTACGAAAATGGAAACAAATCTGAAATGAAATCTCGAAAATGGAAACAAATATGGGTTTCAATTATGTTCTTCATGGTTGCTCTTCTATGTTTATGGGTTTCAATTGTTTCCATTTCATTTTGTGATATTCGTTTTCAGATCTGGAAGATGAAGATGAAGATATCATTTTAAGATCTGGAAGATGAAGATATTGAACTGAAATCTGAACTGATAAAACAAAATCAGAATCTGATAATTTCGATTTCCAGGTTCCCATTTTCGTTTGAAGATTTTAAATTGATCTCGTTTTGAATTCGTATTTTGGGTTCCCATTTTCGTTTGAAGATTTCGTTTTGCATATTGAACTGTTTGTTTGTTGAATTGTAAATTGAAGAAGATGAAAATATGATGATGCATGTGAAGGGAAGAGAAGGTGGAGGATGCAGATCTGCAGAGTTGTTTTTATTTTTTTTAATCAAAATTAATTAGAGAGTACATAATCAAACGTGGCATGATGACGTGATAACCGTTAGTTTTTTGATGGAAAGTTAACAGCATGGACCAAACTAGAAGCGTTTGTTATTTGCAAGGGTTTTTTTTAAATTTTTGAAATCGCGTAAAGACGAAACCGAATTTTCCTGATATTCGTGCGAGGGCCAAATGTGCGCTTTGCCCAAGTTTTAAACTATGAATTTGTATACCCTTGTATTTTGGCATGAATTTTGTTATTCATTGGCAGATCCAGGATAGAAGGAATTGAGCGTCCAGATTGTTAGATAATGTTAGAAGCTACATAGAAAAATATGTATAGATACTAATAGTGTCAAATGACAGACGTTCAATTCCCCAAATCCCCTCTATGTATCAATGAATAATAAAATCCATACCAAAATATAATGATAATATATAGATTCATGTTTTATAACTTCTTGAATAGCAAACTATTTCTTGAGTTTGTGTTGAAAGAAACACAAGTAAGGATCAACTAGGTGGTGTAAGGATCAACTTGGTTGATTTGCAGGTATTAAGCATACACTAATTAATCTGTCAGGGTTAATTGGATGGTATTAAGCCTATTGTGTTTATTAATCCTAGCATGGATGGAAGATTGTACCGCCCTCAGAAACCGCACAAGTAGTTGGAGCAAGAGGTCAAAGAACTGCAAATCTTGAGTAGAGCAAAGAGAACTGCACAACTATGTTTGCAAACCAGGCTCGCAAGAGGTTAGAGAAAATTACAAAACTATGTTTGCAACGGATACTGCAAAAAGATACAATATTCAACGTTAAAACATAAAAAATAGATCTGACATTAACATTGAGAAATCCTACATTAAAAAACTAATCTGCAAAGAAGAATGCATCGCAATTGGGCTGTAACATGGCATATAGATGCATTCATTTATATTCCTTGTAAATAGAAAGATGAAACATATAAAGAATACATCTATGTGCCATGTTAGTGCCCCTTGAGTCCTCGGGCCACTTGTTTTGATTTGATATAGCAGGCAGATCAAACAACATTTGATAACGATATACGACCATAGTCGCACTGCAATCGCAATACTATTCAAATTCAAATTTAAAACATAAATTGAATAGATAAACATAAAACATAAATCGAATAGATTAAACATAATACATAAAATATAAAAAACATATAGATTCATAAATCTTATAGTTATCTATCTTGCATGGGGACGAATACAATGAAATATACAATGAAAATGTAAGAAATACACTATAAAGCTCGTTTAATAACAATACACCACCTCACAACTTAAATGAATAAAACGGTTTCAAAATATTCCTACTCTTCGTTTTGTACTACACAATATTATTCAACAAAAAAATATAACATAGTCGTATAAAGAAGATAGAAAACACATATAAGCAAACTAAGTAAACAAAGGAGAATCCCTTATAGAGAAGATGAACCAAACAAACAAACTTTGCGAAAAAGAATCAAACACAAATCCACCGAAAATGGAACCTTCAATTTTTGGGAACTTTCGTTGTCTCCCAACCATAGGTGGATGTGAGGAGACAACATCCACCGAGGTGCTACTGGATAGCAACAACGAGAATGATGAAACGCCACGACGTCGACGATGAGCATGAGGTAGAGCAATGGAGAGAATGAGGACTGGAGTTTGAGTGTTGTGGGAAAAAGAGTGAGACAATAGACTAAATAAAAGGTGGACTGACATTAATATCTATGTAAATTATATATATATATATATATATATATATATATATATATATATATATATATATATATATATATATATATATATATATATATATATATATGAAATTTTTAGCATATTATTTCTCAAAATGGTAAAACTTTATAACTAATCAATATTAGTCAGGTGAGTAAAATTAAAGGAGTACACTCTTCAGGAAATTAGTGAGTAGTCCTCCTATGGCTGGGGTGCACAAATCAAACAAAATAATCTACAGTTTGGGCATGAGTGATACAAATCGGGATTCCAGAGAAGAGAAAGTAGAAGAAATTCATCTTTGCATTCATTGAAGAAAAGGAACTGTACAGAAAGAAGAATATATACTCTACACTTCTAATCTAACAAACTAACTAACTCTGTTACAATTGAACCTAACTCAAGTTAACTTTAACTAGCCTATACTAACCATGGTAGCTATAGTGATACTAGAGTAAACTAAAATAAATATATTTACACTAGTAATAGCCCCCCTCAAGTTGGACTATGTACATTACAAAGGCCCAACTTGGGAAGAAAGGAATTGAATGAAGTTGGATGTAAAGACTTGGTTAGCACATCTGCGAGTTGTGATGCTGAAGACACTGGCAGCAAGTAAATCACTCCTTTTTGAACCTTTTCTCTGACTACGTGACAGTCAATTTCAATGTGCTTCGTTCTTTCGTGAAATGTTGGATTATGAGCTAAGTAGATGGCAGATTTATTATCACAATAAACTGAAGTTGGCCCTGATATAGTTTGCTGCAAGTCTCCAAACAAATAGTGCAACCATTGAACTTCACATGTAACACTAGCTAGTGCACGGTATTCTGCTTCAGAGGATATCTAGAAACAGTGCTCTGTTTTTGGATTTCCATGAGACTAAAGCGAACCCATGAACACACAATAACCAAGAATGGATCTCCTAGAGTCTATACAACCAGCCCCGGTCGAGAATCAAGCAAATGCGGATAAATGTAAATCATTAGAGCTTTGGGAAGAAAAGCCCTTGTGCGTGGGGCACCTTTGAGATACCGAGAACACGAGTGGTCGCTTTAAAGTGTGACTCCATGGGTTTAGATATGAACCGGGTGAAATTTCTTGAACCGAGAATGAGATGTCCAGTGCGGTAGTAGTAAGGTAGTGGTAACCGCCAACAAGGCGTCTCAGTATCTTTGCCTCATCGTAATAAAGGTATCCCCACTACTCGGTGAGCTTGTAGGAAGGGTCACTAGGTGTGGAAGTCGGTCTAGCGAAGAAAGGTGCCACCGTCTCCAAGCAAATCCGGTGTATATTTTCTTTGATTAAGCGGATACCCGCTGGATCTTGCTACCTCAAGTCCAAGAAAAACCTCAAAGTGCCAAGATCCTCGATACGAAACTTGGCATCAAGTAACTATTTTACTCGAAATTTCATTCATATTAGTTCCCGCCAAAACTAAATCATCAACATACACCATAAGATAGTAATATTGTCGTGATTTATTAACAAATAAGGAATGGTCGACTTGAGATTGAAGATATCCCATGGACACCAAAGTGGTGGTCAATTTATGGTTCCATTGGCGACTAGCTTGCTTGAGTCCATATAAAGATTTGTGTAACCTACAAACCTTACCGGATAGGTCGATGCGTAAGATTTTAAACCAAGAGGAATGGTCATATATACTTCTTCATCTAGATCACCATGGAGAAATGCATTGTTAACATCTAACTGCTCAAGAAACCAATTCTTGGCAGCAGCCAATGCAAGTAAAACTCTAATTGTTGTCATTTTGGCAACAAGACTAAAAGTTTCAAAGAAATCCACACCTTCAAGTTGATTGTAGCCCTTGGCTACAAGGCGGGCCTTGTGTCTCTCAATAGTACCATCAGCCCTATATTTGGTCTTATAGACCCACTTCCAATAGGAACTTTCCCTTGAGGGAGATCAACTAAGGACCATGTATTGTTCAAAGCCAAAGCATCTAGCTCGGCCTGCATAGCCTTCTGCCAACATTCATGTGGTGAGGCTTGTGTGTAGCTAAGTGGGTCAACATTGGTGGAAACATTAAAACAAAAGGATTGATATGAAGGTGTGCATTTGTGATAAGATAAAACAGATGAAAGAGGATAAGGGGTAGAAGATGATATACCTGCAGAAGAATTGTGTCAGCTAGAATTATTGGAGTGATAATCTTGCAAGTAATTGGGCTTGTGAATGACTCTACTTGATAATGTGGTAGTGACATTGGGTGGAGGTGCAACTGTGTGTGCATCAACGATAGAAGTAGAAGACTCAGAAGTAATGGAGTCAGGTGTGGGAGTGATGTTTTGGGGTGACTCATGAGGTGTGTCTGTGTTTGTGGAAGAAAGAGGTTCAAGTGGCAATTCTAGGTGGTCATTGGTAAGATTGGGAGGTGGGGGGATCAGGTGTAAGGGTAGTGACAATGGCATCAAAAGGTGGAGAGTTATCTTGGCAAGGTTGTGATTCTGTGAGTGAAGGTGAGGTATCTGATTGAAATGGAAAAGTGTTCTCATAGAAGATGACATGTCTAGACTCTAGCAATTTGTGAGAATGTAAGTCATATAGGATAAAGCCCTTTAGGCCCTATTTGTATCCTAGGAAAGCTGCTTTGTGTGCTCTTGGGTCAAATTCGGTTTTGTGAGCTGTGAGGGTAGAGGCATAAGCTAGACACCCGAAGGTTTTATGGTGGTTGAGTGTGGGAGGTTTGTTGTAGAGAAGCTCATATGGACTTTTATCATGGAGGATGGGTGTAGGCAACCTATTTGTCAAGTGGACAGCATGTTGGATAGGAAAGTTCCATAGTGTTTTGGGTAAGTTGGCTTGAAAGAATAGAGCTCTAGCAACATTTAGTATGTGTTGGTGTTTACGCTCTACAATCCCATTTTGTTGGGGAGTTTCTACACAAGAGTGTTGGTGAATGATACATTGGCTAGAATAGAAATCATGCATGAGAAACTCAATTCCATTGTCACTTCTAAGACATTTAAGTTTGGTGTGAAATTGTGTTTCAATGTGAGCAATGAAATTTATAAGGTGGGTGTGGGTTTCTCCTTTGTTTTTCATCAAGTTAACCCAAGTATTTCTACTAAAATCATCAACAAGTGTTAAGAAATACTTGTGACCTAAAATCGAGGTGTGTGCATATGGCCCCCAAATATCAACATGCAATATGTCAAAAATATGAGAACTCTTTGTAGAACTAAGAGGAAATGACAATTTTCTTTGCTTTGCAAAGTGGCATACATCACAAGGTAAATTGTTGTTATTGAATTGTATAGAGGGAAACTGTTTTGCAATACAAGAATGTCTATCAATGGACAAGTGACCTAATCTCATGTGCCAAAGCCTAGAGTTATCTAATATAGTAGTTTGTGAATTATGAGAAAGACTAGAAGTGCTACCAGCATTACAAGCAGGACTAGGGACAATCACAGAAGCAATTACAGGCAGGTATAACTGATACAATCCATTAAGTCTAGCTGATCCAATCATCTGCTTGGTATGTGCCTGTATAAGAAAACAGTAATCATCATTAGTAACTGTGGAAATTTTGCTGGTTTTAGCTAATTGTCCTACTGACATAATTAGGTTGGAATTAAAGCCAGGTATGTAGAGCACATTGTATAGGATTAAGTCTTTTGTTATTTGTATGGTTCCTATTCCTATTGCAAGTGCAGAAGTTTGGTTAGGCAAATTTATGCTAATGGGATTAATAGGTCTATAGCTAGTAAAAAAATGAAAGGTTCCAGTCATATGGTCAGTAGCTCCAGTATCTACAATCCAAAAAATAGTAATCATACCAGACTCAGTTGCTATGGTCACACTATTGGAAGAGAATGGTTGAATGTTGGTGTGTTGGCAGAATGTGTAGCAAAGAGCTTCCCATTTGCTTTGGATCATTGAAGTAAATCCAATAGCCCTTGATATTGCTCTTGTGTGAGGGTTGTAACACCCCCTTTCTAACTAACTGTTATTTAATATTTATTTTCAGAGTTTTTTAAAAAAATGAATAATCGAAAGAAAGTGTCACATTTCAACGCTTGTAAAAACAATCAGGCATATAGTCAAGTGACATTAAGTCAACATTCAATAGCACGATATATAGCACAATAGTATGGGGACGGGCCCACAAGCACCTGCTTTAGTTTACAGCACATAATAAATCTTAAAACACAATTGGTACATCACCAATGATAAATTAATACAATCCGAATATAAATAAAATTATTAGGACGTCCCTCCCCCGGTGCTACATATCAGAGCTGGACACAACTACTATCAAAGGCAAGAGAGGGCCTTCACACGCGGTCACCTGCAAGTTGCCGGCATTCGAGGCAACATAAAGCAGTAGGGTGAGTCTTTTTACACAAATAATAACAACTAAGATAAGCATCATGATAAGGAAAGCAGTAGGAGGCACTATTTCACAACAATTCATAATATTATCAACTTACGTCATTATTTCACAATTCATTCCTAATTTATAGTCATCGCAAGACATCGTTAGTATATATATATATATATATATATATATATATATATATATATATATATATATATATATATATATATATATATATATATGCATGTATGCAACATGCATGAGGATCCTTCATCACCACAATATTGCCTGGAGGGCACTCACCGCTTTGGCCGAAGCCACCACACCGCTTTGGCCGAAGCCTACACTCCGCTTATGCACATGATTATGTACTCTATGGCAATGCACCGCAATAATAAATTTTAAATCACCATTTATAATTCTCGATGCACATCATTAATATATAAGTCTTAAGCACCACACCGCTTGGACCGAGGTCCCACACCGCTTTCACCTCTCCACTTAGTCACAACTCAGTTGGTAATCCTCAAGTAATACTTTTTAGCTCAACAATTACACAAGACACACACCCAAGGACTAACTTAACACTTTAAGGACCAAACACGCGCACCATGACCAAATTGACGCTTTAGGGGTCACACGGCCCCATCACTTACATAGGCGCATAAGGCTGCCCAAATGGCGCCCTGCGCCTTAGACACACACCCACGCAACGCCACTGCAGTTGGCGCCTCTGCTGAACACACAGCACACGCACACACACAGCACATTGACGCCCGGATGGCGCTGTATGTGGACACAACAACCACGCGCGCGGCTACGCACACTTGGCGCCACGAGATGGCGCTGTGCGCTACTACACACACGCGACACAACATCGCACTTGGCGCCCACAGATGGCGCTGTGCTGACACAACACACGCACACAAGATCGCACTTGGCGCCATTGGATGGCGCTGTGCTGACACAACACACGCACACAAGATCGCACTTGGCGCCACAGATGGCGCTGTGCTGGGCTCTGGCACACATATCAGATCGCACTTGGCGCCACAGATGGCGCTGTGCTGGCATAGACACAACACACATATCGCATCGCACTTGGCGCCACGGATGGCGCCATGCTAGGCACTGGCACACACGCACACACAAGACATTGGCGCCTCACTTGGCGCCTGTGCTAGACACCAACCACACACCTCACATTTTCTCAATTGATCCATACCCACCCCAACCCCAACTCAAATTACATTTCATCAAGTGCCTCACCAACAACATATCTTCTTAATTCATCATTGAAACAATAACTCAAACACCCTAAGGGCACAATTCTATTAAGTACATTACCAACATATTTCACCACAACACTCAAGTCAATGAACAAGGCAATATACAACATTCCAACAATTCAATCTAATGACATTCCTTTAACACAACAATTCAATAAACCAATCAAACAATGTTTCCTTAACACAACAATTCAACAAAACAACCAAACAATGTTTCCTTAACACAACAATTCAACAATTCCCCAATTTCCATCACTACAACCTAACCTACACATAATACTAATCTTAAGAGTTATTATAGGCATAAAGAAGATCCCCCATACCTGGAAAAGCCAAGAACTCGAACTCAACACCAAGGAAAATCAACGTGATCAAGCTTCTCCTTTACCTCCTTCAAACGTGGCTCCTCTCTCTTCTTTGAACACAAGGAGGAGCAAGAAAAATAGGAAAGAGGAATTGGAAATCACAACACTAGAAATAAAGGAAGAAGAATGGAGAAAAGAAAGGATCCAACGCATACCTATGAAGCTTGAGAAGAAAATCCTTCCTTTCTCCTTTCCTTGCTTGCTTGCCGCCTCTCTCTTTCTCACTCTCACCTGCTCTCGTTTTCTTTCTTTTCTTTGATGGAATAACATTCCACTTAGAGACCCACTAGGTTATGAATAGGGATTGGGCCAACTAATGGGTTTGGGCCCTACTACACCACTCCTTTTAATTCAATTCACCTCCGAAATAAAACCACTCCAATTTAATTATTTCCATTCAAATAAATATTGTAACCCTTAAATAACTTAATTAAATAATTAATTAAATTATTTTGGGGCGTTACAAGGGTAACAGGAGCATTTGGTGCCTTTGATGCATTTGTCTTAGGCTGTGCTTCTTCCTCGCATCTCAACAGAGTTAGCGTAACCACTTGGCTTGTTATTCTTTGTCCGGTACCCGGTGGAAACCCATGGAGAAAGTAGCAATGATCCACCGTATGATTTGTCTTACCACAATTGGTGCACAACCTAGACATGCCATGTCCACGCCCTTGCCCACACCCAAATCTTCCCTACCACGAGTATAGGTGCCTCCACGCTTGAAACTAGCATTATTGGCACTAGCAAGTGTCTTAACTTCACTTTCAAAGATCTCATCACAAAGGAGTTATTAATCGAGATGTGTCTTTCTTGTTGCACAACCATGGAAAAAGTCTTTGATATTTGGGGGAAGTGGCTCAATTAACATGATTTGGCTACGAACATGGCTATACTCTTCATTTAAACCTTTGAGAAACTTAATAGTGTAGTCTTGATCACGAACTTTCTTGGTGCATTTACTAGCATTGCAAGTACAGGGGGCAAGACAAGTGCAAGCCACAATAGGTCTAAAACTATCCAATTCATCCCAAAGTGACTTCAATTCAAAGGTAATATTCGAAATGTCCCTAGTTCCTTGACCTAATTTCGCTATATCTTCTTGCAAATTAGCTATTCTAAATATGTCTCCTTGGTCAAACCTTCCTTCAAATCTTTCCAAACCTCATATTCTTTATCAAAGAACGCAATAGATTTGAGAATATTAGCATTTACCGAAAGCGTTGAATCCAGCGCAAGGATCATGTTATTGCATCGGTACCATCGGTTATAGAATGCATCGAAGATTTGCTTTGGAGCCGTGATTGTTCCATCAACGAAAATCAACTTGTTCTTCGAAATCAAAGCTATCTTCATGGAACGGAACCACGCCTGAACATTCTTGTTTCCTTCTAATGCCGGTTGGACAAGAGTCACCGTCAGATTCTCATTTGGATGAATATAGAACGGATTAGACAAGTTTGTTGCAACTTGTAAGTATCAAGCGTCTGATTCGCCATTGATGCGAAGAGATGAAAAAGATGTTGAATGAAATATGAACCAGATCAAAAGTAGTAGAGAAAAGATGAAGAGATCGAAAGAATCGAAGAAATCAAACGAATTGAGATTTTAGGTTTTCAATTTGGGAACGTGATGAACGAACGTAGGAAAGAAGACGAACGAAGCTGGAATCGAAACTTCAATGGCGAGTCAGAGCTCAAGATTTGAGCTCTGATACCATGATACAAATCGGGATTCCAGAGAAGAGAAAGTAGAAGAAATTCATCTTTGCATTCATTGAAGAAAAGGAACTGTACAGAAAGAAGAATATATACTCTACACTTCTAATCTAACAAACTAACTAACTCTGTTACAATTGAACCTAACTCAAATTAACTTTAACTAGCCTATACTAACCATGGTAGCTACAGTGATACTAGAGTAAACTAAAATAAATATATTTACACAAGTAATAATGAGATCTCAGATGCTTGATGAGACTTATGCTCCCAAGTGACAAAATCTTCATTTTTCATTATAAAAAAAAATACACACAGTCAATCTTTTTTTGACACATTCATTTCAAATCAAGGAAATAAGAAGTATCCAAAAATTTTTGGTTCAGCTGATAATGATTCAACTCACATTATACAAGGACGTAGGTTTGAATCTCGCCGCCAATGTAAACTTCGTTGGCAGATAGCATAGTATATAATATATAAATAAATACCGTTGTACTCCCTCCGGTCCTTATTATAAGAAGAAAATACAAAAATCACCAATACTAATGAGCTCATTTAACTCTTGTTATTTTTGAGTAAAGTCTCCAAAATGCCCTCCACTAAAATAACTCCACTCAAGTCAAATTTATATGCACTACTCCCACTGAAAATTGAAAAGACAAAACATTCAATGAGGGTAAAATTTGTATTTAAGCAATAAATATACACTAAAAACCAAAATAATTTCTTATATTTGAGACCAAAATTAATTCCAAAAATCATCTTATAATAATGACGGGAGGAATAAGTGTTAAAAAAAAACCTTGAGGTTTTCCTTGACTAAAAAGAAGTCAAGAAAGATACTGAAAAGAAAGATAACCCATAATATTTCCTATGCATTCATTCTCTCATCTGGAGCCTACTTTTGCACTAACAGAATTGCAAGTGGGAAACTTAATTCAGTGGGAACAGAAAACACACTATTTATACACACAGCTCCATTTCTTGTCAAAGAACAAAGATTTACTATTAGAATTTGGCACCCATATACATTAATTGCACCCTGCAATATGCACTGCATTACTGTTTCTTTTGTCGACTCACATATAGAACTTCCAAGGTTATCATAAAAGCTATGCAGCCTTTCACTTAGACATCACAATTTTCTATAGAACAATACACACATGGGTGGCACCACCCATATCCCTTCTCCTTCTATCACCATCAAAACCCCATTCCTTCATGTTATGTCCTGAACTTATTTTACCAATGATTACTGTTTGAGTGCACAAATCTAAATCTATATCTATATGTGCATCAGATATTGTAAAATTAAAGTGGTTAGATTCAGTATTTATGACCTACAATAGACAAATGATAGGGGTGGGAGAAAGTAGAGTGTACTGTGTTCGAACTCGCTCAAATGACTACATAGCACTTACGTGTGTTTTACCACTAATTTATGCTCTCAAGACAAGAGTTTGCCCGTAGCAACAACTAATCCTTCCTTTGGTAAATTAAAAAATGTGAGAATAAAAGAGAGATTTTAACGAGAGTGAACTTTTAGAAGTTTTGCGCATCTTGGAAGAATATTTAGAGCATCAAATCTATCCTTAGAAGTTTTGAGCTTGTTTCGGGCTTAAAAATCAACTTCCACAAGAGTAAACTTATTGGTTTTAATGTGTCGGACGAATTTTTGAATTCAGTTGCCTCCTCTTTTCTTCTTTGTCGTATGAAGTCTCTTCCTATTAGATTCTTGGGGATCTCTTTGGGAGCCAATCCTAAGAGGACATCGACTTGGAAACCCGTGTTGGATTCAATGTGCAAAAGACTTGCTTCTTGGAGTATAGTTTAGGTAACTACATAGTATATGTAGTTACCATCACTAAAAGGGTATTATGGTCTACTAGAAATTAATAAAATTACAAACTTACTAATTTAATATATTTTTTATATCCTAATTTATATGCATTAAATATGGGATCCATTTAAAAAAAATTGGGCTGAAAGAGTGCCCCAAAAATAGGAAATTGATAAAACTAAACGGGATGCAATTAAAATTTGAAACGGCTGAAAATCACTGCAACCCAGAAAACACACGCTGCAACCCAGAAAACGAAAGAAAGGGAAAGGCGATAAACCCAGAAAACCATCGCTCCAATGAAAACGGAAGAAACGGAACCGTTGGCTATATTCTCTGCAACCCAGAAAACCATCTTGCGATAAACACAGTTGGCGTTAAACACACTGAACTGCACAATCCCTGAAACCCAGAAAACAATCTGAAAATCGAAAGAAAAGGAATCGCGAAAAACGCAGTGAAATCCAGCGAAAGGGGAACGAAGACGAAACCATCACCATCGCGGCAACCCATCACCACAAGGTTGAAGACGAAGCGACGTCGATCAGGAAGGACAAAGAAGAACGAACGAAGAAGAACGAAGGGCGTCGCTCAGAAAGAAGGAACGACGTCGCACAGAACGAACGAAGACGAAACGAAGAAGACAACGATTAAACGTTAAATCTGTGTAAGATTTTAATTTTCTGGGTTATCTTGGATTTTGATTTCAGTAAACCAACATACATTTCATTATGATTTCACAAATCACCAAAGGGACATTAGGTTAGGATTTGTGATTTTCTGAAGTTGGCCCCAATACTTGAATCGTTTACTGTCTCTGTGTATATTTGTTTACTCCAAGGGTAGCCAGGAATGAACCATATTTTGGGTAGACAGATATTACCCAACTTTAACCATGGTTATGGCTAGATTGTGAATAGCCAACCTATATCCTTGTTATGGCTAGATAGACTTTAATCATATGGTTAGCCAAGAATGAGCCATATCATGGTGACAGAGAATATCAAACTTTAATCATGGTTATTTATGCAGTTGGACCCTAAACTTGACATTTATACTTGTGGTTTTTTATGCAGTTGGACCCTAAACTTGAATTGTTTAATGTTTCTGTTTCCATTGTGTAGTCCATGGGTAGCCAAGAATGAGCCATATTTTTGTTAGACAGAGAGTATCCAACTCTTATCATTGTTATGGCTAGATAGTGAATAGCCAACCTACATCATTGTTATGGCTAGAGAGAAAATAGCCAACTCTTATCTTTGTTATGGCTAGACCTAGGAGTAACCACCCTTTTTCCTTATTATTGTTATCAGATATTAGCTAATGCGTACTATGGTTCATCTTACTTTCAGGGGTGATGGCTATAGGAAAGAAAAAGGAGCGTGGGGCGGGTGAGAAGGGCTAATGCTCAGAGGTTTAGACATAAGTGTAAACCAAAGAAGGTCTTCGATATCTTTGGATGGAATTGAAGGACCTCGGAAAGAAATGCTTTGCGATCAACCTGTTTTGGATCCCTAATACTCATATCCAAGTGGAACTGGATTCCCATGAGTTTGTAAAATGGGTGTCCGAAAACTTTGAACCCGAACAAAGTCACCGCGTGCGTCGAGCAAATATGAAGCACTACCAAAGAGTGTTGGAAGACGTGCAACGAGTTTATTGTCTTCCCAACGATGGGATACCGGTCAAACCATTACAATGTAAGTGCAAGAAGGGTTTGATTGTGAAGTTGCGTAGAGAGCTTGGGCTAGAAACTGCAGTCCCAAATATCGATCGTGTTTCTGAGAAAAAACTTGAGGCGGCTATATCAACGGTGCAAAGCGACGAGGCTTGGTGCAAGGGTGTACTCCTATACATATTAGGTTGCTGCTATGTCCGATCACATTGAGGCGTGTCTTTGAAATACGCCGACGTAGTGAAAGACCTAACTATGGTGTCAAAATACCAATGGTCGAACTATGTTTTGAACCACTGCGGGCGGCACAAAGGGGGTACAAATATCCTAAATCCGACCTACACTTCTTCATGGTTAGTTAATTGATTATAGTGTATTCATTGTTCCATCTTGGATGCCAGTTGTTTAACAATATGCTTATTTATAATTACGTATTGTTTATTGAAATTGTTTCAGATACACTACTTAGAGAGATTGGGTCAGAATAGTCCCTATTCCAGAGGTTCATGCACTCCTCCAACCCTGAGAAATTGGGACACCGTGAGGGAGTTAAAAAAATTGGAAGAGGTGCACAGACTCTGTGGTTTTGGTAGAGGGATAACGGCTGGATATGAACTAAGGCCGGTAACAATTCACGGTTCTTCTATCTCACTCATACCGTTCGATCCCAAAACGTGTGCAACTTCAGAGGTATCCATATTTCTCACACTAAACTTTTTAACCATGTTTTGGCTACAAACAAACCAGAATCTAAAAACTGTTATAAACACGTATCTCTAACCACTGTCTGTTTCCTACGTCGTGTGTGCTTGACGCTGTTTGGTAACGGTTACTTTTGCAGAAATTAATTCTTTATATTCGTGTATACACATATTATATTTATAGGTTGTTTTATTTCTTTGTTTGTTTATATTCATCACGGTTTTTTGCTTTGTATGTTTAATTGAATATGAAAATGACCATGAGATGATGATATATTCGACTGCCAATTTCCTCCCATTTGTGTAAAATTCATTGATATAATTTTACAAGCATTAAGTATTGCCCAGAGCTGAAAAGTTCATTTTAGATTCTCTGCATTCAATCGAAGCTGCTCGTCTATACACGAAATTAAATTTTTATGTATAAAACTATGTGATACAAACCAACCAGAAACCTTAAGATGCTTGGTTATAAATGCCTAACCTCTAAAATGTTTGAACATGGTTGGTACCACCTGACACCACACGAATGCATGAATATGGTTAGCTACCAAAATGTGTCAAATATGTAGCCAGAGTTCTCCAATGACGACGGAATCCACGTAATAATAAAAATGAGTACGTATGTATGTTGATGCAGGTCACATTGAACTTGAAATTTTGTGAGTACCATCTTGAGCAATTTAAGGAATGCATCGTTATTTTGAATGAAAGGGCGAAGGAAACTAGATGTGAAGGAAGCAGAGTGGGAGGTCTGGAGGAGTCAGGTGATGAAAGCACCGAAGAAACATACGAGAGTGACAACGATTCTGTAGCATCGTTTGGTGGAGAAGATAATGATCCAACACCATACGGGGGGGAGGGTGGGCGTGGCTTGGCAGAAGACGGTGCTCAAGGCATGCATGGAATGGCGGATATCCTGACAAAGAAATGGAACGATGGTCATAGTATTGATGATAACGGGTCGATACCTGATGTGGAAAACACAAATGATGTGGGGTCGCAATTAGTAGTATATGTTTCTCCAGTAGTTGCCAGGGATGGGCCTGGCAACAGTGATAGGTACAAGTTTAATATAGTGTGTCATCATTTACTATAATGTGCGTAGCTGACTGCCTTTATATTGATTCATGACACAAATAGGGGAAGACAACAGCAGTTCAGCTGAACAAACATGACAAAGTAGACCACAACATGCCAAGTTTTAATCTGTAAGTGCGCAAGTTTCGGAACTTTACTACCCCCATACTAGCTATGATGATATAATCTTGATATTCTGGGTGGTTGTTTTTTGCTTCTCTATTACTGTTAGATTTGCTTAATAATGCCATTATGCATGATTTTGTAAATATCTAATTTCATCTTAAATGACAGTCTTACTCCTCCTACGGTCGGACGGAAGGTAGCCACTGACGTCCCTATCGACGAAGCGAGGTATTTATTTAATTTGAATTGACAACATAAGTTAGTAGAGGCACCAGTTATATTATTAATAACTTAAATTAAATGACAGATAACTGAGTGTAATTTTATTATTTAATAAATCTAGGGGTGAGAAACAATCCAATGCTCCAGTTAACGAGCGTTTCAATGTGGACTACACACCTCCAAGTTTTAATCTATAAGTGAAAACATTGCAACTATTTTACTGCTTATAGTGATATTTATATAGGGGCACTTTAACTAAACACGAAACTTTTCGCGTTCACGTAAACTTGATGTTGTATACTTATATGAAATTTTCCAGCTTGACCGAAACTCCTCCGGATGTTAAGAGGAATCTAGCCGAAGATTTTGAACATCAAGTTGTCAGTCCTAGGACAATCATTAAAGAAAGTATGGAGTATGTCGAAGCCATCATGATCGATATCTATGGGGATTCACCGAACTTGAAGTTGCGAGTCCAAACTACGAGTAATAATTACTACCCCGTGGATTTAATCGCACTTTGATTTTATATATCTTTGCTTTGTTATTTACAACATAAACTAACTTGTTGATTTCGTGGCTAAACCGTTAAGGGGCGATGCTGGGTGGATGTTCAAGAAGCTAAGAAGGATGTGAGCAGCCCGTAAAAGTACATCCGCAAGAGGAAGAGGATCGCAAAGCCATCACGATACTTGCAGAGCCCGTATGATAACCACGCTGCTTCGGACAAAGAAAGATTAGCGAAGGAAAAGAACCTTGTCACCTATATCCGGTCACCGGACCAACCATAGTAAGTTTAGTTATTCTTAATCCAAACTCAAAGATACATAGTAACCAATATAGTGAATGCTCGGTGATGGATCACAATTCCAAAATAATGTTACATAGGTGGTTGGAAGGTAGTTAACCAAATGCGCCTATTTCAATGGGTAGACTCATTACTATATTTATGTGATGCATATGTGCTTATTACGTGCAAAGACTTACTCAAGATATATATATATATATATATATATATATATATATATATATATATATATATATATATATATATATATATATATGTATACATATAACTATTGTGATTGATTTGTCCACCTTATTGCAGTTACCAAAATATGTACCAGTTCCAAATGGATGAACGGTTCAACCTTAGGAGACAGGAATTGTGGACGTTGCAGGACAGTGAATGGGTGGACAGCCTTGTCATAGATACTTGGACTAACATCTTGAATCTCGATCAGAGTGGAAAGATGAAAAGGCTTGTATTGACAACAAGAGCTTCGGTAAGTATGCATCCTATGTTTACTGAATCTGTTTTATAGACATTTGTTTGTGATACTATTGATTCCTATAATATCTATACATTATGAATTTAGAATGTGTTTATAGGTTGGGTAACAAATTTTTAACTATCTGATGAATCAATATAGTGGAGAACGTAGTCATAAGGTAAGCATGTATTTACGTTAACAATTATAACTTCAGAACAAGATAGACTATTGATGTTTGTTGTATTTAGGATGTATATTTTAACACTTTGATGACTCATTTCCTTGCTGAATTCCCAAACACAGATAGCAACCTTGGGCGAAGTATCACGTGTAAATCGTGTGGATCATCGAGACCAGCGATTGGCGGCTGATGCTTTCAATAAAAAGCACAGCATATTCGACAAATTCTTAAAGCAGCTGGATATCACAGGACTTGAATACGTAAGTTATCATTGGTTTTCTTTAGTATTGATTTAGCAATTATCAATGAATGCATTCTCTGTGAATTCTTTGTAATTTGTTGTCTTACCTATATCGCAGATTCTCATGCCAGCTATTGCTAGAAAGAACTTCATGACATACGTGCTAAACTTAAAGATGGGGCGGTATGAATTTCTATCTAGCCATGATGACTTCACAAGAAAGAACAAAAGTGGGACATTTTCTCGAGTTCGAGTCCATGGGCGATAGATTGATGAACGAGGCACGAAGTTTTGTTCTTGAAACGATACAACATCATAAACAAGCGTTGCCCATATCAATGGGAAGACTTTGGGTGGTATGAACCAAAAATGCCGGACAAAGAAGATAGCACGAGTGTGGTGTCTTCACCATGGTGTTTCTCAAAGAATGGAATGGGGACGAAAATGAACTTGAGTCTTTCAGACGTGGGAAATATCTAAACCAAAAGAAAATAAGCTTTCCAATATGATAAACCGCATATCACTATGTTGTGGAATCATGAACCACCCGTCCCAACTCACTGCGCAGGGGCTATCCAGGTTGGAGGCAAACAGATTATGTGCACAATTGGAAAAATATATTTTGGCTAATGGAAGTGCACACAAACCTACCGTGAAAAGGCGTATGAAGTAGTCTACTTAGTTTGTTTTTTGCAAAGAAAAAGCGTGGATACGTCTTTTTGGTTTTTATACCATATTTCCACGGATTAATATAATTGCACTTGCTTAATAATTCAACATAGATATCGACTCTATGCTCGTGACACATCTTGAACCTTTATATGATTTTAAATTTTATCAGTAAACTGGTGTTCTTATATGTAGATAGATGTATATATATATATATATATATATATATATATATATATATATATATATATATATATATATATATATATATATATATATATATATATATGTTGTAATTGCCATTAGTGCATGATTGGTGCTATAGAGTTTGTTTTGGAGAGTAAATAACAATTATCTAACCAACTCCAACGCATGATGTGATTAACGCGTCTCTAACACTATCTCGCTATGAGTATGGTTAGTAAGTATATTCAGCATGTTTGGCCACTAACCAACTCCAGCGCATGTGGTGGTTAATACCTGAATAACCACCATTTCGTTGAAGTATGGTTAGTTAATATATTCAGCAGGTTTGGCCACTAACCAACTCCAGCGCATGTGGTGGTTAATACCTGAATAACCACCATTTCGCTGAAGTATGGTTAGTTAATATATTCAGCAAGTTTGGCCACAAAGTACGAGCGCATTGTTAAATTGTGTACCAGTGAAATTTAGAGGTAACGATATCACTTGTTATAGACCTTTTATGAGTGCCTATAAACCATATATTCAGTGGACAACGGTTACGTATATATCAATGACATTAAGGCGAAAATGTTTACATAGCGAAAAGTTGATAAGCAAGAATCTAATAAACTTTCTCCTCAACGTTCATCATAACATAACTAAGATGTTAATAGAGACAACAAGTTTGGCAACCAAGCTGCTGAATTAAATATAAATGAAAATTATATCAAAGACGATGCTAATAACAACTACATGGCGATAGAGTTGATAAAGAAGAACGTTAAACACTTTTTCCTTGAGGTTTAAAAAAATATAACTAATATGAGACACCGTTTTTCTACGTGGTGCCATAAAACACCTAACTATCACGCCTCTTCTCCAGTTCCATCGCATGCTTTCGTTTTTGTTTCTTGATCAATTGTCTTATCTCTGAATCAGACATCAATCTGACCTTGCTCTTACATGGGTTTTGGCGTAATTTTATCCTTGTAGCTGGGAAATCACCTTCATCATATTCTACTGCCATATCCAACAACCACAACATACGTAAGGAATCACAATAATATGCAAACGTTGTATGGGACTTGAACAATTAAAGAAATACAAATAGAGTGTACAAAGTACTGCAAAGATGAACATGATGCACACGGAGGTTCAGTCGTTTGAGGCATCAAATGCATCAACCGCTCAGCTTCCTTAACTCCATCATTAACATGGCGTATAAAAACATTAAATGCAGCCTCGTTATAGCATATCCGTGAACCACTCCAAGAACTATATTAGTAATGTATTGGTACCTCTCCCCATAATTTGCAAGAGGCTTGGTTTGATGTAGTGAGTGACATCACTACCAAAAGACTTCTTATAATCCTGCACCATCTTTTTTAATATATCCGGGAGGATGCAATGAAAAAAGGTTGGCGCAACGCACCATAAGCACCAAGACTCTCGGTGTGTCTTGTGATTAATCCCCGCTTCTCCCAAAAACGCAGCGGCTACACTTAACATAACCTTTTCCCAAAACCAATTCAACAGATTCGGTTTCTACCAATTGTTCGTCCTCGGTGAACTGTTTATCCCATCTCTCGACATGTATGTCATATGTGGAGTCCGGTTTAAGGTCTGGCATATGTGATAACTCGTATTTATATGAGTTATTTATACTCACTCACGAATAAATCACGCAAGTTCTTGAGCAATACAAGGTTTAATTAATTAGTTTTATAATGATTTACGAGTTTTAGGTGAATAAGAGTTATAAAGATAAATCAGTGCATTTAGGCACCAATTGGTGCCCTCGAGAGCGCTTTTGATGCTTTTTGTGCATGTGCAGAAATTCGATCTTGAAACGTTACCACGTCCTCACCACGTCTACAATAGAGCAAAGGAGAGCAAGAGCGAAGGATCTTAATTTTGGCGCTACGAGCAATGATAGTCAAAGATATAAAAGTCGAAGATCTTCGTTTTCCCCATGAGTGACACGCGCGGAAGCAATCGTAGCGATGAACAAATGTCGTGGAAAAGACAGAAAGCAGGTGGTAGGTGAGCAAGTGACATCAAAGACATGTAAGCAAGGTGGCTATTTAATGAAGGTTCAAAGACTCTCTCAAGGCATCACCAACCTCACTCACGATCATCATCTCTTCCACCAACTTCGTAATCACTTCGTCTCCATCCCTTCACCATCTCCACCATTAAACTCGGAATTTGTTTTGTAAAGAAGATCCGGAAACAGACTTCGAACTTAGTTTATTTTCTGCGAGAGTGTAAGGCTCGGGACGTTGTAACGCCTATACAACGTACATGCTTAAGAGCTACTTAGTTGCATCTTGTGCACTTAGTTCCTTTTCTCGTAATGTATGGTATTTGGATTCTAAATCCACTTCATTCTCAGAAAGATGCTCAAAGATGAGCTAAACACCTTGTAGTTGAGTTGTTGTTTTGCTTTTTAATGAATTTCTAGTTAATGTCATGAAGTGTTTACGTTGCCTGTTTTAAATCTTTGTGCAATAATATTTCCAAACTTGTTTTGAGGTTGGCCTCTTAAAATAGGTAGATTCATAGAGTACGGACATGGTCTATGAAAAGAAATCAAAGATTTACATGAATGAACAATGCACTAAAGACATTTAGGCATCTTTATCTAAGTCTAGACATAGAATGGATAATAGTTCATGGAACATTCTTTGTGGGTACTTAAAATACGAGAGTGGGCCTATTTAGAACCTAGACATAGGATTTCTTGTACTTGAAACTCGACGTTTTATCTTTGAAAAGCATAGCTCTTTTACAACAAATGTTCGAGACGTGGCCACGTTCACACGCATTAGCATTTGAACGTCATAACGCCTAGACGTTATGACGTCCGACTAGGAAAGATTTATTTGCATACAACAACTCAACTCATTTCTCATCCTTTTTCACAACCAACTTTAATTTCCTTGTTTTAATTACATCTTTAGCTTTACCATCAACTCTTATTGCCGATTTGTTACTTGATTCTCTTGTGTTTTGATCTTGAACTTTGAAAATACAACCAACCTCGTGGGAACGATCTCTTACTTAACTCCACTTTATTACTTGCGATGTGTATACTTGCACTATAATTGCGAAAATTATACTACTACACAAGCGCGAACAAGTTTTTGGCGCGCCGTTACGGATTGTAGTGATTTTATTGTTCAAATTATTAAAGCACAAGTTGAAGGAATTTTATTGTGTTGTTCTTTGCTTTACGTGTTTGAACAGTAGACGTTACAACAGTATGCTTAGTTCCAACTCAAACTCTAGTTCAATCAACCACGAGTGAATCAAACGAGTTCGATCCGAACTCGAAAGGACTTTCGCACAACTAAGGAGACAACAAAGGTTAAGAAGAAGGCAAAGAAAGAATAAGAACAATACCCAACCATGTCCGAGCATAACACCGGTTCTAGAGGTGGACACACCCCAAGAGGAGGTAGAGGACATGGTCGTGGACCACAAACTCACACCGAGACAATCATTGTAGATGATGAACACTACCAAAGGCAAGAACTCATCAATGCGGGACCACAAGACATGGTCAATGACGAGGGCAGCCTATGCGTGATTATCTGCGTGCTCAACCCTCGCTCATCTACAAACAGGGCATTGCAAGACCAACCCTTCATACTGGTCACTTTGAGTTCAAGCCAATGATGTTCCAAATGCTTTTGCAAACTGCAGCCAATTTGGAGGTTTCCTCAAGAAGATCCATACTCTCACCGAGACAATTTACTCGGATGTGTGCGAAGAACTTTATCATCCCCGGAGTTTCGGAGGGCGCCTTTAGATTGAAGCTCTTCCCATACTCACTCAAGGATAAGGCTAAAAATTGGCTGAACTCCTTAGAACCAAATTCCATTCACACTTGGGATGAGCTAGCTGAGAAATTCCTTGCAAAATACTTCCCTCCCAACAAAAATGCTAAGTTGAGAAATGATATCACTTCCTTCAAACAAAGGGAAGGGGAATCATTATTTGAAGCGTGGGAAAGGTGGAAGGAATTACTAAGAATGTGCCCACACCATGGCATTCCCGTGGTTATTCAAATGGAGACTTTCTATAATGGTCTAGATCAGCCCACAAGGTTGATACTTGATGCTTCATCAGGTGGTGTCATTCTGAACATGTCCTTCTCTGAGGCATGCAAGCTCATTGATGACATAGCCACCCATAACTCTCATTGGCCATCAGATAGATTTACTCCTGGAAAGAAGGCAGGTGTGCATGAGATAAGTGAAGTGGATCGCTCTTTCTCGCTCAAGTGGCTACACCGACCAACATGATCAAAACTTTAAATACTTCAAACGCCGCCACGCCCGAGAAGCGGTCATTGCGGCGATTGAACCTACTCATTCTCGTGGAGTAGCTTGTGTTTCTTCGTGAAGAAGGGCATGTGTATGAGGAGTGTCCCTACAACCCTCGGTCGGTGAACTTTGTATCTCGAGAATAAGGGAATGGTCCCTATTCCAACTCCTACAATTCAAATTGGAGAAATCATCCAAACTTCATTGGAGAAACAACAATGCATTGAATGCCAACAATCTTTCTCTGCAATACCACGAGATTTCCTCCTCAACAACAGAGAGGCGATATGTGCGAGAATAACAACAATAGCAACTTGGAGGCCATGATGAAGAGCTTCATAAGTGACTCGTAAGACTACTTTGCAAACTCATGAGTCTTCAATCAAGACTGGAAAATCAAATTGACAGATAGCTTCAGCCTCACACAAAGACAGAATGGAACTCTTCCTTCCACAACTGAAGCTCCATCATCATCAACCCCAATGGTAATAATGGGGAAATGGACAGTAAATGCAATTTCTTTAAGAAGTGGGTACTGAATATCCCGAACCACCTATACCGTGGAATGAAGAAATGCGAGGATAAGCAAAAAGAAATATCGAGAGAAAAAGAAAGGAAAAGAGACAAGCTCAAGTGGTGAGAAGGATACTCCGGACATTGTAATGTCCAACCCAGCACGTTCTGACGTCCTAACTTTGAACCAGAATCAAAACTGTACCCGCAATTGTACCGAGTATCCTCCTCCACCATTTCCTCAAAGATTGAAAAAGGCTCATGAAGACAAGCAGTCAAAGAAGTTCATGGATATGCTAAAGCAACTACACATCAACCTCCCTTTGGTTGAAGCCTTACAACAGATGCCTAACTATGCCAAGTTCTTGAAAGATATCATCACCAAAAGAAGAAGGCTAGGGGAGTTTGAAACTGTTGCCTTAACTGAAGAATGTAGTTTAATTATGCAGAATAAGCTTCCTAGAAAACTCAAGGATCCTGGCAGTTTCACTATACCATGCTCCATTGGAGATTTTTACATTGGAAAAGCTTTGTGTGACTTGGGAGCAAGTATCAACTTGATGCCCAAGTCCATTTATGATAAACTTGGTATAGGAACTGCTAGACCTACTTCTTTAAGTTTAACTTTAGCTGATAAAAGTAGGGTTTATCCTGAAGGAATATTAGAAGATGTTTTGATTAAAGTTGACAAGTTTGTGTTTCCAGTGGATTTTGTTATTTTAGACTTTGATGCAGATAAAGAAGTTCCCATCATTCTGGGGAGACCTTTCTTAGCAACCGGGAAGGACAATCATTGATGTGCAGAAAGGAGAGTTAATCATGAGAGTCAATGACCAAGAAGTCAAGTTCAACGTCCTCAATGCGCTCAAATATCCAGATCCAAGTACAGAGGAGTGCTCTTATGTAGTTGCCATTGATCATATGGTCCAAAAGCAGTTCAACAAAGATAATGATCATCTAGAAAAGATACTGGACAACAATGAAATACAAGAGTTGTTAATGTAAGAGTTATTCCTCTCAGACGTCAGAACGTCTCATCACAGACGTGGCCACGTCTGAGACCCCTGCACCAAAGTCGTGGACAAAAAGGTATGAATCTCTAGGGCAAGAGGATTCAAATCTGAAGAAGAGTGTGCCATCCATTAAAGAGCCACCTACCTTGGAGTTAAAGGTGTTACCTGATCATTTGAAGTATGTCTTTTTAGGGAACATGATTCCCTACCGGTGATCATTTCTTCCAAGCTCACTCAAGAGCAGAAGATGATCTCATTACTACCCTCAAGAGACATAAAAGGCAATTGGTTGGCAAATGGCGGACATTAAAGGTATCATCCCACAATCTGCATGCACAGAATTGTCTTGGAGGAGAATGCCAAGAATAGCATTGAAGGCGGAGGAGATTGAACCCCATAATGAAGGAGGTGGTGAAGAAAGAAATCATCAAATGGTTGGATGCAGAATCATCTACCCTATTAGTGATAGCTCTGGTAAGTCCATTACAATGTGTGCCAAAGAAGGGTGGAGTTACTTGTGGTAACAAATGATAAAAATGAATTAATTCCAACAAGGACAATGAATGTGGATGGAGGATATGCATGGACTACGTAAAGCTAAACAAAGCAACAAAGAAGGATCATTTCCTCTTCCATTCATTGATCAAATGCTAGACAGTTTTGTGAGAAAAGGATTTTCTTGTTTCCTTGATGGTTATTCGAGCTACAACCAGATAGCCATAGCACTTTGAAGATCAAGAGAAGACAACATTCACTTGCCCCTATGGTACCTTTGCTTTCGAAAGGATGCCATTTGGGTACGTGTAATGCTCTGCAACATTTCAGAGGTGCATGATGGCCTTGTTTTCTCGATTTCATTGAAAATTCCATGGAAGTCTTTATGGACGATTTCTCGATCTATGGAGATTCATACAAAGCATGCTTGGATAATTTGGAAGGAGTTCGATAAGGTGTGAAGAGACCAACCTAGTGCTCAATTGGGAAAAATGCCATTTCATGGTACAAGAAGGAATAGTATTGGGACACGTAATATCAAAGAAAGGGTTAGAGGTGGATGTGATCAAAGATTGAGGTTATTGACAAGCTACCTCCACCCACAACTATCAAAGGAGTCGAGAAGTTTCTTAGGACATGCGAGGTTTTACTGTAAGATTCATCAAGGATTTCTCAAAAATTTCAAAACCTTTGTATCATTTGTTGCAAGCGTGACCACGTCTTCAACTTTGATGAGCAATGTCATGAAGCTTTCAACAAATCAAGATCGCCTTGGTGATTTGCTCTGTAATAGTCACTCCGCATTGGTCCAAACCATTTGAGTTAATGTGTGATGCAAGTGATTATCTTTGTAGGAGCCGTGTTGGGGCAAAGGTATGGAAAAATTTTTCATTCTATCTATTATGCCAAGAAACCTTAGATGATGCCCAATTAAATTATACTTGTGATCGAGAAAGAACTCTTGGTCATTGTGTTTGCATTTGATAAATTTAGATCATACTTAGTTGGTGCAAAAGTTATTGTTTTTACGATCACTCACCATTAAGTACTTAATTTCTAAAAAAGATGCAAAGCCAAGGCTTATTAGATGGGTTCTCCTCCTCCAAGAATTTGACCTGGAAATCCGTGACAAAAAGGGGGTGGAGAACCAAGTTGCTGATCATCTTTCTAGGCTTGAGAATGTTGATGCAGGTACAGAAGAAGAAGAGATAAAAGAAAAATTCCCTGATGAGAGACTATTGGTGGTAGCCTCAGTAGTTGAAGACGTGGCCACGTCTATGACACTCTCGTCAAACGTCATAACGTCTGATACTACTACACCATGGTATGCTGACATAGTTAACTTCCTTGTTAGCAAGATTGTGCCTGTAGGATTCAACCACCAACAAAAGAAGAGATTCTTCCACACTACAAAGCAATATTTCTGGGATGAGCCATACTTGTACAAAATGTGCCCAGATCAATTACTAAGAAGGTGTTTAGCTGAGGAAGAACAACTCCATGTGCTACAACAATGTCATTCAAAGACCTTATGGTGGACATTTTGGAGGTACCAGATACCGCAAAGGTCCTACAATCAAAGCATTATCGCCAACATTATTCGTAGATGCGCATGAGTGGTTAGGAGATGTGACAAAGCAAAGAACAGGGAATATATCAAGCAAGCGGGGAGATGCCTCTCACAAACATTCGGAAGTTGAATTGTTTGATGTCCGGGAATGGATTTCATGGGACCATTTCCTATGTCCCATGGGAATTTATACATTCCGTAGTCGTGGATTACGTATCAAAGTGGGTTGAAGCAGTGGCACTACCAAACAATGAAGCTAAATCGGTTAGCAAGTTCCCCAAAAAAGAACATATTCACAAGGTTTGGTACTCCAAGAGCCATAATCGGTGATGAAGGCTCTCATTTCGCAATAAGTTAATTGAGAACCTCCGGCTAAGTATGGAGTGAAACACGAATTGCTACTGACTTATCACCCCCAAACCAGTGGCGGCAGCAAAATATCCAACAGGAGATCAAAAGAATACTTGAAAAGATGGTTGGTCCCAACAGAAAAGAGTGGTCATTACACCTAGATGATGCACTTTGGGCCTATAGAACAAAGATACAAAACACCATTGGGTATGTCTCCTTACAAGCTAGTTTATGGTAAAGCTTGCCACCGCCAATCGAGCTCCAACACAAGGCTTATTGGGCAATAAAACAATTGAATCTAGATCATGCAAAGGTGGTGAAAGCAAGATTGTTACAATTGATCGAGCTAGAAGAATTTAGACACCATGCCTATGAAAGCTCAAAGAATGTATAAAGAAAAGACCAAGAAGTGGCATGATCGAGAATCCAAAGGAGAGAGCTAACGTATGGGCAAAGCAGTGTTGCTATTCAATTCAAGACTTAAGTTGTTTCGGGAAAATTGAAGTCAAGGTGGTCAGTCCATTCAGATTAATGAAGATCTATCCTCATGGTGCCGTGGATTTATTTGATGAAAAGACTAACACCATGTTCAAAGTTAATGGCCAACGTGTGAAACAATACCATGGAGAGCATGTGGAAAGGGACAAGATCCAAATGTCCTTCAACAATTCTTGAATAAAAGAAACAATAGTCCGGTGAAGACTCTTAAAGCAAGCGCTCTTGGGAGGCAACCCAATGATTTTTAAATTAACAATTTTTGTGTCTTTTTAATTTTTGTTTTGCGGAATAAAGAGTTGAAAGAAAAGTGAAAAATGGCGACGCTTGTAACGCTCTCATGAATTACGGGCGTGGGGCACGCCCAGGCGATCGAGCAAAAATTTAAATTAAGTCAAGGGCGTAAGTGATGACGTGGCGTAAATGATTTCCTCTGCAAAAGCGAACGTGGTAATCGACCACGACGTCACCCCCTCACTTAACATGTCTAATCAATGGTTACTTTCTCCATTACTTCACTCTTCCATTTCTCAACTCCCATAACCATTTCCCCATAAAAATCTCACCATTCACCATCATTCCACCTCCTGCAACTTATTTCTAATCCTCTCTCTCTGAACCAAAATCTTCCTCTCTTCCTCGGAAAACCTAAATTTCCGAAATTCCCATTACCTTCCAAGCAATTTTCTGCAAAAACACCATGACCAAAGTGAAGCAATCGACCACCAAATCCTCAGGAAAGGCAAGCATGTCGACTGAGTTCATCCTCGCCCCATTCCCGAAACACCCAACCCATCCAAAAAGAAAGCCCTGCTTCCCGAAAAGGGGTTTCAGCTTAGAAAGCCCCAATCCTAATTTTCTCATGAACTGCGCAGTTAGGTTGGCGTAAATTTGTTGTGCATAGAAAAGAATACATAGCTACTCTGGTCCATGATTTCTACAAGGGGATCGTTGAGAGGCTCGAGGAGAGAGCCATCTATCGTCTCAAAGGTGCGAGGAGAGGAAGTCAAATTTGGGGTAAGGGTCATTAATGACTATTTTGGGTTGGGATACTATGGCAAGGCAAGAGAGACCAAGCGAGAAGAGTTATGGGTTGGTTGAAATGGATGCCATTAAAGAAAGGATATGTGTAGAAGGTCTTTGTCGGGAAAGAAGAGGCGAGCATGGGAGCGAATTCAAGATAATGAAGAAATACCGTGTGATGAAGCCAACACTTGGTTCCATTTCATAAGGCATTGTCCGATTCCTACCTCTCACACATCCCGGATTGACAAGGAGAGAATGATTGTGATTGATGCAATCATGTCAAGAGACAAAGTGGAGGAGTGGAGATAGAAGCTTGAGCTTAGGAGCAACCTCAAGGCCCTTCTCAACAAAATTTCAGCCTAGAGTGAAGATCGCAGTGTCTTTGCGAAGTTCTGTTGATGCTCAGACGTTGCAACGTCTGGAGGAAAGACAGAATTCCCTGGCCAAGTTTATCAAAGAGCAATTTGAATGGCAAAAGAAGGTGTTTGCCAAGGTGTCTAAGGGGAAGAAAGCAATTGCAGAGCCTGTGTTGCTCGAATGGATCTTTGGAAGAAGATGACGATGAAGTGCCCCTATCCACAATCCAAAGAAGAGTCACAAGAAGGAAAGGGCAAAGAGAGCAAGAAGCCCACCAAAGCAAGCGAGCTCAAAGAAAGAGACAAAAGAAGGTAAGTAGTGAGGAAGATTTTAACTCTGATGAATTGGATGATATTTCTGATTTTGATGCAGAGGAAACAAAGAAAGCAAGTATGGAAGCAATTAGTGAAGAAGAAGAGGAGGAGAGCCCTGAGGAAAAAGGGAGCTCTAGTGAAAAGACTGTAAGTGAGTCTCCAACCAATCGGAAAACAAAGAGCCAACCCCAACAAAATCCAAAGAAGTTAGCCCCAAACCATCATCCCCACAAGCCACACAACCACCACCATCACCAAAAGAAACCTCCACCCATGACCAAAACACACCAAAGACCCCACAATCCAAAGCTGAGGACCAAACCATTCCACAACCACCCCCACCCCAACCTGAACCTCAAAAACAACCTTCACCCCTGAAAACAGACGTGGCAACGCGTCTCAACCAACAATCCTGAATCCCAACCCATTTCCCCACCCAAAAAGACCAGAGTCAAAATCGACCGCATACAACCCATTTGGTAGGAAGAAAAGGCAAGAACTAGTTGAGTCAAAACAAGCTCAAGGGAGTGGAGAGAAGAGGAAATTGCGACCTCATCACCATAAGGCCAAAGCTACCAAGAAAGAGAAAACTCAAGGTCTTTGCAGGAAACTCGCTCATCGCTACTAGTCTTTGCATTCGTAGCCACTAGTGTATCCGAGAAGCCACTTCCGCTATTGCCGAAGAATTGCTGCGCAGACGCCGTAACGTCTGCTAAAAAGAGGTTGCAGCCAAACTTGCGTAAATGCAAGTCACTAATGAAAGAGAAGCTGCCATGGAGAAAGTTAGACAAAGAAGCAATGGAGGAGGCCACTCGGAAGGGGCGAGCACCGTTGAAACAAGCTCGAGGAACAATTCTTTGAATCGAGTATCATCATCGACGTGGCGACGCCTAAAGAACCGAGGTGGAAAAAGCCCGGTGATCCCCGGTGAACCAATGCAAGTTAACCCCGCTGATCTAGCTATGAGAATGTGGGAGGAGGCCAAGAAAAGGATTCTTTGAAGCATCAATCTAGCTGTGGTGGAAGTATTGGAGCAAGTACAAAAGAGAAAGAATCACCAAAAACAACAACAACAACCACCACCGAACAAGGAGGAGTGAAGGTCAAGAAAGAGAAGAAGGAAAAGAAGAAAGGTGAAAGTCGGCAGAGTATCCACCGGACAAAGCGGAAGGCTTAGGTCCGTGTCTTTGCAAAACAAGTAAGTCCCTATTAATCCAAATAGTAGTTTTAGTTTTATTTTTCTAGTTTTAAGCGTAGTGTAGTTTAGTAATTTTTAATTTCAATGTCATGAATGAGAATCCCCTAAAAAAAAAAAAAAAAAAAAAAAAAAAAAAAAAAACTTTCTTTGTTTGCTTTTGAGCGGTGAGAGGCAATCGTCAACTTTAAGTGTGGGGAAAATCTCAATGTTTTAAGCTCAGTACATGAAATGAAATACAAAAGTAGTCTCTGTTCTTACTCACAAGCATGAAAATAATTCTCTTGGGGCTAAGGTTAATGAAAATGTGTGTGTGTGTGTAACCTATGCATGATTAGATGTAAAGAATTGATTGTTGCTCCTACACAAACTCTGCTTTTTAAGAGAGAATCTAGTTAGCTAGGGAACATCTTGTCTTTGAAGCTAGTTTTGGTGAACTTTGGTGAAAATAAAACTTGATTAAAAACCTAGAATAGCAGAGAGAAGCTAAGTTTGGGGGTAAATCAAGTCGTATTTCAAAATGGGTGCAAAGACTATAGGATGGTTAAGTGCAGGTGTAGTGTGAGTGCAACGTTGTAACGTCTACCCGTAACGTTATAACGTCTGCCGTGTGTGTTGTGTATTGTATTCAGACGTTGCAACGTCCACCCATAAACGTTGTAACGTCTATTCCCAAAAACACCAAAAAGAGTCTGTTGATACAAATAAGTGGAAAATCCACATGTGTTCCCTGTAATACCCTGAAACAAATGCTGAGCACTCCAAAGCTAAAAAAAAAAAAAAAAAAAAAAAAAAAAAAAAAAAAAAAAAAAAGAACTCCAAAAATGGAGCAAAATAAAGAGGAGTTGCTCAGTAATGAGGGGGTTACAGTCCTTTTTGTGTGTGAGTCAATAAATTAGTAGCACTAACCTAGTCCTAGCACCCAATTAAGACCCTTTGTCATGCTTTAAATGAATCCCCATTTCTTATGTGAAAATGTTAGCCTATTCTTTGTTTTGAAAAATATTTTGCTGTCACCATTTGGGAACCACTCTCTCATTAGCTAAGGTAGTTTCAAACTAACTAGAGGAAGAATTATCTGAGAGGTCACACACTCACTTTGAGCTTTAATGAATCTGGAATTTAATTATGCATTGGTATGTGAGTATGTGAAGAAATAGCCCATTGAGAATGAATTTTGACTCACTTGGTGTGAGTAACACGTAACCTCGCTAGTGTAGTTGATTGCATATTCTTAATTGTTTTGTTGTCTTGATTGCTTGAGGACAAGCAATGATTTAAGTTTGGGGGTGTGATAACTCGTATTTATATGAGTTATTTATACTCACTCACGAATAAATCACGCAAGTTCTTGAGCAATACAAGGTTTAATTAATTAGTTTTATAATGATTTACGAGTTTTAGGTGAATAAGAGTTATAAAGATAAATCATGCATTTAGGCACCAATTGGTGCCCTTGAGAGCGTTTTGATGCTTTTTGTGCATGTGCAGAAATTCGATCTTTGAACGTTACCACGTCCTCACCACGCCTACAATAGAGCGTGAGAGCAAGAGCGAAGGATCTTAATTTTGGCGCCACGAGCAATGATAGTCAAAGATATAAAAGTCGGAAGATCTTCGCTTTCCCCATGAGTGACACGCGAAAGCAATCGTGAGCGATGAACAAAGGTCGTGGAAAAGACAGAAAGCGGTGGTAGGTGAGCAAGTGACATCGGCACATGTAAGCAAGGTGGCTATTTAATGAAGGTTCAAAGACTCTCTCGAGGCATCACCAACCTCACTCACGATCATCATCTCTTCCACCAACTTCGAATCACTTGTCTCCATCCCTTCACCATCTCCACCATTAAACTCGGAATTTGTTTTGTAAAGAAGATCCGGAAACAGACTTACGAACTTAGTTTATTTTCTTCTGCGTAGTGTAAGGCTCGGACGTTGTAACGCCTATACAAATGTACATACATGCTTAAGAGCTACTTAGTTGCATCTTGTGCACTTAGTTCCTTTTCTCAGTAATGTATGGTATTTGGATTCTAAATCCACTTCATTCTGTAAAGATGCTCAAAGCATGAGCTAAACACCTTGTAGTTGAGTTGTTGTTTTGCTTTTTAATGAATTTCTAGTTAATGTCATGAAGTGTTTACGTTGCCTGCTTTAAATCTTTGTGCAATAATATTTCCAAACTTGTTTTGAGGTTGGCCTCTTAAAATAGGTAGATTCATAGAAGTACACGGACATGGTCTATGAAAAGAAATCAAAGATTTACATGAATGAACAATGCACTAAAGACATTTAGGCATCTTTATCTAAGTCTAGACATAGAATGGATAATAGTTCATGGAACATTCTTTGTGGGTACTTAAAATACGAGGAGGGGCCTATTTAGAACCTAGACATAGGATTTCTTGTACTTGAAACTCGACGCGTTTTATCTTTGAAAGCATAGCTCTTTTTGCAACAAATGTTCAGACGTGGCCACGCTCACACAGATTAGCATTTGAACGTCATAACGCCTAGACGCGTTATGACGTCTCGACTAGGAAAGATTTATTTGCATACAACAACTCAACTCATTTCTCATCCTTTTTCACAACCAACTTTAATTTCCTTGTTTTAATTACATCTTTAGCTTTACCATCAACTCTTATTGCCGATTTGTTACTTGATTCTCTTGTGTTTTGATCTTGAACTTTGAAAATACAACCAATCCTCGTGGGAACGATCTCTTACTTAACTCCACTTTATTACTTGTACGATGTGTATACTTGCACTATAATTGCGAAAATTATACTACTACACAAGCGCGAACAATATGCTGCAATGTAAATATACAAGCAAAAAAAATACCACGGTCAGAAAAATATAATATAATGACAAGGAAAAAAAAATCCCTTAAAGTAAAGGTGTGTGTTTACCGAGATTGTGTATGCTCCGGAGGCGGCAAACTCCTTCTGGATTATTTCAAAAATGGAAGGAGTAAACAATTTAGCCGCGTGACGCATCAACCCACTATTGGGGAACCTGTTGTCAACGATGGTGTGCTGCATTTTAAAATCAGAGCTCAGCTCATTATGGCGCAGATCATCGATGAGATCTTGGAACCTATGTAACAATTGAACAATTGAGTGTTCCGTCTTCAGATAGAAACGAGCAAATGCATTGAATTGCTCACTAAGTTGTGTGGTGTTCTTCCCAGCAGTGAATGAATTCTTCACCCAAGCGGAAGACCACTGCTTCTTGCTAGTGTAAATAAACTTTAACCAGTTCATGTCAGAAACATGTGCATTACTGAAGCATTGGTTAATCATGTGCTTCCAAGAGTATTCAAACTGCTCCTCATTGTCAACATGCTTTATAAGATGCTTGAATTCATCGAAAAATGCAGCAGTTGCCCTAGCCCCAAGTTTCTTACTGGCATTTTGCTTGATGTGCCAGGAACGGAGAGCATGGAAGACATCTGGAGAAAACCTCGCGAACAACCGCAACAATGGCAGGTGCTTGGTCTGTCATAATTGTCTCGGGTTTCTTTCCATTCATGCATTTCAGGAATGTCTCGAACAACCAGTTGAATGTAGCCGCAGTTTCATCATACAACAACGCGCCCCCAAACACGCACGTTCCTTTGTGATGGTTAAATCCAACAAAAATACCTAAAAAATGTGGCAAAGAGAATTAGTCCAGAACCAATGCTTATAATCCAGTAAAGACAAAACATAATTCTTATTAAAAGTCTTCTCTAACCGCCAAAACATATATTAAGGGTTAGTAAATCGGACTAGAGAATAAAAGGATGAAAAAAAGGTTGGGTAACTCAAAAAAATAATAACCAAGTTGGGAAGCACCGTACCGAGGGGCCTATAGTTTTTATTTGTTCTATAAGTTGTGTCAAAGCTAACAAAATCACCAAAAATGGCGTAGTCAGCACATATGACAGGATCAGCCCAGAATATTGAACAGATTGCCTGGTCCTCATCAACTTGAATGTCGTAGAAGAAGCCATGCCTCTCATATGCCCGCTATCTCGAACCATGATTGCGGGACAATAGCCTCCCAGTGTTGTAATGCCTTCGCCTTGGTAACTCGCACATGATTCTTCAAATCGGTGCGAAGAAAACCAAGATTCTTAACCCCACCAGCAGACCGAGCCATTGTGTCAAATGCACCCCTTGCGGATATCCCAGATGCCAGATTATTTTCAATAATAAGTGCCTGCTGTTCCGTGATGGATCTATTAGATGGTAGAAAGTGTCTCTTGTCAGCCTCTATCAGTGGGTGGTTATGGGAATCAGTCCACTTCGTAATAACGTAACCTCCCTTTTCAACATTCATCCTTAACTTGATTGAAGCCGAGCACCCTGTCCTAGTGTCACTCCGTTTTTGCGAAGAAGTAGATGGCTTATCTTTTTTCTGCCTCTTAAAACCTTCTTTATGGCACATCATAGTCAAATAGAAAGGGAAGTCTGTGGTCTTTCCCTTAGTATCACGATACACATGGGACTTCCTTATTGAAAACCCCATTGAATTGGCATATGAGCTATAAAACTCACTTGCATCGGACTCTGTGGAGAACACCAAACGTTTCCAATACGTAACATCTGCAGGGTTAGGAGTGACCCCTGGCATACAAAGTAAAAATTATGAATAACAATCGGGAGAATATAGCCAAAATAAGTAAACTAGGTTATAGAGAAGAGTCGCCCAACCTGCAACCACAACATCATGGATTTCATAGTCATCACGACCCACATTGGTATTTGTCTGCAAATTATCGTCGTTTATATCAGCGTTATCAAACACATCTATACCTGGAAAAAAATTTGAAAAGTTCACTGATATGAGCATTTCCGACCAGAAACAATGTACACCCAACAATAGAAAAATATTAAAGAAAATAAATAGATCCATCCGGATGGGTAAAACCCTCCTGAATACTGGTCCCGAAAATGCCAAAAATGCATTGATAAAATACTATATTCTATTACTCACATAATCAACTAGCCACAACAACGGAAGACTGTGGCTAGTTTATTAGTAGCCACGAAAATACAGTCCTTAGGTTAGTAAGACTCATGATACCAAAAATATAGTGAACTATAATAACGACATAAGATACAATCAATAATGAGCACCTGTTCCAATATTGACGTCGGATTGCTCCTTATCGTGATCCTCGATTCTCATGTGTTATATCATCGTCACATATATTACTAAATTCGCAAACGACAAGTGCATACAAGCAACGGTTGATTGTTATTTAGTGGAAAATTAATACAAAATAGCATGCGCATTTAATAGGAAAAAAGGAAAAAAGAGTCATGGTGAATTAGTTTCCTAAGTACACTAACCACAACATCGAAATACTTGGCTAGCTTGTAGCTATCCATGGGTTTAAATAGTCCCGGTTAGTGACGTCTATTAAACCGTAAAATAATAAATCCTAAAGATGAACTTGGAAAAATACAATCAATCAAAATTGAGCATCTCAACCAATAATCACGGATTTATTCTTTAGTGAAATAAACTATGCTCCGAATATATAAAATTATAATCACAGATTATATTAACTAAGACCTAGTCAACAAATAAATTGAACACCTGGAACGATGATGTCAGTTTGCTCATGATTAGTATGCCGATTTTCAGGTATGTTATTAAATCCTGCAACGTAAAGAGAATACAAGCTAATAGTTAGTCACTGTGCATGGTCAATGTCAAGTACGAGATTGAGGAGACTTACGAGCGAGTAACTGTGTGAAGCTCATGTTCGTCTTATCATGTTCATCAACGCCGTTTTGAGCCATGATCGGCGTGAAAAACGCGAATCCCTTATTAGTGTCTACCCTGTTGTTTATTTTAATATGTATATGGATAAGAGATGTAAAAGTTGTAAAGAAGGAGAGAGGGATTAAAAAAAGAATTATGTTAGGAAGTAAGAAGGATATGAAATATAATTAGAAAGAAGAAGGAAGAAGGAGGAAGGAAGAAAGAATCTTAACGAAGAAGAAAGAAGTTTAGAAGGAATATGTGAACAAAAAATTGGCTCATAATTAGGTTTTTTAATATAACCGTTATATCATCAATCAAAGCATTAAAGGTAAGATTTTTTAATCATTCATTCGGTTATCATTCATTCGGCTATCACAAAAATAAATTCCGAGAATAATGGCATAACTAATGGAACGGTACTATTATTTTATATAAAAATTTAACTACTTAATATAATTAACAATATAAAAGTACATATATACCCTTTTTAATACCACCCATTGGATCTCATTTGGAAACTAAATGAGAGATCCAATGGTTAAACACAATTTAGTGACCATCACTAAACACTTGGTTTAGTGATGTAATCCAAAGTCTGCTTCTTGAGAGGGGCGTAACTTAATTATTGGAGGCCGGGTAACTCTCATTAATTCAATTTTAAATAGCATGCTTTTGTATATATTTTTTGTATAAGGCTCCAAAGGTGGTGCTTAGCTCTATGATCAAGATTTAAAGGGATTTCCTTTGGGCATTAAAGAGGATGGTAGGTGATTTCATTGGGTGGCTTGGGACAAAGTTTGTAAGCCCGAGAAGAAAGGCGGGCTAGCCATCAGATATTGTAAAATTAAAGTGGTTAGATTCAGTATTTATGACCTACAATAGACAAATGGTAGGGGGTGGGAGAAAGTAGAGTGTACCAGGTTCGAACCTGCTCTCAGCGACCACATAGCACTTACGTGTGTTTTGCCACTAATTTATGCTCTCAAGACAAGAGTTTGCCCGTAGCAACAACTAATCCTTCCTTTGGTAAATTAAAAAATGTGAGAATAAAAGAGAGATTTTAACGAGAGTAAACTTTTAGAAGTTTTGCGCATCTTGGAAGAATATTTGGAGCATCAAATCTATCCTTAGAAGTTTTGAGCTTGTTTTGGGCTTAAAAATCAACTTCCACAAGAGTAAACTTATTGGTATTAATGTGTCGATTTAATTTTTGAATTCAATGCCTCTCTTTTCTTCTTTGTCGTATGAAGTCTCTTCCTATTAGATTCTTGGGGATCCCTATGGGAGCCAATCCTAAGAGGACATCGACTTGGAAACCCGTGTTGGATTCAATGTGCAAAAGACTTGCTTCTTGAGAGGGGTGTAACTTATTTATTGGAGGTCGGATAACTCTCATTAATTCAATTTTAAATAGCATGCTTTTGTATATATTTTCTTTGTATAAGGCTCCGAAGGTGGTGCTTAGCTCTATGATCAAGATTCAAAGGGATTTCCTTTGGGCATTAAAGAGGATGGTAGGTGACTTCATTGGGTGGCTTGGGACAAAGTTTGTAAGCCCGAGAAGAAAGGCAGGCTAGCCATCAAAAATCTTGCTTTGTTCAACATAGCTCTTTTGTCTAAATGGAAGTGGCATTTTTTTGGTGGATGAGGAAGCTAGTTGGAGAGGGATTTTAACTCATAGATATGATGATCTTCCATTGATGTTATTCAATGAGGCTTCACGGGTGGGAAGAAGGTTTGATTCTTTATGATGGAGAGACCTCATTTGTTTCGACAAAGAGCAACTTGTCGAAGGGTTGTTTGAGGCTTATGTTCGTAGAGGATGGGGGATGGTCAACAAGTAGACTTTTGGAATCATCATTGGATTGGCATCACCCTCTTAAAATTGATTTCACAAATCTGTATGCAGCTTGCTAGAATCCAAATTTTATGGTGAAAGACATGGGAGGGTGGATAAATAATGTGTGGACTTGAAATTTTCCTTGAGAGATTCGGCTGACCAATTTTATTGGAGGAGGATCGCATCTTGAGCTCCATCGTCTCAGAGTTGCTCATTGAGCCTAACAAAGAGGATTTTTAGATTTGGGTTTTGAACTCAAGCAAGAATTTTTCGATAAAGTCTTGTTATGAGCATTACTTCGCTGGTACTAGTCTTGCTGTTGTTAGCGAGTTTAGTGGAGTTTTTAAGGATCTCTGAAGAACTTATATTCTGTCTAAAGTCATCATTTTTGGTTGGAGGATACTTATCAATTCCCTTCCTGTTCACGTCGTTTTACTTCGCCGCCATGTGTTGTTTTCTGATGAAGATGCGGTTTCCCGATTTGTAGGGAGGAGAGCGAAGATCTACAGCACTTATTTTTGCACTGCAAGTTGGCGCATGAGGTCTGGGTTCACATTGGTATGTGGTTGAACACTCGGCTTCCTCATTCCAATGACGTGGTGAAACATTTTATTAATTTTGGTGAGTTGTGCAAAGGGGAAAAAGCGCACTAGGTTAGGTATATTTTGTGGTTTGCAACATATTTGTGTACTTGGTTAGCTCGGAACAATCTTATTTTTAGAGGGGAGGAGCTCAGTTTGGATTCCATTGTGGCTCAAATCAAATATTTATCTTGGAGCTGGTTTATATATAGAGCGTGTAGACATACTAGTTGTTATACCCCAATTTTGTCCGTCTTCTTTTTCTTGTTTGAGTAGTTTATTTTATTCGTATTTTGAAGTCACGCGATTCCGAGCTAATTTTTTAACACGCCCATTTCTTCTATTTTTGGTCTAGTCTTAACAAGACTTGTCAAGTCCTATCCCTGCCTCGTCTTTGTATTTACTCCACTCCTTTTCTTATTGTTTTATTCGTATTTTGTTTATTTAACTTATTTAAGCATATATGCGATCCAAAAATTCTATTTTTCAGTTTAAAAGTGTTTAAGAGTCGAAAAAATATCAAAAATAATTCTACTTAGTTAATTTACAAATTAGAAGCACTTAAGAGTCAAATAAGTCCAAAAAATACAAATCCGAAAATACATGAAAAAAGGGGAAACAAATGGCAGCAGTAAGCTAGGGTTTCCATCAGCTTCCTTCCAAGCTACTGGGCCTGGGTTGATCCGCTTCAAAAACCTGAAAAACAATTCAAAGCCTCACTAAAAATAATTAATGCTCCGACCTAATTTTCAACTATAAATAAACAAATAATCAAAGAAATAAAAACACACAAAAACGAAGGCAGAAAACTACTGCTAAAATCACCCAAAAAATAGGATTAGAGTTTCACATCGAAACCCTAATTCACTGAACACACTTTCGAATTTCATGGTTTGAGAGCAGAGCAGCAGCAGTCGAAAGAAAACACAGTAGGAGAGTAGCAGTTCAGTCATGAGCAAGTATAGGCCTAACAGAAGCTGAAATAAAGGTTGGTTCGCCCATATTTTTTCAGTCTAGACATACAGAATTAGTGTGCATAAAACCTGTTCTGATATTTGTATTAAATCTGGAAATTATATGGTTCTATGAGTGTATAACAGAATCTAAAAATTCAGTCTGTTTAAAATTAGGAGTTGGGTTTGTCAAAAAACTATTAGTTGTGCTATTTATTTCTTTTTGTATTGGTGTAAATCAGAACCGTATGTGAAGCAACCCAGATTAGAGTAAGTAACAGTAGATTCATTCCATTCTTATTTCAGTAAAGGTATATTTTTGGCATGAACATAATGGTTGGAATGAAAAATAACAATAACAAACCAGAACCAAAAAAAATAGGAAAGAATAGCGGATCAGGTTTGAAGCAGATCGGAACAACGAAGAGAGGAGAGGGGAAATCATCTATTAACTGCTCGCCGGAGCTCCGGTCGTCCTCCCCGGCGAGAGCTCCGGCGAAGTTCTTCAAAGCCAACCCCAAAACTCCACAGAACACCGCGGTAAACAGCGCCAGGGACGAACCAAACCCTCAAAAGTCTCGCCGTGGATTTCTCATCACCGGAGAAGCTACACCATCGCACCTCCGGCCGGCGTGGACGCCATGGCCGGCGTGGTCTCCTCCCAATCGCAAGCTTTCTCCAAGCTTCGGTTTTCCCTCTCCGATCCGCCTTTACTTCCCACGAAAACCGGCGAAAATCTCGCCGGAGTTAATCTCCTCTCTCACTTGGAAAGGCAGCCGCGCTGCTGCTGTGGCTTAGGAGAAGAGGAATTGCTTTAGGGTTTTCCATAGTGTTTACGTTCCTATAGTGTGTTCCATTTTTATTTTATTTTTTTATTTTTTATTCAGATTGTTAGTCACACCCCTCCAATTTACGCGCACACCTCCCACACTTAAGCCCAGTTTCGCATACTGGGCTCTCCTATGCGAACTGGGCTTCCTTTTCACACCTCTTATTAATTATACAGCACCCTGCTATTAATAAAACCAAAATTCACAATCTACACCCCTGTTTCTATTTTTTAATTCTTTTCCAACTCAAACGCAAATAATTTTTCTCGCGAAATTAAATAAACGGCTAAGTCGGTTGTACAACCGGGTTAGTCATTATTTTAGGGCCAATGAGTTTGATGATTCAAGAACTCCCAAAACTTAATAAAATATAAATAAATCTATTTTCCTAAAAAATAGGGGATTAAGTCAACTTTGCATGTACCAAGGTTAGTCAGTCTAGGACTAATGAGTTGCATGATTCGTGAGTTCGAATACCTATTCTAAAACGAATCCACCTCACACCAAACCACTTTCTTTCAAAAACGTTAAAATTATTTTCAAAAAGTAGGGGCTAAGTCGGTTGTACAATCCAAGTTAGCCAAATGGCCCTCTAGAATCGATGAGTCAGATAGCTCAAGGAATCCTAGGACCCCCGACACTAAAAACACCAACCCATAATTATTTCCAGGAAGAACTACGTAGGCTTTGATTCCTCCATCAGATCCTGAGGTGACGTGAGGAGCAAGACTCAACTCTTGTCAAGACTAAAAATAAAAACTTAAATAAGTCTTCTTTTTATAAATAAAGGGTAATAATTAAATAAATCTTAAATTAATTAGACAATAGGATGTCGTGGGGTGCTAATACCTTCCCCACACATAACGACTCCCGAACCCTAACAACGCCTCATCCTAAAACTTAAAGGGATTTTCCGAATTTGCCCTTAAACTAAAATTTGGTGGCGGCTTCCTAAGAACCTTTCGAAGAATCCTTTCCCGGATTTTTCGGTCGCTACACTAGTTATTCTTCTTCCACTTGATGGTATTATACACTTCTATATGTATTAACAACTTTTTTTTTGACGCATATATGTATTAACAACTTTTGATCACACAATACTTGATCCTACTAAACAATCATCTTATTTTCTCATTTTTTTTCACTAACCAAACAAATCATTATTGATCAAATATAGTTAAAAACAATAAAAGTGGAGAGAGAAATGGAGAGATGATCGATAGGAATCCAAAGTGCTCTCATTACTCATACAATACCTGAAGCAAAGAGCCGCAGTCTCTTATTTTCAGCAGCGACCAGTGTTGCCCATGTTGATCAATGTAAGCTACAGAATTATATCCATTTCCACATGCTACGCCTGCAACTATGTCCCATGCATTTAACATCATCTCCTCTCCTGTGACGACTTTCAACAACTTCATCCTGTGGTAACGGATCCTTTGGTGAAATAAGGCTATTTCCATGTTGGAGAGTTTTAGTTTACTCTTTGTGTTTCCGTCCAAAATTTTGATTAACAAATGAGTTCAATGAACCAATGATTGATTGAAGAAACAATTCACATAACCACACATAAAAGTAAATTTGATTTGCATGTCCTGTAATGAAAGTAAACGGGTTAGCAAAACAGATCAGCTTGCTATATAGCTTGCTAGCCCGCTTAAAAATGGCGGGTTGGGTTGGTGATTTCTCCTAGCAAACCCATTGTAGACCGCCCGCCTAGTCAAGCTAATTTGGCGGGCCACAGTCGAGGGCAAGCAAGCCAACCAAGTTTAATTTTTTTATTCTTTATGTTTCTTCTTGTTTTTAACTATTTTAAAATACTTCTAAATGTTTTTTACTTGTTGCGTGGGCCAACCCACCAACCTCCCATAGGGATGGTAAACCGATCGTGCCACTTAAACCCATTGTTAAATTGTCAAAAATTGGATTGGGCATGTCGACTCGCCAAAGGATAATGGGTTGAGAAAATGACTTTGTCCCGACCCTCAGTAGGTTAGTAAGCCGACGGGCTAGCTCGCCATTAAAGTAAATAAATAAATATATTTAAAACATATTTTTCAGCCTTAAAATAGGCGGGTTGGTGGGTTTGTCCGCTCAAGCCACAAAAAAACAAGGTAAAAATGGGAGTAGGATGGCAAAACTGGCCATCCCGCCTAACCCGCCATGTCACGCTGTGAGCCCCCAAAATTGATGGTGCGAGCCGACCCTCCAACGAACAAAGGGCCAAGAAATTGAGTCTACTCCCGCTTGGCGGGTTATGCACTATCAATGGATAGCCCGCTATTAAAACAAATAATTAAAAAATAATTTTAGGCTAAAATGGACGGGTTGGCTACCCTAAGCATGCTCAAAACAAGGTAAAAATGGCAGGTTCGCGAGTTAGTCCGCCAAAAAATTATTAGTTTTTTAAAATGGTTTAAAACAAGGGGGAAAATAAAAAAAATGAAAAAAAAAAATCAAACTCAACCTGGCACGTCCAGTCTGTGGCCTGTCAGGTTGGAGAGCTAGTCAAGGTAGGCTATGATGGTTTGATGGGCCGAGAAAACCAACCCAACTCGCAATTTTTAGGCAAAGCCTGGGTTAGCCCGCTAGGTCGAGCCCGTGTTGCCATACTTAGCCTCTTTCACGGTAACTACCTAGAGATACATATATGGAGCTCCAACCCACCACTCATAAAAACCCTGCTCTACCTCTTGTGAGAAACCACCTCCAAGACGAAACTCTTATCTTCTCAAGAACCCGAATACCACCAATGTCTATATGTGAATACAAAAAATAAAGACGAGATGGAATAGTTAACTGTTGATGTGGTTTCGTCTAATATATTCAACTAGTTAGAATAGAAAACTAAAAGGGGGCAGTGTGGGAGTTGGATCTAGGACCCACACGAGGTGTAAGGGTGGGTATTGAAGTTTTATTATAGTCCCACAAAGGTTCCTGGGATGTTGGATGTTTGTTTGGGCACCCTCATCCCTTGAGCAAGCTTTTGGGAGTGAGGTCCTTGCTCATATGACATGGTCTCAGAGCTCATTTAAGGATGGCGTTGTGGGAATTGGGTCAAGGAGACCTGCAAGGTGTGAGTGGGTATTGAAGTTGTATTGGCTCAAGTACAGATTGTTAGATGTATATATGTACTTGAGCACCCTTATCCGTTGAGCTAGCTTTTAGGAGTGAGATCCAAACTCGTTTTACCCTCAAGAAGAAAGAAACGTCAAGAAGGATAAAAATTACAAATGAGTAAAATCATATATGTGATATTATTAGCTTATGTTTTATCTATACCCTATTATTTCAAATTTTCATTTGAATCAATTCATAAAAGAATGCAACTATATGTTAACAGATGTTTCCCTTCACGTGTGGTATGACTTTTTCTATAAATAAAACAACTCTACATGCAAAAGAGAACGTGAAATCAGTATTGTTGTTCTTTAAAATTTGTATTGTTATGCGCAAATTGAAATTAGAGAATTATTGTTCGTTTAATACCATTGTGATACACTTAGTGTGGGTGAGCAAACTATGCAACAAATTCCATTGTATCTTGAAGGGAATGCACGGATTATCCTATTGCATTCAACCTAGAATGATTAGTGAGAGGAAGTCGAACTTAAAATTTAGTGTCTACACAAACCTTAAAATCTTAAGCAATGATGAATTTATCTTTCTTTTGTTCTTTATTTACAACATTGTCATTTTTGTTAGAACTTATAATCTTATATTGTTTGTTCTTGGTACTTGAAGCATTCCCATCAATACTCTCATATGCCCTTGGTTGGCATCCCAGCTAGAATTGTGCTTTCATGCTATAGACTTAAGACTTATTTGATCCAAACTTAGTGTTAGGCTAAAGAGCTTTCTACCCTTTGTGCAGGGAATGCGTGTTAGGCTTACCCAACAGGCCAACATAGATATTATGCTAACAAAAGACTGTAGTTTGACTGTCTTATGGCTAGTACGGTTTCATGGTGTAACTGTCTTCTGTGTACAGATTTTGACAACTTTATTTTGTTTGCACACTGTAACTTGCTATTTTCATTCTAATATCAAAACATGAGTTATGATGCTTTCCATTAGAAACAAACCTATTATTCAGACAACTTAGTATCATACTTTGTATCGTTTCTCCAAACCTATTTATTCCATTGGAAGGGCTTATATAGTGATCCTTTCTCCAAATAGAGACAAAATTATGACTTCATGATCATTCACAATGATTGCAATGCAAAATATAATCACTTCTCTGAGAGCATCTTATCAATTTGGCCATTTTGGTTATACAGATCCACCAGTTTCTTAGCATATGTAGGCATGTGCCTATCAGCCCTGCAAGCACTTATGTGTCAACAAATATGAACAAATTACACTTGCATCAAAGTAAGGCTGGCCATAAATTATGCTACATACCTTTCCTTTCCCCACAACCGATTTACGTATAGATAGTTGCGAATCGTATGATAATCAAGTGAATAGCGTGCAAATTCAATACCCTTTGGACCAATCTGAACAGAGAAGGTAGAGCCAAGAAACAAAAGTATCACCATGTTATGCATACATATACATGTTATATATCAATGAAAAAATTGTTGTTGAGAGTCTTTTACCAAATTTAGTATAAATGCAATCAAGTTTCCAACAAATTTAGCAGGCTGAGATGGACCTCTTCCTGGTTAAATCATAAATTTCAAAGAAAGAAAAAAAAACATATTAAACTTTATGAGTTTCAGTAATAATCAAAATAAATAGATACTCAAAGGTAACAATATGGTAACTTCATATTCTTCATGGAGAGCTAAATCCACAAATTTCATCTCAAAGCAAATATAACTACAGCATGTGACCACGAGGGCCAGAGTCAAGCACTACATATCGGACCTATATCGAAGACCAAACTAAGTAACAGAAACTTTTATAAAATAAAGTCATTACAATTGAATGTTATGCATACCTAGCTTAGCATTATCATCAGCCTTAACAGTCTCCATCACAAATGGTCGCCTATCCCCCTGAATAAGACAGCAAAAATTACTCTTTTTATTTGTGTGTAGGTGTGCACGTGAGCGCGTGTGAGAGAGAGTATCCTTTTAAGAAACAAAGCTGATAATTTACAGCACTAGTTGTTGGGGTAATGTCTAGTAAGTTTTCTACAAGATTCAGCATCTCTTTTCCACGTTCATTCCTGTAATATCAAGAAAAAAATATGTAGACCCCACTTCTTACAAACCATCTTTCTTCAAGGAACAGTAATGCGTAACTTCTTAGGCAAATAAGCACTTATGGCAACAAAAGAGAATAATATAGACCAAATGAAAGTTCGAAGGGAGACAACGGTAACTCAAGAGTAGTATTACCTGACTGTAATATATTGTGGATGTTGTGTCATACTGATTCCTGAATATTTTGGTACCCCCATATATCCAACCACCAAGTCCTGAAAATTGTTTTTACATCTGATAAAAGAGTTTTCAAACATGAAACAATGCCACAAGCAATGTAAAAACCAACTAAAACAAGGACTTACTGCTAAACCATTTGTGTAGTCAAAACAACTGTAGAAAAGAGAGAGATTCTGAGAAGTTAGTTAGTACAACATATGGAAAAAGTGAAATAAAACCAGACTCATTTGCAGACAAACTCCGTGCCTTCACATTCGACAAAGTAAAAGAACAAATTACCTGTAGCAAGATGGGGCAATAACATCAACCAAATCATTTGCTGGTAAACAGAAATAAGGAACCTGTTTAAGTTCAAATTTGGAAATAAATAAATGAAGCTCCTTGTCTGTGAGGCCCATGGACATTTTAAAGTAAAGGGAGGTATTTTACCTCTTCGATACGACTCATCCAAATGCTTCAATTGGACCTAACAGGAAGTTTAAAAGTAACTAAGAAAAACTAACTACACTAAACCATTATTCTAAATAAATCATTTGATTTTTTCAGTAGAAAACCTTGTAATCTTGCATAAACTCGTAATGGAGAACTGTATCAGGTGAGTCACTCGCAGCATTTAGGAATTTATCCAGTCCTTCCTAGTTCCATTGTCCACTGTGGAATAAGAATTCTAGTATCAGTCCAAATTCTGCAAGGAATTTCATTGCACATTGCACATATATAAAACCCACATTAAACTTCAACTATTACTGATAGCATATTTTATGATTCAAAGCATACAAAAACAGTTATTAATAACAAAATGAAGACTTCCTGCATACCACAATTTGTGCCTAAAACATAGAGCTTATCCAAATTCAAGTATTGCTCCACAGATCTTAATGCTGCAAGTGAAGAAATTATTCTGCATTACAACATAACTAGTCACAACGGAGAAAATGACAGAAAGTAGAAAATAATAGATCTTTATAACAGTCATACATACCTTGCACCTGGCAACCTACACCACAGAAAAGAAGACGCTCACGCCTGCAGCCTGTCAATAAAGCAAAATCAGTGTAAATGCAGTTGCAGTTTTCAATTTCGATTCCCTAGTATTTTTTTTATTAAATATAAAGCATTTCTTCTCATTTCCTTGTGATGTTTCGCATATACCAAGATAATTTAACCCCTACAAGAGCACTCCCATAGTCCCATGTGTTTTGTAACCTTGATACATTTGAATGAAAGACTTTTTATGATAGAAAAATTGAATGAGTATATCAAAATCTTTTCAATGATAGATAACTTTATTTGCACAAAGAACTTTGTTCTACATGCAATTGAAAAATGTAAGCAATACTTATAGGACACATTCTTATTTTCATTAGTATATCTGATACATTCTCCAACAAAAGAAATTCACACACCTCAACAAGAGCAAGGGTATTAAGGTTAGAGATAGTGTTGGTTTGACGCCTTTAGCAGCCAACACTTCATCTGGTGTCCTGCAAGAAATTTGGAGAAATAAACAAATCAGTATTTTAACGATAAGAAATACGAGCGAACTAATATAGTGAGAGGAAATTAACTGAATCATTTTAAAACTCAAATAACAAGATGCCAACCTTGCTAAAACAGGTCTGGGAGCAAATCTGTCATCAGGATCACTATGATATACAAAGTATCATCAAAGTTATTTACACAAAACAAAGGCAGATAGATTTAAGATTAAAGACATTAGCAACTTGAACTTCTTTCCAATACCTTTGTACACAAATGACAGCTTCAACCATGCCCAATTTAAGCATTTCTATTGCAATGGTCGTTACTATACCAGTCCACTGAGCTCCTATGAATCAGAATGAATTGTGTATAAAAATTTAGTCTAGAAACCTGAGCTAATATCAAATAAAGAGAACTTTTGATAACATGTTGATGCCAAATAAGTAGAATTTTTCATATATACCCATGCTGAAAATTGATAATGTCCAACCCATAGAATAGAAGCATAAGAGGATAAACAGTTTTTATCTCAGAGTACATACCTTCCACAGGGTTTACTTTCCGAGCATATAGCAATTGCTCATGGACCCCTAAGTAGGTCTCATCTAAGGTATCAGTTTTCCTCCTCTACCATGAACAACAGGTTCCAATCTCTGAAAGAGATAAGAATCAATTTTAGTTTGTCAAAGTCTAATTTTGTTGATGTAGTCATAATATCAGTTATAAAATTTCCCATCATTAAAAAAAGCATGCTAATAAGAAGATCAAGGCAGTGTTTGAACTTGCTATACAAAACTTAAACTTCAATTTCAATGTTGAAATGACAAACAAATAACTGTATATATTGAAATTTCAGTTTGACATAGTGATTCCTTAATATCAGTTTTCATGCAACAAATTGAAAATCAATTTGAAGCTACTATCTAGGTTATGCATAATCTTGTTAAAAAAGACTTACTTCAATCCTAGACATTCCATCTCCCAAGAAAGCGCATGCATTCTTAACATGAGCAATATAATATGTATCACACAAACCGCAACGACTGCATTGATCTTTTGCTGGGTAGGTTCCACCTGGTTGGATAGGTTTGGACTTGTTTCTCCAATCTGGTCTAACACTGGCATCTGCTTCCAATTACAAACAAGAATAAGTGAAATTAGAGAATAGGAAGCAATAAAGATGCATGCATGAATGGAGAGAGAAAGAAGGTATACCTTGAGGTGAAGAAGAAGAAGAAGAAGAAGAAGAAGAACAACGAATGGAGAGTGAGAGAGAAAGGGGTAGCGAGGAAGACATGGATGATGGATGGAACTGAGATAAGAATGGGAGTGATGTGGCTATTTCTGTTCCACACACAAACAAGGAGGTGAATGCATATTTTCAGATATTGCAGATAAGTCCCTTTAATTATAAGAATTCCCTTTTCAGGACCCAATCAAATACAATTCCTTTTCAACTTCAAACCAAAGGAATAATAAATTATTGAAACAAGTGAATTCATGAATTTCTCTCGATATTTAATCAGAAGGAGTGAGAATGAACCTCGACTTTAGTCCCACATCGTCGCACATGAGCCTCATGTGAAGGCTATATACAAAAGAAACCTCCTCCTCTCACTCACTGGTTTTGGGGACGGAGCAGCTCTAATTGCTATGCGCTTTATTTCATTCACGCTCGGCGTTCAATTTTCCTTTTTCACGCTCGCTCGCTTCATCGAATCATCGTTCTTCTGCATTGGGTTCACGTTCACGGAGAAATGTTATATATGAAGGAGAATATTGATGAGTGTTCATGTAGCAAAATGAAACACACTGTAGATTGGGCAAAAATAATTTGAAAAAGAAAAAAATATTCTGCAGCCGAGTCGAACCCGAAATTTATCATTGAATTTTACCAAGAGTGCTACTGCAGATATCTTGTTAATTAAACGCAAATAAAATACTATATAAAATTTTATTTTGATATTTGAACACACTCATTTTTTTGACCAAAGTTGCGCTCCTTTCTTTTTTTGATGTTAAGATTAGCGCTAGAATATCGAAACACGGAAGAAGATAGATGCAACGTAGTTGCGTGTTGAAATTTACCACCTTGCACTCTAGCAGCTACCCTAATATCCAAGACATGACCAAATATCCATTGTTATTAATTAATAAATATCATGAATTGACGTGAAATACAAACTTTACTAATTGATCGTAACCGATCGATATGAATTTGGCCTCGTCACTGAGCTGGGTTGAATGGACCGTGTTTTTGAACGCGCGCGGATTGCAGACTGCAGCATACTTCGACGCTTAAGCCAGAGAGGCTCGATCTAACAGAAAGACAAAATGAGTATAAATAGCGTACCTTTTCTCTGAGTCGGACCTTATTTATGGGAGTTCGACCAGACGCGCTAGCCGCTGGATCCTAAGCACCGATCTCGGGCCGTTCGATGTTGGCGCAGCGCTTCTTGCGCAAGAAGACATCTCCACACCGATCCTCGCCTAAATTACGAACCGGATTTACCCGTAATTTTGGTAACCGAATCCAAAACCCCACGCATTCGTGATCGTATTTTAAATCGCTTAACGTAATGCGCCAGATCGTATTTTACTCAGATATCGTAACGCCGTAGAAATGGTTAATCAACTTATCTTAACGCTGTAGAAATGAAAATACTGGTGAGAAACGGCTTAATCAACTTATCTTTACTCGCATATCGTAACGCTGCTTTTGTATCGTATTTTAAATCGTAACACGCCGCGTATCTTATTAAAAAAATTAAAGGGGGGTTCTTGATTTATCTCATACGTAGGCAAAGCCTGCTCACAAATATATGAACCTGATTTACCTACCTATGAGGTAAACTGGGAACCCCGTGAATTTTTTTTTCATGAACCGGATTTACCAAGAATAGAGGTAAATCCGAAAATTTACTTTTTAAAAAAAAAAAAAATTTAAAGGGTATTTTTGGGATAAATTATATTATGGGGTGTGGTATAGAATGAAGGGGGTACCAAAAAAATCTCTCCTACTCTCCTCATCAATGTTATTAAACTCGACCGGAGGTCGACCGTTAGCAAGCCACCGGCCATCGGCCAATGGTCGACTGAGGGTCACTAGTTGACCCGCATGACCCGCGACACTACTAAAACTCGTAAAATTAGGCATGTTGTATATTCACATATCGCAGAGCTATGAATTTTTTACCATACAATAAAATTGTCCAAAACTCACTACTCATTCATCATTGAAAACAAATAAAACCTTAAAGTTAAATCAATGTTAAATATCAATTCAAATTTAGCTTTTGCTTTAAAAAAATAAGAAACAAATATACGCTTTACTTAAAAATAAAAACAAGCACAAATCAAGAACCCGACCGTCAACACCGGGTCGAGCCGACCGGTCAACACCGGTCGCACCTGCTCGATGCCTTCCGCCACGGGTCACACCGGTCGCACCGGTCCGAAACACCCACGATCCAATAGGTGACTCTGACCGATCACATCACCGCTTTCCTGGCCCGACGGCCCGACCGTACGGCCACCGGGTTTAATAACATTGCTCCTCATATCTCCCTCCATCTTCTCTCGCTCTATTCAAAATCATTTTGGTCAACCCTACAATCACTCAACAATTTGTGCCCTAGTTTGTTACGCTCCCCACACCTTAATTCACCGTCATTGGAAAGTCAAATTCTCATTCAAGTTTCACAAATTCTCGACCTATCCCATAAATCACTTAACTTCTAAATTCAAATGGCACCAATCACATTATCGCTACAACCAACATAATCCAACATTTTATTTAGTTCCTCAAATCCAGCCTCCTTAATCCATTTTAGAGTCACATTCACAACAATTCCTGACGCTAGTTCTAAGCCCTCTACAATCTCTCATCACCCAATGCATACTGTTCAAAAGTGGTATTTATAAACTAGTAACTAGTATTATATCGTGCATATGCACCAATGACATCAGATTTGTTATTGTTTCGATCGAGTCGAGGCCCAAATCCAATCCAAGGACCAAACACCGCCAAATCAAATCGGACACTCACGCCCAATGCGAGCTAGCTAGTCCCCAGTAAGGGCGGGCGCCGATTCCACGCTAAGAAGCAAGTGGCGATTCGCGGCGCCACTGCAATCAACTACGATATTAGTTCGCCAGATCCAACTACAGCAACCACTACTACAAAAAAACGCTAATTAGCTTACTTTGAATTAGCGACTTTAAATAATAGCTTCTCGCTAAATGTCAAGGCGCCTAATTTGAAAATTCTCGCACGCAAATCTATGGACATTAGCGACGATTAGCGACTTTTAATCGGGGTCCTCGCTAATCTCCCGACACACCGTCACGCCGAATGTATTTGACCGCTGCACTCTAATCAATGGTGTTTAGCGACTAATTGAGGGTCCTCGCTAAATGTCAAGATTTTTTTTTAAAAATCCGAACCAAACACACTCTCTCTCATTTTTACTCTCTTCTCTTCTATCTTCTCTCTATCTTCTCTCTTCTTTCTCTTCTTCCACACCACCACCACCACCACCATCTTCTTTCTTCTCTTTCTCTCTTCACCACCACCATCTTCTCTCCTTCTCTCTACCACAACCACCACACTACCACCACCACCACCACCATCTTCTTTCTTCTCTTTCTCTCTTCACCACCACCACCACCACCACCACCATCTTGTCCTTCTCTCTCTACCAAAACCACCACGCCACCACCACCACCACCACCATTTACCACCACCAACACCACCATCTCACCCTCTTTCTCCCTTTACTCTTCTCCTTCTCCTTCTCTCTCTACCACAACCACCACGCCACCACCACCACCACCACCATCTCACTCTCTTTCTCCTTTACTCTTCTCCTCCTCCTCCTCTCTCTACCACCACCACCACCACGTCACCACCATCACCACCACCATTTACCACCACACCACCACCACTCTCACTCTCTCTCTCTCTTTGGAAAGTTTGATAATAATAATAATAATAATAATAATAACAATAACAATAATAACAATAATAATAATAATAATAATAATAATAATAATAATAATCGATTGAGAAGCGCAAGCCGATTTTAGGCGCAGTCACGACATAGCGAGGATTTAGCGAGGAACCGCCTCTCGCTAATTAGCGACGAAACAGTTTTTCTCTCGCTTAATTGCCATTAGCGAGGAGGAATTAGCGATCGAATCGTCCTCGCTAATTCCTCGCTAATGGCAATTAGCGACTTTAATCGGGCCTTTTAGCCACCGATATTTCCCAAGCTAATGACGGTGTTTTTTGTAGTGAACACTACCGACGACCAAGCACCGCCAACCCCTAATGCACACATAAAGCCTATAAATAATGGTCAACCCCGACACCATGTACATATTCACTCTCTCATACCTCTCATGTATTTCCTACTTCGACTTGAGCGCCGGAGTGTCATTTCCACAAAGTTCGTATAGAAATATCATATTTAGCGCTATATTATAAGTAGAAATATCACTAACGCTCGACTTCATTTCGCTTTCTTGACATAGTTTATTGATATCTCATTTCCACAAATTTCTGTGTACATAATAAGTTATTCGAACTTGAAAATAATTATATCGCTTTACTCGTCCTGAGCTTCCACATCCTCTTTGGGACATCTTGCTTTTAAGCTCATTTTCTTGTTCAATGATTTTTTATTCTTTGGAACGACTAACCTACACATTTCACGAGTGATTAAGAGCCATTTGCAATGTTTGAGTGTCCAAATGTGACTTCAATTTTTATTTGAGTTGCAGCTTGGTGATTAATTTTCTAAGTTGTGCAAATGAATTATTCTTTGAATTTCTAGTGTTATACCTCAATTTTGTCCGTTTTCTTTTTCTTATTTAGTTATTTAATTTATTCTCGAGTAATGTGTAGTCTAAAAACGCCTAAAAATCTATTTAATTTTATTACAACATAAGAGTGTAAAATGTCCCAAAATACAAAAAATAACAATACAAAATACACAAAAAATGGAATCCAAATTAAATAAGAAAATACAAAAAAGGCTTTAGCCCAAATGATGATGGGCTTGATCCTTTATGCTCTCTCAAACCCTAGTCTTGGTCCCTGCAAGTCTCAATCTCAGATCTCAAAAATAAGAGAAATCAGGTAAATCAAAATCATTAATGCAAAACCTAGTATTTTAGTACAAATAGATACCAAATTCAAAGAAAAAGGGACAGAGAAACCAAGACACAACAATATCGCAAAGTCATTTAAAAAGGATTAGGATTCAACATTAGAATCCTAATCCACCAAACACACATTCAATTTCTCGAGTTAAAAAGAAGGAGAAACACCATCAACAACAGAATAAAAGCAAAGCAGATCAAAAAAAGTAGTAGTACTATAATCTAGAATAAATAGGAGTCCTAACAACAGATGCAGATATTAGTTTTGTTCCATACTATTAAAATCTGAGAATATAAAGTATGTGTTTAATATGTATTATTTTTCATTGAAATAGGATTAAGGTTTAGTTTAAGGATTAAATTACTAATTAAGCTTTGTAGTTAAGTTTGTAATGTATCCATGTTTGTCGATTAATATTAGTTTTATGTTATAGTCTCTACATATATCAAAATCACAGATCCATTAGTATTTAGTTTTTATGAAAGCAGTAGATTCATGTTGATATATTCCAAAATTCGTAATACCTCGATTCCTACTCACACCCTACCAATTAATGCACACACACCACCTTCTACTCAAGCCCAGCTTTTGAAGATTGGGCTTTCAATGTGAACTGGCTATGCTTTTTGCACCCTGCTTTAATTATACAATCCTCTTTGCGCCTAATTGCACCCCCATTTTACTATTTAACCATTTTCTCGCTTTTTTCTTAATTCTTTTAACAAATAATTTCTTTTACCAAAAATTCACAAACAAATAAATATGTTCTTCTAAAATCAAATAAAAGACTAAGTCGCTTGTACAACCTAAGTTGAGTATCATTCTAGACCAATGAGTCAGATACCAAGAATCCTTAAAAATTTATAAAAATATAAATAAATCACTTTTCCCAAAATAGGGACTAAGCTCTGGTTGTATAAACCTAAGTTAGTCACTTCTAGAACTAATGAGTCAGACAGTTGTAAGTTCTAGAATACTTATTCTAAAACCAACTCACCTCACAAAGAAACAAACTTCTTTCAAAAAACCTCAAAAACATTTTCAAAAAAGTAGTGACTATGCTCTTGTAGCCTAACCCAAGTTAGTCAACGTTCTAGATCAATGAGAGTCAGACTGCCTCAAAGAGTCCTAGGACCCCTACACTAAAAAAAAAAAAAACCAACCAACAAACCTTTTCAGAAGAACTACGTGAGCTTTGATTCCTCCATTGCATCCGGAGTGGACGTGAGAGCAAGAGTCCACTCTTGTCAAGCACTAAAAATTAAAAATTTAATTAAGTCTCTTTCTTTATAAATAAAAGGGTAAATATTAATAAACCATGATTAATTAGACAAAGGGATGTCGTGGGGTGCTAATCTCACGCATAACGATCACGAACCCTAAACTTACCTTGTCCTAAACCAAAAGGGATTTTCCGACTTGCCCTTAAACTAAAATTTGGTGGCGGCTTCCTTTGAACCTTTCAAGAATCCTTTGCCTGATTTTTTTCTTCTACGCTACATCTAGTTTACATGGGTTTGTAAGAAAATCAAGATGAGTTAATTTATGTCAAACAATAGTCATTTCATGCAAATCTTTCCCTAATATTGGGAAAACTAATTCATAAAATTTATAATCACCAACAGAGCTATAAATACATCTCCAGCTGTTAGCTCAACACGCTTTATCATTGATGAAGATTCATATACTCATATGTTCCCAACATTTTTAAGGATCCATCTTATTTCGCAGCAATGGATTAATTATAGCATGCACAACACATCAATAAAAACCTCATATGGAGAATATTAGGTCATTAACCAAAAATCAATTGTAAATGGGAGAACTTACTTATGGTAACTTATTGACTTGATGCATATCAATGTCTCAAATTTACTTAGATTGCTTGTTCTTAAGTAGAAATTGGAAGTTTTGATATAATAAGTCTTAGTCATATGATTATCTTTGGACGCCTAATGAATGGTTCTTTAAGACCATTTTATAATGAACATATACTATGTGATGTTCGTGATCGCTTGTAATAAACATACAATACTTACCGGATGCTTTCTAGATAAGTCGCAAAAATGAACTCTTAGAAAAACAATCTCACAAACTTTGGGTTTTGAGTTTACGACACAAATATATGTGTGATTGCTTGATCGGCTAGTTGATGCATCAATTAAAATCATAAAATTAATATTAAAAATGGTCCATTTGATTGGTTTATTGGTTTACAAATATCAACTTATATGCGCTTTAAAAAATACGAGAGTATTTCTTCCCTTAAAGAGAAGTTGTCAAGAATACTATCTTTTACACACTCTCTTCAACACTCACTTTATGATTAATTAAAATTTATGAGGTCCTGCACTAAATTTATGGATCCCATTTTAAAAGTGGTGGGACCCACATGAATTTTGATCAATCATAAAACGAGTGTTGGAAAGAGTGTGTAAAAGATCATTGCTCGTGATTTCTCTCGCCCTTAAATTCTCAACTTCCTTTATTAAATAGGAATATACACAAAGTTAATGGATTGAAGAATCTACTAGTTCTTCAATACTTGTTCATATAAAAAATTTAACCATTTTTCGTGATCATAATTGATTCGGGATGGCTCCAACCTGGCCTCGCCAATGATGAACTTATTATCATCCAAAACTTCGGTTTAAGGTAGCATGCATGTGTTGTACTAATATGCGCTTAGTACAACTCAAAAGAAACAAAAGTATTTTTTTTTTACCGGACAAAAGTATTATTTTGTAATACATGCTTGTATTTTCTAAGGTAAGTCTCATGATATA